>CAXKWD010000002.1:65338496-65680996 GCA_964059195.1 Ectobius pallidus | reverse complement strand
TTTGTCTTAAAAACAAATATCTAATTAGCGCAAGCTCTATTCTGTTAGAGTTTATTGTATCCTTTCCCTCCTGGTGGCACATAAGAAATTCCAAAATCATACACACAGAACTAGCTAGATTATGTTGACCAGGGGAACTTATAAGATAGAAAAATTTCCCCTTGGCCAAGCGAAGAATTGAACCTCTTGAATCCAGTATATTCTCAACAGCTATAAGGTAAACCATATAAACTTATTTCAAGGGCTGAGGATGGGATAACAATGCAGAAATTCAACCCCACATGTGAACAAGACGAGAAGGACCAGCAGCGACTTTTATACTGCAAACTATTATTGTGCTTTTATTTTTTTTTTAATTTTAATTTTATTTTAGTTTTTACTCTTTACATTGTATGCTAAATACATAACTTTTACTACTAGGGTGTAGCTGTATGTTGCAGCGAAACTAATGTATCATAATGTAAAAGTTTTATCCATATAGCATAGAGTGTAAAAGAAAATTTTTATTTTATCCATACAAGACAATATTTGTGTACGAGGGTATAAAGGAGTGAATGAAAAAAATTAAGTAAGAACTTTAAATTTCTTTCATATTATACTACCAAATCATTATAAATAATAATATTTATTGCAACAAAATGGTCATCCTATGATGAAAATGGAGCTATGATGGAATGAAATATGGCAGGGGGAAAAGGAGCACCCCGATAAAACCTGAAACGACCCCATTTTGTCCTCCACAAATTCCACATGAATCCACCTAGATTAGATTCCAGATCCGAGCGGTGTAAGGCGAGCGGTCTAACCACTCAGCCATGGGGGCGGCCTATCTAAATAATTATAAAACATTTATTCGTTTTAATTGAGAGTAAAATTTTTTTAAACTCATTTTTTCATTCCAGTCTAAGTAAATGCATTAAAAAACCCATAGTTTCAAAAGAATGCGTAAGGTAATTCACAATCAGTGTAGGTAGAATCTATGGCAATTGATTTGACGGTGGAAAATACTTCCAAGTTTTTCGTTTCTTGATAAAGACATGTGATGTCGAAATAACCTAGCTTACATGGGACACAGGGATAAAGTGGTTATTTGCATACCATTTTATAGTCAATCTGTATGTCGTGTAGAGTTATCAGGTTATATTCAAGTAATTTTTCTTGGTAATAATAGAGGGTTTATGGAGGGATATGAAGAGAAGATGGGAACGATAGTAGCACATATTATCCAGGCAGATTGTTATTCCAGTCACTGCCGGCTGGCGGGACGTGTGGGGCCTACATTACGCCGTGGAATTCTTGTCCTCATCCACGCGCCAGGATACGAAGTCATTTAACTCAGAGAAAGTTGGTCTCAGATTGGGGTTGCTTGACTAGGGATGCATTCTCCATTTCAAAACAGAGAAATTTATCACTTTTACAGGTCAAATACAGTACACTATCTTGTTAAGCTTTTGTTATTCTCACAAGTTTCTGATTGATCAGATCATTTCACCAAGATAAATCGCAACGACAGACATATTTTATATTATTTTAAAATTTTACCAGGACTTAACTGTGCTATTTTTCCATACATTTTAGAAAGAAATGGGGTCAAAATTGATACTAAAAATTAGGAGCCAGGTTACAGAGCTTGCATTTTTTAGAAAGATAGCGGCATGTAGATTATCAAATATAAAAATTAATTAACTAATTAATTAATTAGGATTAGGCCTTAAATAAATAAAGTAAAATAAGATACCGAAACTATAAGAGGCCGCGAAATTTCCGTCGCCAGATCGCCATGGTGACCAGAATTCTGGGGCTGGCGACAAAATTAAACTTTCAGACACTGTTATCATATTTACTTGTATGATTTTTAGTTTCCTTAGTATTTTATTTTTAGTATTGATATTGCCACAGGATGTCACTTTGACATATACAAGACAACTGCATATTTGTATTTACTCGGAAGTGTTTGGAAATATCCGGAAGAGACCGATATAACTTTAATAATCGTTTTTGTTCCCTGTGTGTTGGCCAATTGTTGCTCTAGCTTCTCTAGTAACAAACAGATAATAAAAACCTCTGCAACCATAATTACACAGTAACCATACAATTCTATTTAAGATAGGCCTTTACAGTTATTACCCATTTTGAAGAAAATGAACAAGCAGTTTAATTAATTTTAATTTGCGAGAAGAAATCCCATGCTCTTGTTAGTGTTGACTTGGAAGACCTTCTTTACCGCCCAATACCATGTTTTACAACATATCTCCAGGTTTTCATAATAAAAGAATATGATAACCTGCTGTTTTCTGCAGGATTGCTGAACTTAGTTGCTGGCCAGGGGAAAAATAAAATGAAATAAGCTCTTTCTGATAATACAGTTGAAGGCCCTAACGAAATTTCAGGAACCTATTTTATATGATTATGATCATTAATAACAATAATAATAATAATAATAATCGATTTACTTTTTATGATGAATTTGTAAGCTTCTATTCCTCAGATAAAATAGATAATGTATAAAAGTGTTTGACAGCATAGTACTGCCATTAAGTACTTCTACAAGTGAACCGTATAATGTTAGAGTGTGATTACTGGAACCGATAAGTAATTCTTTTTACATTATTCTCAAATTCAACGTTCCCCTCAGCTAAAAATGACTTGAATTATACGATCTGTGAATTGTGGGAAAGTTTCGGCTGTTATTCATTTCCTGTATCCTTTACTTGATATATTAGGAATCTGTATAATTATATAGGCCTAACTATACTGTACTTGCCATATTGCGCATTACTTATTCATGGTAGGAGCCTTATAGAAATTTTAGTTTACGGCAGTAAAAACGAACTAGACAAAACTTAACTGTAAAAGATCAAAGAATATTTATTACTTAAGTTTCAAACTTACTGCTTCTTAAGAACGAACCATAGACTCTAACGGTAAATTAATTAATGACAATTTAAAAAAGGACTTGGGTTTGCACTTAAAGCCGATACGGAGACTGATATCCTGTGATCACTTCGTTAAAAAGGTGAAGCATTGTTATTTCTATTGCTATTCAATTTAAACTTCACAATTATTTAGCAAGAATGAACTATCCGAATCAAACTCCCTGCTCAGAGATTACCCCAACGATTTTGACCTCAAATTTTGCTCAAAGGCATCATTGTTTTCAATCAGTTCGAACCCTATATTTTTGGTCAGAAGCCTGCAGACAGTCATGGAATTTATCGAGGGCTACAAATGGACTCATACTTTGTGAAAAATAATTCTTACTTTTCGTCAATACTAAAATAACCCTGACATTGAACGTTTCACCGTTCAAATAAAATAATTATTTTAAAGTCAACAGTACTACTTACTTGATATGAGCGAATTAACGGAAGACTATACAAAATTATCATTGGTTTGGTACATTTGATAGCCGCTCTAAAAATGAAATAGGTGCGGACGAAAATCGTTTCTTGGTTACAGACTCAATTGTTAAACTTTGTCAATTTTACATAAACTCTTATTTTCAGTCACAACAAGTAATTTAGGTGAATCTGATGATTTGTCCCTGATATTAACCTTGAACCATACAGTGCTGATCCGCAATATCCGTTATACGTGTGGCAGAAATCTTCTGGTAGGAGAAGTGGAGAAACTGGAGGCGTCTTCTGAATTTTAATTAGTATCGCAGCCCCCCTAACTAGGGATAAGGGGGCCAATACTTCCTCTGGCACTAAGGTATAAAGCCTGACCCGTGATTTATTGCGACTACCAATCGAGGGCGTTCAGCCAACCAAGTCACTAGTATTAGAAGCCTATCACAACTGGCAACTTCAAGTTCGGTGCATCAGCATGGCGTCTAACAGCTTTTACATTTTGTGTGCGGTGATCCTGTCGTGTTTAGCATCTTTGGCTGTTTCACAGCCTGCTAAAAGTAAAGTTTCGTACAAGTTGGAGACGGCGATGGAACAAATGAAGATGGAATGCAACGAAGGGAAGGGCGATTCTGCCGTGGTGTGTTTGAAATACAAGGTTCTCAACGCTATCGACGAGCTGTTCAAGAACGAATCTGTGGAGGTGAGTGAAGAAACCTGAGCATTTAGTGGCATATCTGGATTTAATCGCAACAGCAGTGGAGTGTGTGAAATTCTACTAATTTACAATCTGATCCCAAATGTAATCCTTTGGTAACAAATCGTGTCAGTTAATACATTCTGCAATATTGGCAACATGTAAACGGAATATACAGAATGTTAATGAATAACACCGAAATATTTTATCTGTGTAGAGAAGGGACATAGGCAAGCAACTTATATTAGGAGATGTTTGATCTATGACGTAAAATGTGTATGATACAGGGCATTAAAGTCATTACAATTTGGTGCTCATTTAAGTCAATAACTAAGCGAAATATGGTTAAAATTTTCATTAAATTGACTTCATGCTTTCTTAGCGATCTATAAAAACCTGATCCTTAATCATTCATCAACAGCTATATCATAATTTAGAGTTTTCATAATCTGCAAAATTATAGACTAATCACGTGACTGGTCTCCACTGCATTTGTTCTTTTATTCATAACTACTGTGTTAACACGTTTTGCATTTTTTTAAATGCTAGAAGTCAGTGGCGGCCATGCCCTTGGCGAATTTATGTTATAACAGGAAACATTTAATCCATAGAGCAAAAATCTCCGAATAAAAGTTGCTTGTCTTTGCCCTATCTATACGCAGGTAAAATATTTCGCTGTTCCATCATTAACACATTGTATACAGCAAGTAAGATAAATTACGTATATGAATTTAGATAATACTGAAAGTGCTTCGGATAACATGAGGTATATTAAAAATATATACTTATAAATCAAGAGAACTTTCAGAGACGAATAGTTGAATTAAGGGGTAGTGAAAATAACGTTATTAATTTAGTGAGATATTGCAGAGTAGAAGCCCATGTTGAGATAATTTAAATAACTAAGTTACAAAACCTGAAGCAATTAGAAACCATGGAATATACGAGTAATACGAATGACAGTATTTTCATAGTACAACTTTTCTTTCGATTTAACCTAGAAACGACATAAACCAAAGTACAAAAGCTTCCCCAGTAGAAATTGGACGTTATACCAAGAACGAAATGTTCTAATTATATACGACTGATATATTTAATATACAATATCGAAAAGATTTATAACATACTATCTTCTGCTTGAAGAAAAAAATTCCCGCAGGACCAAAAATATAAGGCATCCAATATAACTTTACATCTTAGATTAAAACAATGTTTTTTCTACGATTAAGAAAGTTACTTTCCTAGTTATTATAATCGACTCACGGTACTGTTACTCATTCTATATTTTTGTAAAAGTTATAGGAAATCTGAACATATGGGATATTATCCTGTACAAAATACAGCACCAGCACCTTGACCATTAAATGCTAATTATCAAATTAATGTTTCTTTCAACGTACATGCCAATGAGTTTAAAATTATTATGAAAATATATTATTACTATTTAATAATTTAATGCTTTCAATTAAATTTTGAATACATAATCAATGTGGACTTAAATTAATTATTGCTTCGCGCTGAAAGTTAATTAATATCCAATAAAATGCCATTATGTCATTATGATTCGCAATTAAATCTACTTACAGTAATCAATTTAGAGTCACTTATCATTTTCACTGCATAAATTAATTTAATACAACCAAAATTTACTATTATCACATTGTTATTTACGAGTAAAATTAAAATTAAAATTAAAATTGGTAGATGAACATTTTTCATTCAGCTTTTCTAAACCTTTTAACTTCCTGTTGTAAAATTCTTTAACAAACTTTAAAACTACATTCAGTTGTCTATAGAGTTAAGATGTCCCTAGCTCTCTTGTCTGTATCTTGGCGTTTTACATGATTACAAGATTTGGATGTGTACAAGTATTAAAGTCTATTTTTACCAGTACTGTTCTCTTACCTTAAAGAAGAACTATTTCTAGATTCTTACAACCATAAACTGAATAAAATTACATTTAAAAAATCTGATGCTAATGAGTCACTTAGAAACGAAGTAAGGCATTATTGGGAGGGAGGAAAAACATTGGAAATGTTGAAAATCTTTCAAATCTCACTGGAATTCTCAAACATGGGATCCGTGGCTCTAAATCCCTTCTGCAGAAACCGTGCTCTAATAATAATAATAATAATAATAATAATAATAATAATAATAATAATAATAATAATAATAATAATAATAATAATTGTTATTATTATCAGAATCAAATTTATTAACTTTATCGCCGTCGGCCGGGTTTGGAACCGCAAACTTCGGGATTCAGAAGCCATGGGCGACCGGAATTACATCTTTGGACGAAGAAAGTTTTTGAATGAATACTATTTTACCTAATCAAGACCATTTAATTTTATAATTCTAGAGTGATAGGGAAAAAGCGAATAAGTCAAAATTCCAAAGTTTCACTAATGACAAAAAACAATTTATTTCCACATCATTTTAACAATATTTCGATCAGTCTACCCAAATATTTTTACACAGTATCTTATACTATGTAAATATATCTGGATGGATGGATCTAAATATTGTAAAGATGCTGTGATAATAAATCGTTATTTGTCTCCCCTAAAACTTTGGAATGTTGACTTATTATCACTCTAGAATTATTCTATAATAGAAACCGCTTCTGATACTATATAATAAGGCAGTTTGCATTACGTTACCTCTATACCACGGCGCTGCCAAACTAATATCAGGGTTTTCATTACGATAAAGTACAGTAGATCAAAGTGTAAGATGTACAGTATGATTGTTGCAGGTGTCTAACGGTGTAACAGTGGTCCGCAACTCAGCACCCGTCGAGTCCGAGGCCCGCGGTGTCCTGGACCAGATGGAGAACTACCTGCAGACTCACGACGTTCAGGTCAGCCTCCCTGGAAACTCCCAACTCACCCTCTCGCCCCGTAACATCGACAATGGTGAGCTCAACCTCAGTCTCAAGTTCGACCAGGAGGATTCCGCCAACAACGTCTCTGAAGGTACAAAAAAACTTGGAAGTGTTCAAAACTAAGTACAGTATGTTGATTTTTGCAGTTGCGAAATTTGGCCAAATGTAGAAAATCAAGCTTTCCAAAAGTTACAAATGCATAAACACTAATCGCAGAATGGAACAAAAATGCGAACAACGAATTCATTACTTTGGTTATAGACATGTCTATAATTTTGACTTAAAATAAACAAATCAAGTCGATAAAAAGTTATATTTTTAATCTATAATTTAACGTTCAACCATACCACAGTAGTAATATCTTTATAGATATTTACTTTGTAAGACCGTTATACAGAGCTTAACAGGCAAGCATGGGATTTAAAAAAACGAGCGATAGCTAGAAATACAAATAGTAATAAAAACTTATTGGGTAATTTCGTATGTAGCGGAATTCAGGTTATTTTGGTTGGCAATTTTTTTTTTTAACAAATGACATATGAAAACAAATAAATATACATAGTTTCTAAATTTGCCGGAAATACTAAACCGTGATATATTCGTTAATAAATTTATATCTCTCTTGTAGTTACAGAATAGGCAAGTAACGAACTAATCTGGAAAATACTTCGCAATGATACAGAATTGTAGACTTTGAATGAATGGAGAAAAAATGAAGGTCGTAAGTAATATTTTAAGTGAAACTTGTTTGCTTACGATTGTGCTTTGTCAAAGATCATCTAGTTTATGGACAAAATTTTTATTGTCGAAATAGTTATTTATGTTACTTGAATGGTAAATGATTATTAGGTACACGATAAATAACTGTAGTAGGTATAATAATATTTGTAGTGGCTAAAATGAATGAAATGGATATTTATTAATTTGTATGAAAAGGAAGAGAACGATAGTGACATCTGGTGATAATCTCTATAATATGATAGCACTTTATTTTTCACCATAACGGGCTCAGCCCGTAAAATGAGTCTTAACATAGACGGCGAGAGTTCTGTAAAACAATGTTTATGATTCAAAATAACATAAAACGACATTAAGCATGTGTTAGATATCAATAATTTACATTCTTTTCACAAGCAGACCTAGGCTAAATCGGGAATTACCACCTTGCTGTTGCGTTATCTCCTGAAAGAGAAACGGATACAATATTTCACTAAAATTACTAAATTCATAGATGTTTTTGTAACCTAGTTTAGTTTACAGCGTAAGAATGCACGAATCAGTGTAACTTTCTGACATTCAGCTGTTGTGAATAAAAATTCAAACCAACATACTTTTAATTTAATTATTTTAATGAAATTATGTGTACTGTATAGTTATGAAGTCTCCTCGTACATAGCGGAAATGCATGAAATTGCCACCTACCTACACTCAACCGTTGGGTATCAAAATTCAAAATTCAAAATTAAAGTATTGCTAATTTCATATCAAGATTTTATTAATAAAATTACTTGATCATGATTTTATCAACAGAAATTATTTGAATTACCTCATACGATAAGTATCTAAAAATAAATTAGCACGCGAATTTTTTTATTCATAACTAAAACATCGATCAAGCAACACATCCCGTTAAAGAACTTTATTTCCCGGAATTTCCCATAAACATATTTCCAACGTAAGTGTGCTTATAGGGGAAAATCCACACATGGCGTCTTACATTTAATCTTGTTGTAGTGAAAGTATACTAGAAGAAGGCGTAAACACTGGAAGTTTGATTGAAATTCTTTGACCAGTGTTTGGAGAGATCCCTTGAGGAATGCAGGTTATATAGCAGAACATGAGAAGTGGACACTCGTTGTAATGTGATCGGAAGTAAACATCCAGACGTGACCAGTTTCAATTTTGTCTGGATAAAGTGTTATCCCCTCACAATGAGAGTTCTTCTCCATATGAGAGTATGATACAAGTATTCCGTTACACAGAAACTCGCCACGGAATCATTCCATTAAAATACCGATGCCAATCCTGCCATCTTCTGATGGTGTCGCTATGAAAATTGACTTCTTCTCTGTCTGGATCTTATATTTTGGACTATTCCATACACACGCCACATAATTTGTTACTAACCAAAAAGTCTAGCAATTGCTCGGATATCTATCAATTACGGTGTTTTATCTTAAATTTTCAAGGAGGAGATTTCATCAGACCATTTCATTCATAGACGTCATTTCACTTTCGAAGTGCAATGGAATTTTAAATTGCAGCCTGACCTTCATGATAAAACACAACGACGGTAGCTTTCGTCCAGTTTTATCGCTTTTGCGCCCGGTTTCATCGACAGGGGTTAAGAATTAACCCCGGGTTACACGTTCTAAACTCTCGGTTTGTATTTATTTCTTGTTTATCGATACGCTAGCATTTGTTTCACTATGTTACGTGTTAAAGATGGTTGCAGCGGTAGGCACAATTCAACAGATTTAGCAGAAACAGACTAAACGGTCGAGTTGCTTTGAATCAAAGATATGGCAGGCATGGTAAGCAAATTCGTAAGTAATTCAGTGTATTTAATTTCTTTGTTTTAATTAAGTATTTATTTCCTACTGTCCATGAAATTATATACAACTCAAGGATACGTTTACTTAATGGTCTGTACTCCCTTAATATAAGAAATCAAGAAATACTGTAGATTTCGATGCCAGTCTGAATTTTTAGACATATTTAGAAGCTTTAAATCATTTTGCATTTTTAGCAAATATAAATCACATTGGAAGCAGCAAACGACTCGAAAAATGAAGGCAACTGAGAAATTCTGCATTATATACCTTGAAAAATCACAAATCTATGATTAGTGAAGCGAGTATTTAAGCTGCAAACTCCTTTAAGACGGTCAGCTACTCAAATTATAGATGGCGATCGACACAAGGTGACAGCTGGATGATGTTAAATAGGTTTCAGAATACCTTGGGCATCTTTTGTGCATTACGTTACAGAAATAGTCAAAGTGAGAGCAATAGACATTAAACCCACCCAATTTTGACTCAGTTATTATAGCTTAACTCGGTGATAAAATTGAAAATGGTATACACATTGGTAGAGTAAAACTGTGGAGATTTCAGGCAGTGGATGACATTAAAATAAACATAAAACCTATTTAGGGTTTTGTGATTTAATCATGGTTTAAGAGATGATTAGATTATGGTGACGTTGCCAAACTGCATAGACACGTAATAATCTTTGGATTTAATTTGCACGAAAACTACTAACTGCATTGAAAAAACGCAAAGGGAAGATTTTATTCCTTATTCTTTCCCCTGCTGATGTTAAAAAGTACGGATAATATTTATCGAATAAAACACAGTTAAAGTTTAGGTACAAATACATTTTCTGAAGGAAAAAAAAACTGACTTGAGACAAATGTGGTATTTAATTTTTTGTTTGCTTATACCGAAGGAACAAGCTATGCAAGTTTGCACCTTTATAAACCTTTCATTCTGTATATATATTTATTAAAAACAATGTGTATGTGATTTGAGCCACTGTTTAAAAATTGTCATCATTAGCGAAGTAGCTCAGAAATTCAGTCCTGTCTGGTTATTCTAATGTGTGGTGTTGTGGACAGTGTTGCAATTATTTGACGCTAGGTGATATCCTCACAACTCGTTTTCAGGGGAACCGCAATAGTTAGTAATGGTATAAGGGTTAAAAGCGAGATTTTATTCTGAGAGTAGGAATACGAACAGTATTGTTTTAACACGCGTGCCATACACTATTTTGTTTAGACATCCGTTAACATTTGTGAAATAATAATTAATATAATATACTATAAATATAATATGATTATACAATATAATAAATACAATATTAATAAATATAATAAATAATAGGCCAATATAATATAATATAAAAGTATTAATAAATAACGATTATTTAATGAATTGAAGGGGCTAGTTCCATAAGGGCGTAAGGCACATCTTGAATTCTGAGCTTTTAACATTTATGCCTTCTCCTCATATATCTTAAATACTCAGTGAACAATTTATACTTGTGCCTTAAACCTCTGCTCAGTCATAAGAAAAGACCTGTGCTTGTAAGTGGTAACATTGCTTAGAAACATTAAGATTTCTCACAACTTTGCTGTTGTGCCTTACGCCCTTATGGAACTAGCCCCTTCAATTACGCACCGTTGAGCTAGGCATGTTGCAGCTCGCAGACGACTGACAACTGTTACTGATTTTACTAATACACTGCTGTCAATATGAAAATTCCTTTCACCCACCAAATATAACGACTTTTGCAATCACCGTGAAAATTTTCACATTTTAGAAGTCGTAAACTTTTTTCGTGTGTCATTTTTTGCAATCACCGTGAAAATTTTCAAATTCAAAAAGTTGTAGTGAATTTTAAAATTGTCAATTTTGATCAAACTGAGTCCCAAACGAGTGTTTTTCATGTGGCGGATACCAAAGTTGGTACCAATGTAGTGGCATAAAGATTGCGCAATTTTTACTTCGTGTGTCTTGTGGTAGAAGTTCTACTATTAATTCAAGCTGTCTCAGAATTAAATATAGAAACTTGTCGTTTGTCATTTTTCTTAATACGTATTGTTTTATGTTACAGCTCGCAGAAGGAAGAAGAGCAAGCTGAAGAAGATCCTGATCCCCATCGCCGTTTTCATGCTCCTCAAGGCTCTCACCCTCATCCCTCTCTTCATCGGCATCCTTGGCATCAAGGCTTGGAACGCCCTTCAACTCAGCTTCGGTTCTTTCGTGCTCTCCTTCGCCCTTGCCATCTTCCAGCTTTGCAAGAAACTCGCAGGAGATCAGCCACCTCCTCAGCCAATCGTAGCTCACACAGGTTGGGAGTCCCAGCGCAGCCTGGACGCTCAGAATCTAGCCTACAGTGCCTATGCCACAAGCTCATGAGCTAAACTTCCAGCGTAGATGTGAATTCATACAGTGACATACGGACACTTTACTTTGTGATAGACCATGACTGACAAGGACAACGAATTATGTACCTGATGTGACTTAGAAATACAGCGTTTTCATTTGGCTAGCTGATTTGGTAAAGTCCGACGCAAAGAACACCGCCCACTGTGCGATGTAAGTCAATCAGTTTCCGAACTGGTCCAATAAGCTATCAAAATGAAAACTCTATAATACCGAGAGCTTTTTGACAAAGACTGAACGCTGAGAACGAACTTTAGTTAGGACAATTTATTAAGACTGTTGTTGACAATGTGCAATTATTCTCTGAAGGGCATTTAACAAAAATCAGGGTAAGACCAAAAATTAGTTATAAGGTTTCATGTAATTTATTGTATTTATTTGTGTTACTTGTCAAGAAAGACGATTACTTTGAAATAAATTATATGAAAAATACGATCTATAAGCGTTATTTAGCATTATACTCAACATTTATAAATAAACCCAGGATTAAATTTTTATGAGATACTTATATAGAGCGATATTCGTCTTAAACTAAAAATATATACAGGATATATTATAAACCTCAACGATATTATTAAGAGAGCATTGATCTCAGCTGGAGTCTCTGACAGGCACTTTCCCAACATCTTCCTCCTTGGATGAAGTGTTTTATATGTAACATTCTTTTCTTTCCCGAATTTATATAAAATATTGAACGAGTATGTATCTGTAATAATTTCTCATGTATTCATCTTCAGTGTAATTTGATTAAAATCCTGAATTAAATCAATTCTTAATCTGAGGTAGAACATCGTGTTTGCCTTGAATATGTAATGTACTGTATAAATTTAATGACGCTTTGCACGGTGAATGTTATCTCTGTATTAAATGGATGAGTTGCAGTGAAGTGTAAAATTTAAAGCATAGAGTTAATTTGAAACGAGTTGTTATTAATAGCAGCAATTTAATAAGCAGCTTGTACAGATGCATCAGTGCCCGGGGAGGGATTGAATGGGGTGAGATGGCAGACGGACAGCAGCAAACTCGCGCTGCATTGTGTTTCCCATCTTAACAGCTTCTCCGGTTTCAAAAAGAAACTTTTCCTGTAACGAATACAACTTCTTGAAGCGGAAGCCTCCGTCCCTTGCAGTAGACATGGATATCCTCTATGTAATAGCTAGATGTAATTGTATTTACTGTAGCGCTTGCAGCAATGCCAAGTTAAGACTTCTTACATACATATCAAAATACGTCAAGAAATACAAAATGCATTATCAAGATATATGTCTTAGATCTTTAGATAGTGCTGTCTTGTGTAAAATGAATTATGACAATGCAGAAGAGCATTTGAAAGTAACTTTTCTCTGTTTTATGGTTGACATGTAATATAATAATTCTGAGCTTGAGTTTCTGTATACATCAAACGTCCACTATTAACAAGGCCGTATTCTATAGTTAAATTAATTGAAGGTGAACTTGCCCGGTTGCTATCTTGATTCATTTGTTTACGAATCGCAGAGATCTGACTTCTTTTACATAGGTGAAGAGAAGAGGATCATGAATGCATGTCTAAATGGGAAAACACTAATTCAGAAGAAACTCGCTATGCGGTTTCTTTTTTTTGGGGGGGGGGCTAGGGATCTCGAATCTGATGTCATTTTTTTCCCCCGGCGTTGCAGTTCAATCGTGAAATGCATCTCGAAACTTTAGCGTTTTAATGATCAATTGTTTTGTTTACGCATGATTTGCGTAGCTCGATAGCTCTTCTTTTGTGATGTCCTGAAACCCACTTATTTTAAAAATATATTTTATCCGGTCTGATCACTGATCGGTGACAAATATGATTAATGCCACACCACTTGATAGTATCCATAACTTACATGTACATAAAAAGGTCATCTGCGATTTCTTCACGCTGTAGGATTTCGTGTAAAAAAAGTAAAAATATATTATGGGTTCTCTAGTATATTATCTTTCTTGTTGTAATAGGTTTAATTTGTTTCGCATCGTTTTAAGGGCAAAAGATGGATATGATCGCACTGCAGAAAATCAATGATGACTGTGTTAACTGAAATATTTATTAAATCAATGAATATTACTCCACAAAAAGAGAAATAATTTTCATTCGTAATTGTGTAACTGCTCCGAAATCAGGTACCTCCTTAGACTTTTCCGAGGTAGGAAGGTCTGGAACGGGGTACAATCAGCCTTTTAAGGACAAATTTAGAAGAAAACAGTAGCTAACCCAGTACAAAAACACTAATATCGTAGGAGTCGAAATGCTGACATCATGCTACTATCCTACAAACACATATTAAGTCAGAAGACGGAGTAAAATTACCTACCGTACGGGAATTTAGTTTTAAATCGCACTAGTTCATTCAAAAATATCTATATTTCTCAACGATTGAAAAATAATACAAATATTTCTTATTTAAAAGCCAATATGAGGGATACCGTTAGAATTATTACCTAATGCTCTGCTTTGGAAGTCCAAAGACAAGAAGTGGCTACTCAAGTAGAATATTGCCAAAATACTCGTAGATTTAATAGCCTTTGACAAATGTTTTGCTTAACAGATGCTGCTACAAGACGTTATGTGACTATATAGGCTACATTCTATTTTTAGGAAACTTTGATTTAGTATTTAGTATTTGATATCTGCTATATTGTTAATAAGGAAGTATAGAAGTTAAGCAAACGGTAAATAAAAGTAAATTCCATTAATTAGTACTGTAACTAATAGGCCTATGCTAGCATACCGAAATTTGGAGATCCGATGATGATGATGATAATAATAATAATAATAATAATAATAATAATAATAATAATAATAATAATAATAATAATCATAATCATAATCATAATTGTAGTGTTGTGAGCGTATCGATCATTCCTGTTTCGAAACCACAGTGTTGTATCGGTAAAATTCACTTAATGGTAAAATTATTATTTTCCCAGTCCGTGTAATGGGCTTAATCGTCTAGTTTTGATAAATTCACAAAGTAGCAAGTATCCTGTGAATGCAGTCAGTTATTTCACTTTCCCTTTAATTATCTGACAATGTAGGCCTATATGCCTACATATAATGAACTAAAAATAACAACATAAATAATAAAAATGAGAATAATAAACTACTTAGCCTCCTTAGCATGCAGATGTAATAAATAATACAACAATAAGTAAAGATAAATATAAAAACATCAGGTAAACTGATATAACTATGTGCCAGAATGCTTTTGTTTAATCAGTGATAATTGAAATTATGATATGCAGAAAATAAGTTATTTTTTAAATCTAATTCCGAGTTAAGCTCCAGATCGGTTCATTAAGTTGGGCTTACGGAAGGACAAAGGTCTAGTTTGATAAGGAATATGTGGGTAGTGTTATTTGTCATAGCTAACTGTACTGCAACTTCCAAAGCCGTATACGTACAGTATATATGTTGACATGAGAACTGATTTGCATTTCATGAATTCTTTAAAAGGGGCACTAAATTGGGCATTACTCCGGCACCGGTCAACCGATTTGGACCAATATCAATAGGCTTCTTTCCATGGACGTTATAAATGCGTATACCAAGTTTCATGAAATCCGATAAAGCGTATTTGAGTTATCGCGTATACAGACACACGGACAGACGGACAGACATTTTCCCGTCTCCCACACAGTCTCATAAATTACTATTCCGGCACTTAAAAAATAGATTATGCATTAACAAGAAGCAAATGAACAAAATTATAAATTAGCCTTAACTTATTAGTTATAGATTGTCCTATCGAATTCAAATCAAGTGGTTTCCACAGCATGAAATAGCTGCAGACAGTAATTGTAATGTAAATGGAGTTTGTAATATAAGCACTGTGGCATTAATAAAGTGTTCTGGGAAAGGACGGCAGTTGTAATTTGTTGGAACTTGTTCAGTGGGCCGGAGATACACCCAGTCACTCAGAAACATGATCCTGCTAACTCTTCATTACTGCACTGTTGCTTCAACTTATTGAAGATGAAGTGCCGCCTTTCTATGAAAGACACTCCTTCTGATCTAAACAGAGACGTTTGAAATCTAACTACATTTTAGGCTCTCTAGATATCGAACAGCTTTACTTTTTGAAGTGAAATTTCTTTAGCGGCGGTACGGGGTAAATCGGGAACTTGTGTAACGCTAAAACCGTCACGAAATTACTAGTAGGGTGTTTCGGAGCGGACTTCACAGAAAACAATCAACTCAATAATTAGTTAGTTAACAACTCAATGATTAGGAGTAGGCCTAATCAAAGGAAATTTTTCAGACCTAGTACGAGGACCTACAAATACAAATAGTAGTAGTAGTAGTAGTAGTAATAATAAAAATTTAAATATCCAAATTTAAAAAATAAAAATAAAAACTAAAAATTAAAAAATCAAAAAATTCAACATTAAAAAAATAATAAAATCCAAAATTTAAAAATAAAAAAATCCAAAATTTAAAAAATTTAAAAATTAACAATTCATAGATGAAAATTTAAAAAATCCAAAATAAAAAATTCAAAGATCCAAAATTAAAAAATCCAAAATTTAAAAAAGTCCAAAAACCCAATATTAAAAAGTCCAATAATGCAACATTGAAAAAATCAATTAATCAAAAATTGAAAAAATAAAAATTAAAACTAGTTTCACTTCTGTCGCGTGGCGTTTCACGCACACTTTTTTATACTTTTGTTTAGTCTATTTATTGAAATTTTACAATTTAAACTCCATTACAATTATCCTTTCTTTAATTCTTTTCCTTAGTTTACCTCTTCCACTGTATGGATGTTCATTGCGGCTCACGCCTCTCGGGCCTTACGCGACACTTCCTTCAGAAGGACGTAAATTCGTAAGTAATACGACAGGTATGTCCCAGGCAATGGCAGGAGAAAATATACTTACGGTGTTTGACTTTTGTCGAGAGAATTCTGAATAAGAAACTTTATTACTTCTCAAAGTAATATATACATGCAATCCAGTTTTATTATTCAAGTGACAATAGTATCATACTAAAATTGTTCACAGCCTACTGGATCCTCATATTTCCTCCTGTTCGTGAGGAAGTGAAATCATAGAACCTTCTTTATATCTGAAGGGAGGGACATCCTCAAAGGAGAATTCCTTGCGTTTCATCCAAAGGCAAGAATTTGCAGAAGAGAAATTCTACCTTTTTACACGATCGTATTGTAGAAATGCCATGTGCCAGTGTCTGCGTAGCATTTCTGTTTATCCTTTCAAGCGACAGAGAATTTTCTTCATTATATTGGAAATTCAATTTGAGAAAGCTGGCAATACAATAGCTTTGTAGCAGATGCAAGAGCAAAAGCTCTCGATGACATTTTAAACCGCACAGAAGGAAACTTCTAATTAAGAAGCAAGTCTGACTTTACGTAATACATTCAATGGCGAAGAATATATACAGAAAAACTTTGTTTAGTGGAGTGTGTTTGACATTTCAGAATAGTTACGAGATTTTAGTAGCAGCAAATTAATGAAAATATAAACTTCACAATAATTATCTCATAATATTTTGCGAAAGCCCGACACGATATTCCACTTCAGATAACAGAAAGAGAATGCTTTTCTGTGGGTTTGACAAATTAAATTCGTAATAGAACATCGTCAACTTTTAAGATATCTTCCTAACTGTTAAGAACTATGGTTATAAAAAATATGAACTCTCTCTTTACAGGTATTGCATGATCATTAGAATTCTTGGAAACTGAAGCTACCATCATTAAACAATGGACTTAAGGAAGGTGAGATTGTCAGCCCTATGAATGTTAAGTTTCATGCATATTAGATGTTGGGTTCGTTGTGCCAATTTGTTATTTACATTTACTGTTGCCTCGCCTGCTATAGGCTTTTACTCCACCGTCTGCTTAGTTGCCTGGTTCCCATATTTAGCCTATTTTTAAAACCTGAAGATACAATAAATCGCTTTTCAGATCAGGAAATTGGTTCGGTTTCCTAGTGCAAAACACTTATTTCCTCTTAATAATATTTAAGTGTGACAGAGTTTAAAACCATATTTTTAGTTTATTAAAAATAATTTCTATCCTTAAAGATCTATTCATAAATGAACTTTAACTGTATATCATTCATACATCAATGTATAAAACTGAATTGGATATTTATCTCCAGAAAGGTGTTCAGTGCAAAATGCTATTTATAAAATATAGGATACTCTACCAGAAAATCGCAAAGTACTAGGAAGAATTAAATATTAACAGGCATTAGCATAAGTAAGAATTTATGGCCGCTCTCCGGAACAAGAGATCCTTTAAACCCCCCAAAAATGATTTAGAAATGTATTATGTTCCACCTATCACTTCAACTAGGACGCTCGCAATGTATTGGATCTTCGCTACTGAGTGATCAACATGCTGTATCCCCATTAATATCCTACCTTAACCAGGAAAAGACGAGGAAATTTTTGAAAATTCGAATACCCAAAAGATGTTTTCTTCCTCTTCAGCGCTGATATTTCAACAAATAGTCTACAGCTTGTTGGTCAGATTATTATCTTTATGAGAAAATAGTAATTAAGGTCCTTTTTATGGCCTGGCAATTCATTGATCTCTTGAATAACTTACTCATGAGTAACAGTTATTTATTTATTTATATTTTCTTCTGGTGTAGTTAAAGCCTTAAGGCCTTTTCCTCCATTAACCAGAGGTGGATACATTCAAACATTATCAAATAATCTAATTAAGAAAAAATAAGACACAGAAATATATTATATTACTTATTCAATGGAAATAGAAAATTCCTCAGCAAGCTAAAGGAATATTGTCTATTCTATGGAACGCTTAAGTTCATTGTCGCGCTTACCAGAGCCCGCCATTCAACTCGATTCTGTGCTAACTCTATCCAATCATCCCTCGCAAATTCTACTTCCCTTGATCTATCATAATATTGTTCTCCCATCTACGTCTAGGCCTCCCACGTGGTATTTTCCCTTCGGGTCTCCCAGTCAATACTTTTTAGACATGTCTTTCCTCCCACATGCGCGCAACATGTCCAGCCCATTTCATCCTCCGTGATTTAATTACCCTACTATATTTGGTAAAGAGTATAGGTCATGAAGCTCGTCATCATGTAGTTTTCTCCAGTCCCTATTTTCAGCTCTTAGGCCAAAATATTTTCCTAAGCACCCTGTTTTCGAACTTTATCAGATTATGTTCTTTCTGTTGAGTAAGCGACCATGTCTCACATCCATTTATAATACAACCGGCAGGACGATAGTTTTATAAATCTTTATTTTTAGATTTGTCAAATGTCAAAGTTTCTAGTTTTCCTTAAATGATTTTCCATGATTGTATTACAAACTAATGCGTCGTATAGGATACATTATGCATTTAAGGGTTAATTGTTATTGTCGAACAACGTTGTATTTCAACTTCCCTATTACTACATAACTCATGTTACTTTGCAAAAAAAATCTCCTATTGTACAGTCATTCAATTTTATGCTTTCCGAAACAAATAACCCATTAAATCAATATATTCTTTAGATTAGGAAAATCTTTTGCTAGTCATGTGAACCAGACCTATGTAATAAGACCTAAAGAAATATTGTATTATATTTTTTAAATTAGTAGCAAGGTTATTTCAAAGTAAATTAAATTTGTTTACCAGATCAGTTAGTGATGCATAAGTGTATGACCCCAAATGCGAACTTTCTATGCCCTTTTAGGACATATCATTATTAATATTGATTTTTTGGAATAAAAATAGAAACAGTAAATTGAAACAATGAATCATGGAACGGTGATGTGTGAAATGGGAAGAACAATTAAGAGAATTCTAAAGCTGAGCAGCCATGAAGAGGAGCATGAACTGATAACTATCTGGGCGAATTGCAAAACGTGACTTTTATATCGGAAATGCAATAATGAAGATCGTAGAAAAATGTGTGTGCAATTACACGTCCTTAAAGTGAATACTCCTCAACATTGATGCAGACACTAAGATACTAAGAGAAACTCGTTACAGAAAAAAAACTATATCAATGAAAGCCAAGGAAAGAGTAATTTGTGACTTTTGAATTCCATAAGTCCATACGACTTCCTATAAACAAATTATCTTCTGATCAGTAGCATTTTTTTTCTGACGATGGCAGTTGAAACTGTCTTCAGTATGAATGTTTTCGTGTTAACACCCATGCTAAAAAATGTCAAGAAACATTTTGGCTTGGAGCCACATGTGTTAGGTAACTATCTTACCTAACATTAATATTAAGGAGATTCAATATAATAATCTCGTTAAGGAAGCATAACATGTGGAAGATCTCTGACCTGGAGCAACTGAGGCAGCGTCTCGGAGTGGTACTGGTCCAGCATTCCATTGGTGGCGTGAAGCTGCGTTACGTAACCGTTGTGAGCGTCGAAGTAGGTTGCCAAGGAGGCGGTGGTGGGGGCGGACAGATACGACAAGTAGGCGTTCTTGTAGTCTTGACGGCACTGCCAATAGAAATCATCATAACGTCAGAAAGGGGATGCATTACCCAGTAAACTTAGGGTTGTTAGTGATTTGCTAGGTCAAGCAGTTGTGGCAACGAGGAAGTTAGTTGGGTGAAATTAGTGTACATACAGAAGGCTATGAAAGTGAGGAAGAGTTTGTTTTACAGTTGAAGACATGCAGCTTTACGCAAGGGCGACAAGTATGAGCAAAACTACTTGCAGGAATGTAGCAATGAAGAAAGCAGAAACACAGGTGCAGTCATGCAGTTGCTGGTTAATGAGTTTAACAAAGAAGACAGAGTGGTTAGTGATAATGATGCAGAGGGGTTACGAAAACTGAACGAAGAGATGAGAAATCAACTGTTAAACCTTTAAAAACATTCTATGTGTTATTATCTAGAATTAACATAAGGACAGTATTTCGGTAATATTGAAGGAGTGTGGAAGAAATGCAACATTTTTACATGTGAAGGTAAAAAAAAAATATTAGTGCTTCTTCTACTAAGGTTCTTCAAAAAATGTCATAAATTCATCTGATTTCAAAGTCCTAGAAATGAATGTAGAGCATTCACACACATATAAAAATCTAGGAGTTTTAAATACCATGGATATAGTATGATCTATTACAGTTTCTCCCTAACGGACGGTGGCGGAACCATGGGACTTCGAAATCGGATTTGGTACAGGGTATTCGAAATTTTTGGTACAGAGTGTTTTTGTCTCAGAACTTAACAGCTTATTCCTGGAAAGTTAGAAATTAATTTAATACGGGAGCTTTATAAAATATTAAAACAATTAAATTATTTTCTTTACATCGTAGGATTAATAATTTAAAAATTCACATCGCTGCATTGAATCGAGTACTAGGAAGTACTGAACATTTCCTAGAAGCAGAAAGAAATCTACAAATATAATGATGGTGGAGCTATAGTACTTTGAAATCAGATGAATCTTTTTGAACACGGTGTATAACATTATTACAAAAATTTTGGAGCACATTAACTTAATGTAGCCCATATATCCCCGTGGGCTTAAAATTTGTATCATATTAACCCCAAAATATATTTTCACATTAACTCTTACATTATCTCTTACATGCCGTTGTGAAGTGGCACTCGACCCCAAAGATTACAGGTGATACTAGCCAGAAAAGCAGTTTTTCTTGAGGGCGAAAATATCCTTTAGAATACGACAAAATCAAATTATCGGAGAACGTTAGATGGGTTAAATGGGTAGGTATGGGAAAGTTACGAAAAGGGTTAACACTAATGCGTAGATTTTTATATTCTATCCAATTACAACGTTATTATATTTCCAAGCTAATGTGGTGTAAATACACCACTTCAAAAGATGGTATAAAAGTAGATATATAAGACAAATGCCCAGTAGATATAGTAGATATAGACGCACTGCTTTGTGTAAAATGTGGGGATTGTTATCCACGTGTTAGGATTATAACTAAAGGAAACAAGCTATCCCAATTAATTTTTCCTAATAGAATTCACTTTTAGAGCCCCTAATGATTTCACTTGTCATTTTCTTATATCAATCAATCAACTTGAAAAGACGAAGTAGTAATATCACAGTATAGTATAACAGTAGCAAAGCTCCATACAGTTTTTTTCAACCGGCGCGACTGCAGCGCTCGCAGCGGTGAGCAAGAGGTAACACAATATGTTACATGTGTTTCTTATGAAAAATGTCGACAATATTTTATGGAAATGCTTGTGGTGCTATAAACTGCATCAACAGCCCATTCTTTCTTTCTTTAGGCACTCTAAAGATCCTGAGAGGTAAGCAAACACAGTTATTTGTGAAATTAAATTGCAAACTTGATTATCATGCTTGCATCCATACTAGTGTATTTATTCCTATTTCTTGTACTTTCAGGAGCAGAAAATGGCTTGTAAATGTTATAAGAAGACGTAAATTATTTATATAATAATATAATATAATTTTTATACATAAGATGTACATCTAGAAAATAAAATCCAATTCTATTTTCTTAGGTAGATTTCGAGAAAAATCTACGTATTGCAATCGATACCATGTCATGAGAAAAGGTACATTGTATTTAACATTATATAGATAGGCTTTTCCGTTTTTCCTACTCATATACAATTTTTACTATGTGATATAGCACCCGAAGTCTATTAACTCCTTTACTGCTACTTGCATATAAATTCGTCACGTCAAAATATTGTATAAAAACAGATATATAAGATTAATAGTTTTAGACCCATGTAAAATGTGAGGATTTTTATTCTCCTGTAGGAACCAGGTGGTTCACAGACATTTTCATCATCCATATCGAACCCAGAGCCCATTGATGGTTTTTCCTGGCTGACTGCTTAAATTAATTTAAAAATTAAGTTCTGAAAGTTTTTTAGAGGTTGAATTAAGCGCCAGAATTGTGAACAAAAGACACGCTGAGTAGAATAAACTTGCATTGCCAATTCATTCGCGCCTGAGAACCTCATCTAGACTACACGCAGTACACGTATGTCCGAGAAGTTGTCGGGAAATGACGATCCAGGCGATTTCGTTAAGGGAGGACAGAAGTGTTGATTTTGCTATTTTGGTAAAAAAATTGGATTTTTTTTTATTTTAGTGTAAAAAATCAAGCCTGCTCTAATGTATATCTGTGCAAAATGTTATGCCATTTGGGCGCATGGAAGAGGTGTTTCTGAAGCCATTTTTAAAGTACTGCACGTAATCCTTGTGTTATCCTTTGTTACCTAGTCGTATTTATTATAGTGCATTTAGGTGTAAAATATATAATATGTGTTGTGTAGGGCTCCATTCATATTTAGTGACAGTTCAGTGAAATTATAAAACTTGTAATTATAAAGGTTTATTTATAGGTACAGAAGATGCTTATTTTTTACTATGAGTGAATATAAACTTTAATCGCTTGTTTTCTCAGTTTCAATTTTCATATTAATTTGCCACATTCAAAATCTATCTTCTCCCATAAAAATATAGATGCAGCTATGAATTTTTTTCACAGTCTACTTTGTGATGTGTGTAATAAGATTTTTGGTATGGATCTAAGTTTTTTTAAATTAATATTTTACATAAAAAATATAATTTTTTTATAAACTTTTTATTTCTCTGTGTAAAATATTTTTTTAAATAAAAAGTATAAATAATATAAAAAATCTGAATCATTGGATCTATGAAGCAAGCATCATAGAATCTCACATAAAAAATTCAGATCCATTTTTTAATATCTGTCGGAGCAGATTGATTTCAATTTTGATTTAAAAAATCAATTAATTTAATTATATCTCAAAAACAAATTGAGATATCAAAATTAAATTTGAAAATTCAGTGTATGTTAATGTTTAAATTAAGTGTACAAAATTTCAAGTTTCTCGTCCAAATGGTTTAAAAAATCACTCTCAACACTCCGGAGTAGAATAAACTTGAATTATCAGTTCACAAGCGCCTGAGCACCTCATCTAGGCTACACGCAGTACACGTCTGTCCGAGAAGTTGTCGGGAAATGGTGATCCAGGCGCTATCGTTAAGAAATGTTCATTCGTATCTGTTATCTCAATTATTTTAAACTAAACTATACCCACGGCGCTACGTCTCTTGTAGGACAGGGCCTACCATCCGAAAACTTACATTATTAGGTAAGGATGTGGTTTTTATTACCTAAAAATCTCCTGAATTGGCAGGAATAAGTATGCATTAATGACCTAAATCTAGACTGTGCTCTATAAGAAATAAGTAAAATGTAAGGAGTTACAAGACATGTAAATTTGTCTTAGAAGACACATCTTCAATTTATAATATTCAAGATCAATGATCAGTGGTTTTCAGAGGCCTTGTCCTAGGACAAAAAGTAAAATTTCTCAATATATATTTAAAATTTAAAAACAAAATTATGACACTATTTTTACTTCCCTGCCCGTACCATAGGTACTACTCTAGGTAGAGGAAGTACTGTTTTCGATCCCTAACTTCGAAGTTGACTTTTTAACATGAATATACGTTCTGAAGTCTTTTCGGAAACATGTCTGTGTGTGTGAGAACAGCCCGGCTCCCGAACTATGAGCCTAATCATTGTGTTAAATGTTTTCTGTGCAGTCCGGCACGAATTTGTATACAGTGTGAGAAATTGAGTCACATGCAACAATCAAATCAATGATTAGGCTTATCCAAAATTTAAAAATCCAAATATACAAGATTTAAAAAATAAAAAATTCAAAAATCTAAAATTTAAAAAATAAAAATAAAAAATCCAAAATCCAACAATAAAAATCGAAAATTAAAATTTTAAAAATCCAAAATTAAAAATTTCAAAATTATAAAAATTAAAAGGTCAAATATTTTAAAAATCCAAATTCCAAAATTAAAAAGTCCAAAAACCCAATATTAAAAAGTTCAACAATCCAAAATTGAAAAAATTGAAAAATTAAAACAAGTTTCACTTCTGTCGCGTGGCTTTCCACGCACACTTTTTTTTTCAACCGGCACGACTGCAGCGCTCGCAGCGGCGAGCAAGAGGCAACACAATCTGTTACGTAAGTTTCTTATGAAAAATGTCGACAATATTTTATGGAAATGCTTGTGGTGCTATAAACTGCGCCAACAGCCAAAGGAATTCTCCCGATTTATCTTTCTTCAGGTGCTCTAAAGATCCTGAGAGGTAAGCAAAGCAGTTATTTGTGAAATTAAATTGCAATCGTGATTATCATGCTTGCATCCATACTAGTGTATTTATTCCTATTCCTTTTACTTTCAGGACCATAAAATGACTTGTAAATGTTAGAAGAAGCAACCTTTTAAAGAAAAGATTTAAGTTATTTGTAGGCCTATAATAACATAATATAATTTTGTACATAAGATGTACATGTAGAAAATAAAATCCAATTCTATTTTTTTTAATGTATTAAAGGGGTCCGGAAATGTTAAAATTAGCCTCTCATCCGTGTTTTCGTAAAAACGATATAACTCAGTCATTCCTATAATATGGTATTTAACGTTTTTTTGTTTCATTTTATTAAAAAGAAATTCTACCAAATATTGGCTTGGTTGGAATTCTCGTTTAACTTCTGGATACCCCATAAAGTGAGTTAGAACTTAAGGCATTTTTTATTAATATTCTTTATATGTAAATTATTATTTTATGTGTACATCAGAAATAAAAATCCTAACGAAGCAAAAAGTTTCTAAATATATAGGCCTATTTTCAAATACCCCACCTGACCCTACTAATTTTGAAAATATTTTAATACGAGGTTATGTTAGGCCTATATAATTGAATTTAACAAAATTAAACTGTCCAGAATAAACACACCGTGTATAATTCCTTACTTTTCAATAACGTATCGTGATTAATAAAATTAAGAAAAAGACAAAACTGCTTTGTTATTGCATCTGATATTGACCATATCGGGCTTCAAGCCTAAAACTTTACTTTGCCCCCTAATTTCTGAAGTCCTACTACTAGATGCTTATTGAAAATTAAGTTTTCCTATTTGTCAAAATTTTCAGTGTAAATATGTGTTAGTAGGTCAATTAAATTCTTGAAGATTTGTCGTAGGGATGTAGCTTATATGGAGGACGGAAACCGGTCTGATATTTTATAAGATATACAATGTCATCAATCTTGAAACAAAAACTTCTTTATATTCCCATAAAGTCTATGTCTTGATGAGTTCACCAGTATGCCTTTCCGGTAACAATATCGTTCTAGTAATTTTAAAAATAAAAAGAAATACAGCCATATATTTGTATCTTTCCAATGCTGGAAATGGCTGTTTGCTAGTTGCCTCTTGCTGGCCGCTTGGGGTGCTAGTGTCGCACCGATCTGTCAAAAGGATGCATTTTCCTTTCATTAGAGCTTCACTACTGTTATTCTATACTGTTCTAATATCCTGCCCATATGAAATACGTGCATAAAAAGTATTGCGTGCCTAAAAAGTAAATTCTTCTCAATACAATGGAAAATAGCAACAAAATTCGTTACTATCCCCAAGCAAAGTAAAGTTCCAAAGGTCTCTCAAAATTTAAGACCTGTTGGCTATTAGTCTCTTGTCTGTCATAAGAAAACATTTGAAAAGCTCCTTTTGCAAAGATTATTGATTTCTGTCTTATACAATAACACTTTCCTTTCAGTCAATTTGGATTCCACTCTCACCGAGGGACAAATTACAACTCATATGATGTAACAATTGCATTTAACACTGTGATCTAAAACTGTATTTTCTATTAATGCTAACTAAATAAAATATATTTACACATTTGATAGACACTATGTGGGCCTACGTTAAATTAAAGAATAATTTAGATGGATTGACACGGATTGAAACGACAACCGACTTGACCTACATGATATTTATCTTCCAGGAAAGAAATGCAGTTTTCACGGTTTATTTATTCCTTTTAAACGCATTTAAAATCGATCTTATGTGGATTACCTGCTAAGACCGCCTGTAATGGAATTGCTTCAAATCTAGACAAATTAATATAGAAACCAGAACCCCATTAGGCTTATTCAATTCTTAATATTTATTAGAGAAGGTCTTGACTACAATGTAGTCAGCTGTTTGTATATTTACGCTCTGCTTAGGTGTAAACATTTTAACAGGGAATGCAAGCTAAATTATGGCAATATTATTTTTAGAATATCAATTAAATAAGTAAGTAGGTTATAATACACGAGAAGCGAGTATGCATTTTGCCTCTACAAATTTAACTGAAACAGAGTATTTTACATTATAGCAATATTAATTTTAAAATAGACTATTAACTAAGTAAGCTATAAGATGCGAGAAACGAGTTTACATATTGCCTTTTCTATTTATTACAAATATGAAATCATAACATAAGGAGCGCTGGATTTAGGCAGCAGCATGAGAAGTTTCACGTACCTTGCGCTGCGTCCCTAAATACTACCCAACTTCTTTTGATGAACATCTTAAGCTTGGGAAACAAAATTGTTTCATACCAAACTGTCCGATTAAATACTGGGTTTATTAAAGTTTTCAAAGAATACATTAATTTATTTCGGATAACTGATATCAAGCAATATGAAAGAAAGAAACACTGATATTAAACACAAAACTGTGTACCGTATACATTGTATCACACATCTTAAAAATTACAAATATTACTGACTAGCCTAGTTTGGAAAGTTCAAAATGTCCATTAAAGTAGGTCTACACTTTAGGATTTTTTTTTTCTTTCTTCAGAGAGGGGGAAACCGCCGAACCGGCTAGCCCAGCGCTACAGCGCTAGCTGAACTTCTAGAGGCGCGTGTGCAAATTAGAATTTGCGCCACTGAAGCGCTTTTGCTTAATCGATGTTTCGGTCGATCGGTATTCGGTTAATCGATGCTCTACTGGAATATGTTCCACGAAATGTTACATAATAAAGGTAAATCGAATTCACAGATAATTTATTATTAGGCAGGCGTCTGAGTTGAACGCTGCATTAAAGAGTACATTTTCTCTCCTTCAGTCACAGAAAATAATGCCATGTTATTCCTCTTATTCTTTTCCTGCCATGACCTCAATTAGGCCTATGGCTGCAGAACGACAGTTTTGTATCCTAACGTAAAATTTCGTCCTTACAAAATAAATATATATGGACTTCATTGTTAGTGGGTACTGTCATACCTTGGCTAGTTTGTCCTCTGTTTTGGCAAGGATGGTCTCGTAGCTCTCCCTATGAGTGAACACTTTCCTAGACTGGATCTTCCGATGGAAAGACCGCTCCAGCAGAGGTCTGGATACTTGGCGACCCAAGATGGAGGCGATGTCGCTATGGGCCTGAGAATCAATCTCCACCTCCTGCAAGAGCGTCTCCCACGTGTGGAACAAGGAACTGGGACACGCCGGTCTGAAACACACGGTAACATAGGCTATAGAATGCAGAACATGATTCAAATAATCATGAAGATATTCAAAACCAAATTGGGAAATACAGTCTTGCGAAATGACATCTTGGCTTATTCAGAGGTCACAATACCAGGATATATAATAGAAACCACATTTAGATTTGAAACGGGAAGCCATCTTTCTCAAAATATAGAATTTATCCATCTGCTGAATGGAGCTCATGGACTCAAGGTTTTGTGAACATTTAAGAAAATAATTTCACCTACCAAAGACCTTAAAAAGGCAAGCCAAAACCTTAATATTCACATTAACCCTCAGTTTGTAAAATCAGTAATTATATTATTCCTTATTTTAAATTTATGTAAGTTTAAACTGTCAGTATACTCAGTCCCACTGGGCTATTCCCGAGGGGGAGCAGTAGAAAAAAAGTATAAAAACTCGTGCACAGAATTCTGTACCCTCGCATAATTGTTATGATCGAAAGATTGACGTACCGTAACACATTTTCATTTCAACAAATGAAGGAAGTAATAATTTGAGCAATCACAAGGATGAGTAGTAAAAACCAATAGGATCAACAAATGTTGAGTCTTTTATGAGCCTGCAAATTGACAGTTTACGAGTTAAGGCAGGCCAAAGAAAACCAGAACTCGATAACGGATTTCAGGCTCCAGTAAAGTACTTTCTCTACCTTGAGTACCTAGTCACTTAATGTATGGGTAAAATAAGTAAACATGTAGGCCTAATGAAGATTATTTCCAATTTCTGACACAACAGACACATTGACGAGAGTTAATTACCAAAGAGTTAATTACGCTAAATTAAAATAATTGAGGAATTACATTTTGTTACCTAAATACGGAAAGAAAGAAAGATTATGTTTTAAAACGATTCATACAATATTCTGTAAAATTATAAAATGGAAATTAAATTAACATGGATACGATTTTAAGTATGCAGGGTTTTCCACCTAAGCCCTTTCAGTCTCAGAGCACTTCTTACATTTAACTAATAAACTTTGCTACATCCCACTTACAGGACATGCTTCTACAGTTCCATTTTATGTCAAAGAATAAGGGTTTGAAGTACAGTGAAAAAGCTATTTTCTCCATGAACTCTTATATTTTTATTTAAGAAGGTAATGTACCATAAAGGACCGCATTGTGTAGAGAAGAAGTTAGTTTCACTTACTTATCAGGGGCTTATGTAGGCACACCGCATCGCTTGATAATGAAGAGGTTTGTATGCATGCGCCGGGTTGCATACCCCACAGGGGATAATTAAATACATCGCCCATCCGATACCGCCTTCAGTATGAATCTTGAGGTACACATGCTGTGTCGTATTGTGTCATAACAACATAAATATATTATTATTAGAATTATTATTGTTACTATTATTATTAATGTATTGAAGGAGAGAAAAACAGAAAGAGGGAGAAGAAAGTTAGAAATAAATAAAAGAGAGGATAATGAAAGAGAACAACAACAATCCGTGGTCGTGGTCTCTTTATCTCTCTCTCGCATCTTTTCTCTGTTTTCTTCCCCTGTTTCTTTGTTTCTCCACTTGCATTCTCTCTTCCCCTTAAACTTTCTTTCTATGTTTTTCTCTTAATTCTTGTTACACTCTTAAGAGGGAGAGAAGGAAGAGAGAAAGATCTTTCCTATTAGAATAAGTTTTTATTATTATTACTATATGCCATTAAGGAAACTGGGAGAGAACAAAATGCTTACAGTGCGACATTCCCTACAGGCCTGAAGTGACACATTCTTTACTTGAGCGATTCTAAAGTTCTTTAATTCCTTTAAGCCTTTAGGAATGAAGGGTTGGCCATCACTTCTGGAAAGGACCTAGAAGGAAAGGATGGACGTGAAGTAGATTCAAGTTATCCCAGTGAATTTCTATGAGACATGAAGTAAATGAAAATCAATAAAATATATACCTCTACCCTCCTTAAAAGGAAGCCATGGAAAGCATGTTAAACCACACTGATTTAATAATAAAGATGTTGATGAAAATATTATTGATAAGAACAATTTACTAAATTATAATATATAAGAATATATACGTATATATATAAATATACACATAAGTGTTTATGTACACATACGCCTTGGTTATACAATCCACAGTCATCAGTTTAATACATATCAAGTACCACGGGGATGATGCACTATATCACAACCTAAAGCTGTTATAGATTTTATAGATTTCCAGTTCAAAACTTGAAATAAAACGTCATAAGCGAATTGCAAAGCATAGTAAAATATGATTAGTTGAATACTGAAAAAGTCATTAAAAATATACATGATTGTGTACTTTCAAATGTGATACAGGAGTAACAACAGTTTTAGAAGTAAATGGGGGACTTCCGTATTAACTATCTTAAATAATAGAAATTAGAAATATAAAATCAGAGGAGATCCCAATGATTTAAATATAATTTATTTTTTATTATTGTTATGAATGAAGGTAATCTCACAAATACAAATTTTATCCGGTTTCAACCCTGGAAGACTTCATTCACTCAGATTGGTTGGCAGTAGGGGATTGCCCCATCCCAGGAGGCTGTCTGGTGACAGCAATGGGTATAGCTTTGAGCTTTTTCAATCAGTGCTATTCTAGCGAAAGTTTTGAGTATCGGACTTTTTTATTTTTCGTGTACCCACCCTTACCCCTGGGGTGTCCAACAATGAATTTGATTACCCCTGTCAAACCAAATTTTGAAACCATTTGTTTGACGTGTGTACCTAAGGCTACCCATTTTTTATCCTTATGGGATATGTGGCGTTTTATACATGTTAGGACCCTGTACTTGTTTCAGATTTAGTGGAACAAGTTTGACTTTATTTGTAGTAACAAACAAAAATAAGAACACTCACAATGAGCATTAACAACTTGTGAAAAAGTAATCGATCTGTTTCTGTTACATGTGTATACATGAATACTATACTTTTAAAAAACTGTTGCAGAAACAAATTGGATAAGAATTGTGCAATAAACAATATAACAGCTAATAAAAACAACCTACATGTCCATTTCGAATTTTCTCGGCGATAGCGAATATGATGTTTACCAAAAGGTTTGTATAGCAAAGCTAAAAGAGACAATTGATACGAAACTATTCATCAGACAAATGCAATATGCTAATATTTAATAAATAATTATTTAATAAAACACATTGATAATCGATTATTTAGACAACATTTTAGATTCAGACAATACTATTAAAATGCATTCATGACATATTGTTGTTATAGTTCCCAAGTACTCCTGGTGAGTACTGTTTCTTGAAAGATATTACGCACGTAGGAACAGATGTATTTCATTCATGCTGTTGAGGTTATATCTTTTTAATATTTCCAGGAGATTATTACAATTTACAATTAAATGCCAACGATGTTTCAGATAAATTCCGGTCCTCTCGATATGTTACTTATGATTATCACTTATGCCCATTATCTTAAGAATGAGATGTTGGGGCTTATATAGGCATAATATATATATACTGTAGAAGGTTCTAAAATGTGACCTGACACTTCGATTAATATTTTCCTTGGAAGCTTTACCTAAATTGACTAACATTTATTTCATTAGCCCCTAAACAATTCAATTGCAGGCCGAGTGTACAATAAGAAATTCATAAAACTGTTTAAATACAAGCTATCCATGGAATAAATCCTTAGACCATGGGTGCGCATCTGTGGCACATCGTGTCACTGTGCGGGAGGGGAATTTCTCCCACTACAGTCGCCCTTGACGTCAGCATAAAGCAGTTTCGACGTGACACTGAACATGAAGAACAGGTTTCTTACGTCACAGCAAGGGATGGGGACTAAAACGTTTCCCACCTATGTTGCTCACCTATGCCTTAGACCAATATCGGATAATGTTTGTACGTCTATAATCTACATATCTTCAATCGAATACTTACGTCGAATAATATGGGTATTCGAATTGAAATGTGTACATTATGAACGCACAAACATTCGTAAATTGGGCTATAAAAAAGGGTTTATAAATTGAACAGAAGTGGCCATTATTCAATATGAACAATAAACAGAGATTGCTATTTATAGAAAGTGACAAACAATTAAGGCAATGATTGTAATTGTTTAAATTGTAAACTTTCTTTTATTATAGGGATAGTGTTTTGCACCCGTATAAGCAAATCACCACATTGAACGAACGCAATTAGCAAACAAATGAAATTCACTAATTAAAAGACTCGTATTTCCATACTAAAAACTCGATGCAATTAATTATAATTATAATCAATGTAACGTTGCTGTTAAATTGAAAAATACATAACGTCTCGATGGTAGCGTGAAATTTCTGATAATGATGTAAATAACCAAAGCTGTCGTATTCACGACTGATGATTTGATCCCATTCGGATCGGTGAACAATCTTTACGTTTCGTGCTTCAACACTACTTACTGGCAACTTGTTATGTAAACAGCTATTTTTATATCATTTTTAGTTTCCCTTTAAGCTACGCTCTTCTCACGCAAACCACAACTATATACACATATTTCCGAAACGGTTATTTATGATACAAAAGGTACTAAGTTTGAATAGTACACTAGTTTTTAAGGCAGCCGGTAATATTTGTCAAATAATAATGAAAATAATAATAAATATTAGATATTTTAATAGTCCACCGCTCTGGCGTAGGGGATATGTTCGCTTTTCCCAAGCAGCGGGCCTGGGTTTGATTCCTGGTCGGGGTAAGTTTCCTAGATGGGTTTTTCCGGGATTTTCCCTTAACTGTGACACAAATGTATAGTAACTGTAGACCATTGTGGTCGCCGGATATGATCTGGCCGTCATTATCAGCTTCATCCCATCGTCGCCTTGTTCCGAGAGAGTGTATGTGTGTGTGCGTGTGTGTGCGTGTGCGTGTGTGCGTGTGCGTGCGTGTGTGTGTGTGCGTGTGTGTGTGCGTGTGTGTGTGCGTGTGTGTGTGTGTGCGTGTGTGTGTGTGCGTGTGTGTGCGTGCGTGTGTGTAGTGAATGATTTGTCTTGTCATATGGGTTCGTGTTGTCTCAGAGGTGGCCCGGGTATTGGGCTGATCACTCATCCGAGGAGGCCCTCCATGTCCTTGTCTGGTGAAGAAAAGTATGCAAGTGAATCACAGATAATTCCTCTTCCGACAGGTCGTGGCACTGTAAGGCCGGAGCAGCGTGGGTCAACTAAGGTAAAGAAAGAGTGAAAAAGGACATTTTAATATATAATTCAGTCTTACTTATACTCGTTTGAGCATCGAGGTTATAATCAGCAGTAATGTTATGTGCATACAATGTAGGTCATGTTCATGTAACTATTATCGATGTGGTTATGGCGTGTGTTAATATCTACTGATATTAAATTTTTAATGAACATAGGATGAAATAGCGGTTATAAGTCATGGTAAGAAAATATACAATCCGGCAGTTGCTTTTACGACGGGGAAACTATGAAAAACACCACATTAAAGCAATACGTATGTTTTCTTTGTGTATGCTAAGTTGCTGCTAGTTTGATAAGTTGATGGAACAATTATCGCATTTTCTGATAGATATTCCTGTCCCACCTGATTTTTGCGACCACCGTGAGAGATTTAACATTTAAAAAGGCGTAATGAGTTTATACATTTTAAATTTCTATCAAAATTATTCTTAATCATCGTATGCAAATACTTGAAACTAAAAAAAAGTGTTTACCATATAAAGGATAACAAAATTGACACCATTGAAGTGGCATGAAGTTTTATAACACTATTGTGATAATGTGTAACTTTTACTTCGTAGGTCTTGTGTTAGAAATTATACACTTATCTCTAGGAACTTACTAGGACTTTAGGAACTTACAAAAGTGTACCAATGCTGAAAGCTAGAAATCGAATGTAAGGATCGTACACAATAATTATAGGCCTAATCCGCTACCTGTAGCACCGGGTGCTTGGAAACTGCACATTTTGATCCGGAAACTGCACACAGTTTTTGAGGGTCCCACTAATCCTATTCGGATACTGCACACTGATTCAGACAGATTCAACCATAGGGTTATGCTCACCGTGTTTTCTATTAACTTCATTATTATTGAGCATGGTATAAATTTTCGTATTGCATTTTTTCACACGATAGACATCGTAAAAAGGTAAAGTAAAGTGCTCCTTTTACAGGCCACGGAGGCCCTAAGAGTTGCAGGAGGTTCAGGCTCCCAAAATTTAGACATTCGGCTCATGAAAGTGGTAAGGTTGTCTGCCTTACGTACCGGCCACTTTAACCCCCAGGATTGCTCCTGGTACTCATTTCTAATAGAGGCTGAGTCGACCAAGGACCATAGTGCCACCAGAAGAATTAGGCCAATTGAAAAATCCCTACGACCCCATCGGGGATCGAACTTGCGACCTTCCGGTTTGTAGCGCGGTACCTCAAACACTATTCCACGGTGTACCCAAACCTCCGTACTTCATAGATTTTCAATTTTCTGTCTTAATAAAATTTGCAGTTCTCATAATATATCATCACAAAATTCCCTCGTTCACTTTCACTGTCCTTAATGTCGTCCATAATAATAATAATAATAATAATAATAATAATAATAATAATAATAATAATAATAATAATAATAATAATAGTAATGATAATGATAAAAAATGTTGCACAGCGGAATGAAGATACTTACGTGGCCTACTGTGTAAGACTGAAGCTGTAGTGCCGAGCGACAGATTTGCGAACTAAAACAGCGCTCTAACTCGAAGGAAATGAAAATTGTTTAGTAAATATTTGCATTTTCCATATGACCATAATCGAAGCAGAAAATAATGTCTAGTTTCCATATAACCAAAAACCAGGTAGACAATTTTGGTCTCAGTTTCCGACGTTCGGTAAAACCAGGGTAGGCCTATATACAAGAGGAGAACACGATTTTTATTGATATGCGGATTCAAAGCCCTAAAACCAAAGAACACACATTAATCTGCATTATACAACATGGAAGCTAATAGAGAGCACATTTAACTACATAGTTCTTCAAATATTAGGTTCTGTTCTTATGATGATGGAGTTTCAAGCTTGGTTAATGAAACTTCATTTTGAGAGCACCTTAATGAGAAGGTATTAAGTAAAGTCTAGGAAAGAGATCAAATATTAGGTTCCCTCGTAATGAGGCTGGGAATATGAGTAACTCCCCTTCTCCACTTGTCATTAAAATATTAAGAAAGCCTGTAAAAGGAGCACCGAAAAATTTCCTAAAATGAAATGGGAATAATTTAGAAGATCATAGAATACAGGCCATTACATCAGTAATCGTTTTCATGCATTGATAAGAAAGATAAAAAGAACAGAGGAAAATGTTTAATTTACAGGATGGTTTCGGTAGCCTATTCAGAGACAAACACTTCAGAGAAGAGGTTTCGCAGGAATAACTACAAAATGAAGCAAGTTTCGTCCTACTGACAGATAAAACGCAAAGTGTGTAGGATGCACCTTATAGGAAAAGATTCTTCTTGAAAACTTTCTGAAAACTCTTTTCTTTTCGGGAAAGTGAATTGTTTAGGAGAAAACTTTGTTCCAGGTTCTTTAGACACTTAGCACATAGAGGTGGTAAAGCTGTGAGCCAAATTCACCAACCGCTTTTATCCACAGGTATTAGTATTTATGTTAGAGGCTCAGTCGAACTAAACTCCGTGGCGCTACATCCCTGAAGGGACCAGACCTACCACCCGACCACTCCGTCATCTTACCGTAGGAGATGGCAGGAATGGGGGGGATGTGGTTAGCACGGCCGTTAATGGTGGTTTCCGTGACCGGAACCGCTACTACTCTAGCTCCTCAGTTTGAATCACGTGGCTGATTGCACCCCATTCCATAACCTCCTACCTCAGAAAAATCAGAGGAGGTACCGGAGAACGACCCGGGACTGTGGATTTATAGTCAGCGACGCTAACCACAAGACCACGCAGGCGGTCACCAGAATGAATATGCCAATTGAAAATACCAATGCTTTCTTGAGAGACTGAATTCGCAACCTTCCGGTTTGAAGTGCGCTTCAATCAACTACATCAAGGAGAGCGCGTTAATACTGTAAGTTTTGTAATTTTAAAAGCACAAATAATGTTGTTACATATATTATATTATATTTTCAATACAATATTTTATTTGTACAGTGAAGAAAACTAGATTAAATTTAAGTATCGAAATATGAATATTATAAAACAAATTATATGTAGGCCTACGATGCACAGCACTTAACACTTCCCTATACAGAGACTATATATACCGGTATTAATTTACCTGTATGACCATGAACATAAAGGCCTATATATACAGTATATACACACACACACACACATATATATATGGTAGCGTAGTGGTTGAGGCGCTGCGGAAGGTCGCGGGTTCGATTCCCGATGAGGTAGTTGAGATTTTTCAATTGGCCTAATCCTTCTGGTGGCACTATGGCCCTGGGGTCGACTCAGCCTCTAACAGAAATGAGTACCAGGAGCAATCTTGGGGGTAAAGGCGGCCGGTGCGTAAGGCTGACAACCTTACCACCTTCATGTGCCGAATCTCCAAAATCTGAGAGCCTCAACCTCCTGGAAGACTCTTGGCCTCCATGGCCTGTATAGGGATCGCTTTACATTTATATATGTAGGGTGTCGATGAAAATAATTAGTGCATATTTTTTGTGTGGTGGTAGTAGTTAACATGTGTACGAATATTTTAATACATTGAACCTTCGGACGGAAATGCAACCAGGTCAATGGCCGACATTATAAAAAATTATATTTTTACAGTTAACATAATATAATAAAATACTTTTTCTATTCAACAAGGTGCAATAGGTATTCCTGTTTACACCCATAACAACGCATTTCCGTCCTAAGGTTCATTATACTATAATACTCGTATGGATATTCCCTACCACCACACGAATAATAAGCACTCATTTCATGGACACCCTGTATACATACATAAATATAAATATATATATATATATATATATATATATATATATATATATATATATATTCAAGAGGTGACGAAGTTTTATTTCCATATGACACCAACAACTCAAATACCACTCCACCATGGTACGGGGATCCCATTTTGAGAGTCACACGATTGGGCAAAAAAACAGAGTTTAAACTAAGTAGGCCTAAGCGCCATCTCGTTAGGGACACAAAGATTAGAGATACGTGATTATTAGGGCAAGGCATTTAATGACCATAAAATAGTGAAAAAATGCAAAATAAAAAATGCATTTATGACCTAAAAATAGCCAAAAAATTACCCGAAATCTGAAAATAATGACCAATAAATTTACCATTATTACTTATAAATTTATAATTAGTTTTTTTTTAAGTAATGAATTGCAAAATACGGTTTATGACGATGCTTTATATATAAATTTACAATATAAAACACACTTATTTTGTTACTAAAGAAATCAGTAAATTTATACTACAGTACTTGGACACCCTTAGCGAAAAATAAATTCTTTCTGAACTGGCATGCCTATCAAATTGCCCCTAGCAAATATGTGCCATTTAAAAAGAAAGAAAAAATATTTATTTCTAAAATGCCGAAAATTACCTAAAATGCCAAAAATGACATAAAATGCTGAAAATGACCTAAAAATGCCGAAAATGACCTAAAAATTGCCAAAAAATGACCTATCTCTTGAAAAATGACGAAATATGCAAAATAAAGCAAAATAATGGAAAAACAAATTGCCCTTATTTAATTAATTATTTAATGATATACATTTATATACAGTGGAGCTATCTTTTAACCTTCATATAAAAAAGATGCAAAATCATCAAATGCCTTGCCCTAGTGATTATACATGAAGCTAAAAGGTCTTGGTAAGGAAACTGGACATCGTAATTTTCTGGCCGTCCGCTACCCTTCAAATATGCTCCATAGGGAAAAACCACCCCGAAAGTTTAAATAATGAAGTTACTTTGTAAGGGACAGTCAGTAGGAAAAAAGTCTCCCAACTTTCTCCTGTCGGATGGATACATGTAAGCCATGTTAATATTCTGACACATTTCTTCCTTATGGTCGTATGTGTGGAACCATAAAAATAAAAAAAATAAAACTTACCGCTCTTTGCGAAGTTCTCCATTCCTCTTTCTGAAGTTGGAGACCAGCAGTTGCATTTCTTCGGCATGTTGTTCGTAGATTTGCGACAGCTGCTGTGTGAAGTCCGACACTGAAACATAAAACCCAGGCCAAACTCATTAACGAACAGTAAACGTATCTTGAGACTTACAACGATAAAACTTGAAAACAATAATTCAATATAGAATTGATTATTTCACCAATATACCATTAGCAAGATTCGTAAGCATTTTGGTTCCATTTTCTTCTGAAGACTAATAGGCTATTTATTTACAATTACATTCATAAATATTTATTGCATTATATATAAAAACAATCGTTCACACACACAGTATTTTTTCTATATATTAAAGAGATATATATTAAATATATATAAATATATTTATAAATATATATACAAATGCATATATGTATATATGTATATATTAAAGATATAAATGTATTGTACATTTTACATTTTTATTAATAGACGCCAGTGAAGGAAGACTTCTTTTATCAGAATTTACGATAGGCGAACAAAGATTTTAAACTTATCTTTATGATTTTTTTAAGAAATACGCCTATATATATATATATAAACATAAACATAAACATAAGTTTAAAATCTTTGTTCGCCTATCGTAAATTCTGCTAAAAGAAGTCTTCCTTCACTGGCGTCTATTAATAAAAATGTAAAATGTACATTGTGTGTTAAAATTAGTGTTTACATCCGAATAAAAGAACAATGTCTAAAATTGTTATTTACAATAAATTCACTGTGATGATTTGTATAAGCCTACACACCAGTATTTCACTTATCTTGCTGCTGTTGTTAATTTTCAGTTAAATCTTGGAAAACTTATTTCATGAGATGCATTTCGATATTATGTTATATTATTAGCAGTCAAGTGCATTGAGAACAATAGAAACCAATCTTATTGCCACTTCCCAACGTTTCTAAAGCAAAGTATCTGCTGTAGTAATTTGGTGTATAAAGTGAAGCAATGATTTCAATAATTTTCTTTCTAACCACTCATGCTTTTACTACAAGTTGGAATAATAACTCACTTATGTGTTATAAAGCCATTTTTATTGAAGGGCATTAATAAAGGTTAATTTCTATAATTTAAAATTAGATGTATAACAGGTAGATACAGTATTTTACTCGATATTAAAATTTCTTGTCCAGTTTACACTATATATATATATATATATATATATATATATATATATATGTTTGTGTGTGTGTTTGTGTGTGTCTGGACAAGGAATTTTAAGGCATACATATATATACACATATATTCGCCCGAACTAAAAAAAAAATCACTGTTTTGAGAAATATGTTTGTGTATGTATGTCAGTCGACATCATAGCACGTAAAAGAAAACATTAGGTCAAAACGTAACCTTATACAAGCCTCAGTCAATTTTCGGAGAAGTGAGAAGAGCGAGTCAGTTCTTTGAAGAGTAGCCTAATTATAAGCTTCTTATGTTGACCGTGTCTTTGAAAGTTTCTTGAAAGTTCCTATTCTGAACCTACAATGCCAGGAAGGTTTTGTTGAATTCCTTGAAATTAAGTCAAAAGAAAACTACGACCTTAACACAATATAACCGTAACATAACCGAGCCATTGATCTCTAATCTTTTAATTCCATGTTCTGTAACCTCAACGCCTGGGCCAATTATGTATTCACTGTTTCTACAAATAGTGTTTGGTTGTTTAAGTTATAAACCATTGTTATAAAGCCAAAGAGTTTTACTACAGGAATCATAGTAATATGGCGATAGTACTTGATTTGTTTTATAACTTAGTATTATCTTCTTAACATACTACAATGATAAGAAATCGTTGATAAATTAAGATAAGAACTCTCAATTCCATGGAACATTATGTGGAACACTGATATTCGTTTAGAAACATTTCGCCTGTGCCTTCAGAATTAATATTATTATTTTATAAAACAAAGAGAATAATAAATTACAAGTTTATCATAGGTCATAGGCAATCCCATGAGAGATTGCGAGTTTATCGATATATTTGCGAGAACAAAGTTCATGTTATCTCGGAGTTGGCTCCAGCATTGGGCTGATAACATCTGGGGCGGCCTTCCTTATCTTTGTCTGGTAAAAAATGTATGTATGTGACAATCTTACCGCCATTATGGGCCGACAGTCTAAGAATGAGGCAGCCTCTTCCTCCAACAACGTAATATGCATAGCCTATAGGGAGCACTTCACTTTTCCTTTACATAACTATACCCACTTCGCAATTGAGTTTATCGAAATTTGAAAAACGATTACTTCTAATTTGCTAAATCTACGTAAAGACTATTATTCCTGTTAATATTGTTACTGAATTGCGCAAGTCTTCTAATCCTGGCCTAATACACGTCTATTTTAACAGCTATTTGACACATGTAGGTCCAATGAGCCTGAGAGCAGACAAAGGTGTCAAATCATCACCTTCATCCCTGGACACACGAGCGATAATATGTCTCCACTAAGTATCCCACTGGGGTAAGGATCAGTGTACATCATGTCTCTAAATTAAAGCACGAATCTGTTGTTATTATTATTATTATTATTATTATTATTATTATTATTATTACAGCAATAGCAAGAAATCCTGTTTCGTCAGAAAATTATCAGTTTATTAATTTTCATCCTGTAAACTAATCTCATTCAATCGCTACCCGTTTAATATTAATTAAGTCTAATAATAATTTGGATTATGATATAATCCGATATTGGTAACGATTTCTAAGAAGATATGGTCCTGTTTATACTTTTCGGGGGGAGGAGAGATTTTCACTAAAAAGTGTTAGTAACTTCATGATTTGTATAACAAATTCTTTTTTTTTTAATTGTGGTCCAGTGCTTTTATCTAATAAAATCATATCAAGGAAAAGAGGATCGGAGAGATTCCCATTTCAAAGAAACTGAAAACTGGACCACGAAGGAGTTAAAACGAATTTTTATCATGCTGCCGTAAGAAATGTGTAAATTAATTTCCTTCAGAGTTTTTCGATGCCACACGAACAACAAGATAGCGAAGTGACAAGATAAGAATACTTGACCCAAAAAAGCTGTCAATTTACGGGATAACATAATTTATATTAAAATTAACGTAAACAGGTTCCAGAATTTAGTATGCAATTTTGACAATTTTATACTGCAACATTGGAACTAATTTTCGAGTCCACTAGTCTAACACTGATCCTGTATGCTACGAAATACAAAAAATAATTTCTAGAACAGGGGTCTGCCAGTTTATGTAAGAAAGTCTGAGTACATGGGAACACTTTAAAGTTAATTGCATTTACGATTCAATTTGAAATACTTTTCCTGCGACAGTAGTATTCTTCATTTCAACTTCTATGGAAGTCTCTATCAATAGAACATGTCCGTACCGAGACTTCCAGTGACACGGTTTGATGCTTGGCACGATCCGTCCCATTTAGCGTTATTCAGCGCACAGAGCTGACGGCATTGTTTAAACATTTATAGAAACATTTTTCACGAGGGAGAAAATAAAACTTCTCCTGTCGGTTGAAAACAGACAACAATCTTCAAATATTCAAGAAGGATTCAATATGTTAAATTATTTACATCTCATTCGAATTCTCTAGCCTTACAATGGTTTTTATTATTATTTTCTCAAATAATTTTACCGTGATTCAGAACACAACCTTTTGAAAATTCTAATCAATAATTTTTCCGCAAGGAATTTTTTATTTATTAATACGGAAAACTCTTAAACTCTACACGAAAACACAGTGACACATTTTTATATGTTTGCACCTATGAAAATATGAATTACTTGGTACCCAAATATGAATTGGCATTGTAGGATTTCATTTTTAATATGAAAATCGAAGTTTTTAATAAATAGTCACATAGTAAAATTTCTAATAAACGTTTCCATTATAATTAGCAGGAAAATCAGATGCAGGCTCCCAATAAAGACAGAGCGTAATGGCTGAAATGTTCAAGAAATAACGTATCCAATATAGTGATCAACATATAACCCTATTATAGAAATAATATAAAGTTTTCACAGAATTATCAAACATTATACGTGGTGACGAAGAAGAGCGAGAGAACCGTGCAGAGTGACAATGTCTTTTATTTTGATTCAGGTTGATCCATTTCCAGCTAGAGAAGAAGTGATGGCAGAAGGTACCAGTCCTTTCCTTACTATGAATAGAAGAGTTGATTTTTTAATACTGGCAACACATTTGTTGAGTGTTACTAAAAAAAAAAAGGAATTTTATATCAAATTCACTTGATACTATTTGAATAACCAGCATAAGTTATCTTACGGCAAAGTGGATTTTATCTATTACCACATAACCTAAGCCTAAACAAAAACAGGAATTAACCGAGCATCTCTATTTTGGAGCTGACTGCTTTTTATATATTTATACATATACAAAAAAAATCTACATTTTTTAAACACAACCTAACTTCCATTGCACCAACTAATAAACAAATGTCAATGAATTGAGAGCGGGGCACAGGAATAAATTATCAATCTCTGTTTCTAGATAGGGAAGTAAGAAACAAGAATAGGTACTGAAAAAGGAAATGTTTCTGAGTTCATCATCAGTTAGGTACATAAATATTTTTAAAAAAACTACTCCGTGGTGGTAAATTCTTCCAGGGGACCAGGCCCACCATCCGGGTGCTGCTGCCATAAGCAGATGGCAGGATTGCATATACAGGCTTAATAAGAAAAATTTCTAACTTATTTTTTTTTATATGAAATAACACACGTGCTTCTGAACTTTCATTATTTGATTTCATATTTTAAAATTAATATTCCGGTCTATCTTAGCAGCCTTTGTAAGTCAACTACACTCTCCGTCCCTGTCTGAAATTTTAAAATGCAATTTTTGAACGGAAGGCCTATATAGAAACTGCTCAATATATTTTATTAGCCTATTGTTGAGACAAGTGTCATTATAAAGAAAATTCATTTTGTCCTAAAATATTTATTATATATATCCAACCAATGCAGGTGAAAACTTAGTAGCATGAACTTCCTGTTTCAGTGAGAATCTACAGAAAGTGTTGCCGCTATTAAAAAGTCAATCCACTAGCTCTTGTACGACGGAAGGGCAGTTTGATATTAACAGGTAGGGAAAAAAACGGATCTATTCTTGTAGCTGATTTGAGAGCCTTGTGATACCTAAATAAATGTAAGAGATGTAACAGAAACGTTTGTTTTCACAAGCAATGCAAATTAAGTGAAATTATTTCTCAATTCAAGCAATGTTGATTTCAATACATTCCCTGCTATCCGGTGAATGCCGCTAGACATGCGCAGTGACTCATATCGGCAACTTAGATATTTTAATCGGTCCGCTTTTTTTTCCCCCACTACCTGAACATATACTCTCAATTTTCTTCTCATTATTCGTTACTGGTTTTCAATCTTGAGCAAGCCAGTAAGTTACGGAAAAGCAGTGCCTTGTGAATGCGTGTCAGATTCTCATCTCCAAGTCTCGCCTGCTGCACATAAATTGTACAGAGCATACAGGAGGCGGTGCAGAGGAACTGTTTTATTTACTCACACCGCCCGCCCTCTGCATTTAAACGAGCGCTCGCACATAATATTCCTTTATTTCCATCCTTCATTTCTATATCCCAGATTCTAAACATACACATGAGTCTACATAAAAACGATATTGTAGAATTCAAAATTCAAGAGTTATGATAAGAGCTACACTAACAACATCCACCAACTTCAATGGTATCATCACAAACATCCCAAACATAGCTAGACACACGTTCTGTATACATATAGATGAACCTGTTCATGTGTACAGATAGGGAAATAAAAAGCGGACCTACTAAAATATCTAAAATGCCGATATGAGCCACTGCGCATGCCTAGAACCCGCTAATTTGCCGAATATGAGCCACTGCGCTTGCCTAGCGGGTTCTAAGTTGCCGATATGAGCCACTGCGCTTGCCTAGCGGGTTCTGGGCATGCGTAGTGGCTCATGTCGGCAACTTAGATATTTTAGTAGGTCCGCATTTTATTTCCCTAGACATTTTAGTAGGTCCGCATTTTATTTCCCTAGACATTTTAGTAGGTCCGCATTTTATTTCCCTAGATATTTTAGTAGGTCCGCATTTTATTTCCCTAGACATTTTAGTAGGTCCGCATTTTATTTCCCTAGATATTTTAGTAGGTCCGCATTTTATTTCCCTAGATATTTTAGTAGGTCCGCATTTTATTTCCCCTAGACATTTTAGTAGGTCCGCATTTTATTTCCCTAGATATTTTAGTAGGTCCGCATTTTATTTCCCTAGATATTTTAGTAGGTCCGCATTTTATTTCCCAACCTGCACATATAGACAAATAGTTAAAAGTAGTTAAAAGTAGTTAATGGTGGGACAGCCAGAAAGAAACAAATCTGCAGTAACACTTACAGATGGATTCATCGTACTGCCTCCAACTCTGTATGTAATCCAATGGAATGTATACAAAAGCAGTATTTTAATATAACGATAGCTCAAGTAGTAATTCAATATAGCGTAAGAAAGCATTTTTTTTATAAATTATAAAGTCGTTGCATCATCACTATTTTAACATATCGACACAAACATATATTTCATTAATAATATAGCTAACTACTTCTCGGTCAGGAACTCAAATGACAGGCTAATTAATGTTAGGTTCTCAGTCTTGTTTCATTATATATATACTGCATATATAATATATATGCATACATACATATATATATATATATTTCTAAATGAATAAATTTGTTTTGAGCGTCACTCGGCTTCCACAGGACGTACCTAGTCCCAAACCAAATACTCCTCTAGACCTCTAGCAACGTAGTTACATAGATGTCCAGACATCCTCGCTACACTAAAACGGGAAGGTATGTATTGATGTCACTACGGGCCCAAAGGAGTAACTGGAATTAGACGTCTTGAGGGAGACCATTAAATTACCAGCTGAAAACAGAATTCGATTCATTTGTTGACAACCATTTCGTGTCATTCACTGCCAATGATAGGAAAATGACTTCCGATGTAAAGTGTAAGTATTTATGCATTTAATTATACTGAACATCCAATTTCACGTACAAATTCATAATTTCAAAATTATGTTTAACCCATAACAGTAAGTAAGTTTACAGTAAATAAATTAGAACCCTCACATCCTGCGTGATCTCGAGCGCTAGTTATCCCATTTCTGAATGAAAACTTTCGCGAAAATTTTACTCCGCTATATAAAAAATCGTAACGTGCCCGCCTCTAGATCCGGAGGTCGTGCGATCAACCCCGGCCGCGGTCGATGGATTTTTCAGGACGTAAAAATCCTGGGCACGGAGACTTTAAGGGGGCGTGTTGTAGATTTACGGCACGTAAAAGAACTCCAAGCCTAAATACTCCTCTAGACAAAATTTCTCGGCCCTTTCACGTTCAAGTAATACCTTAGTTTCCGGAGGGGGATTGAGAGGCGATGGGCTTACCACCTGTCTCTCTGCCCTCTCTCGGAAATTAAGCGTAACAAAAATTCACATAGGTAACAGAAAACTCCACTTGGAGGCCCTTCGCTCCACCATAGGAGATATAGGAAACCAGATATAAAAAATCACCATTATGTACTTTCATATCTAAAAAAACATTTGTTGCTTCAATAACTAATTAAACTTCATTTTATTAGGTTATAAGGAGACAAGTATAATAAAAAGTCTTCAGTGAGCTATTATTTGGATATTTACATTTTGCATGTAAACAAACATTAGGCCTTCATTAAGGAAAACATACGATCTTGTGCTTTGTTGGTATGCTAAGCAGGCTATCTTCTGCACAAATCATAGCCTGCACAAAGTAAAGTATAATTCATTCTGAGAACTTTTAGGAAACCTACAGAAATCCCATAGAGAAAAGATATAATGATATAATATATCAAAATTCTTGAGTTAAAAACACGTAAGATATATCTAATGAGTGACTCAATAACATGAATTACAATTTCATAAAATGAAAATAAAAGTTTTAGTCACTAAAATGTATCAGTGACATATGAATGCTGTGTTTGCATTAAGATAATATGCTAGAAAAGGAGAGAGGAAACTGCTAAAACCTGAATAAAAAAATTGTGGAAGGACTCACACTGATATATAATTTACCCAATAAAATATTTTTGATTATGTATATTGTTTTGCATATTTTTAATGAAGCTGCGAACTCGTGTGATTGTCAAATAATCTGAAAAATCGCAATGGTTTTCTTTTTTTGTGGCAATGTCCTTTTATTAACTCCGTTCATGCAATCTTGAACCCTTGTTATACAATAATTATTTCATTGCAACCAAATGATCATATTATGAATTATGATGAATGGAGCAACGGTGGAATGATATATGACATGGGAAACAGAATCACCCAAGAAAACCTGCCACACCCCACGGATCCACCAACATTCGATCCCCGGTCCCAGCGATGGAAAGTGAGCAGTTTAACCATTCAACCACGGAGGCGGCCATCTCTCTCTTTTTTTTAATGGAAATATGTTTTCGCATTGAAACCTGTATTTACTGTGCAAGAGAGAGTACTCTACTAGAGTACTAGGTACTGGTATAATCCCACAGGGTTTATTTATATACTAGAAAACTATATAACTTAGATACATTACTCTTCAAACAAATTTCAGCCCTGAAACTTGTTGCTTGGAGCTAAACGACAATACCTACAGAAGACAAAACATTGTTACGGTTTCCTAGTGTTGTGCATACAATAATACATACTCTCAGCCACGGTCTGGTACACAAAGTTTACACTGCCATTATATGGACATTCTGCCATTTTGTTCAAATGTCAAGGTTGCTTGATGCACATATTCACATCATTTCCGATGTGTCACACAGTAACTACAGCGGAATATAACTACAAGCAAATCTGCATTAAAGTCCGATGTTCGGTGCTCGAAGCATTTTGAGTGGCTCACGAGGATATAGGTTAACATTCAGTGTTCCAGAAGGCTATGGTTACTGTTGTGACTCGAAGTGACCTCTATTTGACAGTACCTCTTCATAATGAATATTAAAGCCCGTGAATTTAAAGTACTCTGTTACGAAACAGAAATTAGATCGTAAAGACGGTTTATATCTCACAGTTCAATTAAATGTTAGTAGTGAAATATTTTTAATTCATGAAGATTATTGTTCAATTCAATGCTATAGAGCAGCGTTTCTCAACCTACGGTCCGCGTAGGTGATCCGCGACGATAGTGCAGATGGTCCGCAGACATAATTAAGATGACTTAATGTATCTGCTGATATTCGACTAAATTTGACTAATATTGAGCCAGACATCCAGGTACTCTGCAAGAGGCGACAAGCTCAACCGTCCCATTAAAAGTAATGTTATTACTAATAACATAATTCCTAATTATATTATCAAATTGGTAATAAATATTAAACTGTCAATAGTTTACTTCCAATTCAATAACTGTGTTTCCATTAAATTAAAAATTGCATTTAGATTTATTTAATTATAATTACCTATAATTAATACCCCAAATATTAATAATATAGGCCTACATATAGCCTACTTTTAAAAATGGGATGTAAAATTAGGGGTCCGTAAAATGTTTTAGACATTTTAGAGGTCCTCGGGTTCAAAAAGGTGGAGAAACGCTGCTATAGAGAATCCGTAGTACTAGGCAGCGAAAGATTGTCCCTAATAATGTTTATGTTTTTACAGTGTTTTTGTCAGCTTTTGTGAAAATATATACTTATGCATACTCGAGTAATATCACTCTAATAATAAATAGTTGTTTGTACATAGTAACACCAACATCTATGCAATTATGGAAAGCTTATAGAGTTCTGAATTAATTATTTGACACCACAGTCCTGTGATGAGGCTGACATAAAAATGCACACAGATTATACTTATACTAGTTCTTCACACTCTTCATTCAGTTTCTACAAAAAATTATTCATAATCCTTTTCTTTAATATTAGATTGTAGAACATGTGAGCTTATATCAGCTTAAAATTAGTTTTGTAATTATTGAAGAGGAAATTTGAAGTCAGCGGTATTAAGTTAATTTCTTAGGACAGTGATTTTTATTTTTGAGGTGAAATTATTACAATGAAACCATATCATATTACTGCGGTTATTCCAATGATCTCTTAAGCTTTACTCGTTAAAAGTTAATTTCATTATAATTAACTTGCACCCAGAGATACAAAAGATCATAAAGAGAATAGCTGAGTTAACTATAAGCAAGCGTATGGATACTCTTAACTGTATCCTTGGTAGATTCTTCGTAACTGTAATTCAATTTTCTCACATTTTATTTGTTGTTGTGGTGCAAGATATGTGTATGCATATAGGTATGCATTATGTATGCATATATGTTTTGTATGTTGGGTATGTTGTATATGTTGTGTATGTTGTGTATGTTGTGTATGTTGTGTATGCTGTGTATGCTGTGTATGTTGTATGTGTATGTTGTGTATGTATGCACGTATGTAAGTACATATGTACGTGTGTACGTATGTATGCATGCACGTTGAATGTTTGATTTATTTGATTTTCAATATAAGGTTTAATAGCGAAATGAAATGAGCTCTTTCTACTCTATGCGGTTGAAAATAGAATTACGTCTAAGGCCGCAATGGATAAAAGAAAATGGGTTTGTTTTACAGTGCCATGTAGGCCTACCACATGCCGTGATTAAATTATTGCTACCATTCTCTTGGTGGAACAGCGTTGTCACATTGTTCGTTTATCGTCACTACAACATGTGCGCGGCCTAAGTGGTAAAAGTTTGTATAATTACGTTCAGTATACAAATTCCATCCCTAGTAATAACCTAAATATAAAGACGGGCTATTCCAGTTTCTGGAATAAAATCGCAAAAAGAAGAGGAAATCAAAAGAAGATAAAGAAATAGAGCAAGACGATGATGGTCATAATGATGAATATAACGGTGATATAATATGGTGGTTGTAGTAAAGAAGAAAGAGACTCAAAAGAAGTACTTTCCTTTCTTGAAGAGTTGTTGAGGATGAAACAACACGGAGTGCACATTCAATCAGGGACCTTTCGTCTGGATGACAGACAGGCGTCGCGTTCAATCAGCAGTGAGATGTTTGCTTTCCGGATCCAATATGCACAGACTCTTCACTCAGTCTCCATAAATCTTCTTACTTCGGCTACAGACGCAAAATGATCACGACATCTCAGTGCGAAGTCTATTCCTTGTTAAATCAACCCACCGCAAGAAAAATGTTGTGATTTTCTCAAGTTTTGCTGCTATAAATTCATCACGTTCATAAATCAGTATGCCAAATTCGCTCTTATTAATGATCCGTTTGGACTGTTTCCTTGAAACATCTGTATTACAAGCTATAATCACAAAGAAAAAATCTTCTTTGATGTGACATGACTGTTGACTAGTTACACTGAAGAAAGAACAGATAATTGTCTGCCTCCCCATCCCAAAATGTTATCTAAGACAACTTTTAGTATTCGATATTCGTTGTGTGAAAAAATCATGCATAATAAATCCCCATCCCTACAGATGGATTACCCTGAAGAAAATGCCTAAGAAAACGAGTATTCCAAACGACGGAGTAGGAGCAAATAATGCCTGTAGTTCTTTCAAATAAAAATAAATGGAAAAAACTTAGTTATCTGGTTTTCCCCGGGATGAGTATGCTATAGCTTGAAACTAAAATAAACCAAGTAAATGTGTACTTGAGCGTGTGCAAAAAATTTACCTCGTTTTTTTGTATGTTTTTTAGGATGATTTGATTTGAATTTACCAGTAATTATTCCCAGAGTGTACGATTTCTGGATTTACTTTCCTTTCGAAAGAAGGAATACTTCAGGTTTGTCTCCTAAAATCTCACGCCCTCAGATGAAGTCGGGAACCACGAATCTAATCCAAACATTTCTCGAGCACTGTAAGTAGTTGCCTAGTGTGCAATAATCATATTAATATTGTCTTCTTGAATGTTAACTTGCCTGTGAGAGACGGTGCTTCATCATGCTGGGTCGTGGGGTGAGTATATCATAGATAAGGAGAGTTAGTACAGACAGGGAAGTGAGCAAGCTTAGCTTCTAAGTGGTGCAGGCACGCAGATACTATCTCCATACCAGTCATGCATCACATTAACACATTCATCCCTTCTCATTCCCACACCTGCCATTCCGAAATTGTTATCTCCACTAGGTATATCTGAGTCTGAATGTGAAAGACTCACTAGGCATTAAGCAAAGATGTTGTATACTGTACTAGGTCAATTATTCCATTAAACTATACGAGCGAAATTGTAGGAAAGCAGCAGTGTCTCTTTATAAATTTATGGATTTTAATTTGGACATGAATGCACGGCAGTCAACTTAAATAAAACAAATATCTGTTATGCTCAACTGTTACTTAACTTTCCACTATCTCCTTCACATTGCAGTTTTCCTTTCATGGAACTGAAAATTTGATTAAATGTACTTATGTGAATCTTACATCCCGATAACCCAACAACTGGTTTATGGAAAAGAGAGAGAGCCTATCCTATGTGTTAGAGTTAATAAGATATTCCTAGTTCTAATAGAACTTTTATCTTTTCATAACATTCGATCAATTTTAGCTGCTGTTCTTCGTGAGAAAGGTCTTGAGTTTTACCAAGAGGTCCATTGCCTTGCTGAATAGGGAAGTACTAGGCAAAGGCCTATTAATATTACTGTCATTAACTGATCAAAGGCTGAAGCTAAAATAGTTTACCACACTGTAAGTTTTGAGGTAAGCAAGGAACAACTTGAGAAGTAGATCAATAAACTAGACAAATATACTAGCCAACAATGCCTTACATTTTAGAATTTAGTAATCTAAAAAATATTTCAGTGAATGGTCTCTTTCTTAGATCAAGAGAAACGATTCCCAAAGTAAAGTCAGTGCTGAATGAAATGGTAATCACCATTTTTAAATATTCTGTTAAAACTCTCAAGAATCACTTTGCTAGTTTTTTTTTCATTCATACATTCCCCAATTACATCTAAGTTTTCTTTTTCACATAAAGTACACACTTTCGAATAGTTCTGTAATTAAATGCTCTTTATAGCACTTGTAAATGTATGAATCCATTATAAATCTATATTATTCTTTGTAATTGCAAGCTTAATGTAGGCCAGACACAAAATTTCAATAAAAAATTATTAGTTAGTATATGATATTTTCAACGTTATGAGAGATCTCTGGTTCCGTAGACATTTCACTCTTTCATGTATTTCATTCTTTATTACTAGGGCACAAAGAATACATTGCATTCAAGATAAAAGTCCTCATACGCTATCATAATGTAATGACAATTTATAACGGTAACACTACTGCAGTTACGGCTGAATGTGCTTAGGATAAAATTCAATTTACAGTGCAGTAAACAGTAAAAACGTATAACGTGGAATTTTCATAACACAAATTCCGTTTACAGTCGTGCCGCAGTTATACTACGCTTCTCTTCCAGAAGGAAAATAGAGCTTTCGTCCAGCCATACTCTGCGTGGCTAGCATACTTCATAATAAAAGGCACATGAAACAACACTTTAATATCGCCATGAACATAAAGGTAGTGATTAAATTTACGCTTATATAATGCAATAACGCGTTTTTCAATGTTTTGCATCGTCGGCTAATTTTACATTCCATAAATACTTTATTACAGCTATAAGTTCTTTGTATCGCAATAACAGCTTGTGCGACACATAATCCCAGAAGCCATGCGGTAAATTATCTGTGCAGTTGTCTCTAGTTATGCGAATTACTTAAATGCGCCAAATTTTAGAACATAAGATTCCATAACCTACTAGTTACTTCCTCTGTCCTTACCATCGGTGCTAAAGGTAGAGGAAGTATTGTTTTCCACCCCCTAATTCGTACTTGAGTTTTTAACATAATTACACGTTTTGAGGTTCCCTGAATTCAGAAAAAATTAGTTTCGGAAACATGTCTGTGTGTGTGTGTGTGATGTGTGGATGTGTGAACAGCTGGCCCTAAAACAAAAAATCGTATGACAAAATTTTACATTTGTATCAGGTACCTTCTGAAGATGGTAGCGTAGTGGTTGAGGCGCTGCGCTACAAACCAGAAGGTCGCGGGTTCGATCCCCGATGAGGTCATTGGAGTTTTTCAATTGGCCTAATCCTTCTGGTGGCACTATGGCCCTGGGGTCGACTCAGCCTCCAACAGAAATGAGTACCAGGAGTAATCCTGGGGGTAAAGGCGGCCGGTGCGTAAGGCTGACAACCTTACCACCTTCATGTGCCGACTGTCTAAAAATCCGGGAGCCTCAACCTCCTGGAACCCTCTGGGCCTCCATGGCCTGTAATAGGGAACACTTTACCTTTTTACCTTCTGAAGATGTGACACGAAGATTGGCGACAAGTCTCTCTTAGTTTTAAGGGGACTTTACATGAAGAAATTTTCGTTATTTTCTCGAAAACGGTTCTAACGATTTTCTTTAAAGTTTGCACATGGATTGCTTATACTAAGAGCTAAAACTTTATTTGCATATTGTTTTCGAAAAAATCTCTGAAGGATAGTTACAAGCCACCCATCCTGAATAAGCACTCTTTGCAATACAGCCTGTTGTAACGGAAAATCACACGAAAACAAAATTTTGTATTTGGGGATATGACACGAAGATTGGCGAAGACTTTCTTATTTTTAAGGTGACTTTACATCAAGAAAATTTCGTTTGTCGCGATTTTCTCGAAAACAGTTCTAACGGTTTTGTTTAAATTTTACACATGGGGTGCTTATAATAAGAGCTAAAACTTTTATTTGAAACATGTTTTCGAAAAAAATATCTGGAGAGTAGTTAGTTATAAGACACCCACTCCGAATACGTTCTCTTTGCAAGATGGCCTCTTGTTCTATATCAGAATGTGAAGTGAGGAAAATACATTGGCCATGCTTAAAGTAAAGAAAGTTACGAGAGTATATTAAGCAGATTTTATTTGGGTTATGTATCCTTCGGGGATGCGATACGATGTGGTAACGACATTCTCTTCATTTTTACAACCAATTTACATGAAAAGAATTTCATACATAATAATTATATTATACTAAGAGCTAACTTTTAGGGCAGAGGAAGTTAAGTGATTTTCACATAAGACTTTTTTCTTGATTAGAACATCTGCCCAGCATACTAGGTGAACCTGAAGATCCAGAAATAAATTATAATATTCCTCACATAGAAATTAACAATCCATTTTAAAACAAAACAAAACAGTAATTAAGTAAAAAAATTGCTAACTAATTCACTTGATATAAGTGTGCAGAACATAGGCGTAACCAGGCCGACCATATGGGGGGGTTATAATATCCGCGGGGTCTGGGAAAGGGGGGTCCGGGGGTCCTCCCCCGGAAAATTTTAAAAATTAAGATGCAAAATAACGAGTTTCAAGCTTCCGGGGGCCCCGGAACATTTTAAAAAGTAAGACGCAAAATAACGAGTTTTAAGCTTCCCACGCTTTATAATTGTATTAAGTATTTATGGGCAGACTTAAAAAAATTATACAATTTTCCTTTTTTTAATCAATGGGGGGGGGGGTTCAAACCCCAAAACCCCCCCTCGGTACGCCTATGGTGCAGAATGAAAAGCGAGTCTTTTAACATTTTTAAACAATAGTTAAATACGTCCTCCGCAAGAAGGCCATAGTTTTGGAGTGTCTTCTGTGTCCATGCAAATGCTGTGCCTCGAACTCCAAAAAGAAGTCCTTTTTCTTCCCATGCTGAAATGTATAGACTGTACCAATTGTTTGAAGCTTTCCGGTTATCTCACACCATACATAATCCAATAATAAATAGTATTATTCATAATAAAATCAAAACTATCACATTGTCCTCACTAGGAGACTAGTAATATGTATGACAAGAAGAAATAAATAGTATTCAACCCAGATGGTTAAACCCCGAATATAAAGAACTATCTTCAGGAAGGGAGTTGTGTATGTGTTGAAAATTACATTTTATATAATACAGTTTGGTGACTTATTACATGTCAGCTGTCAATCAGTAGCACAGTGAAAGCTGCAGTCAGGAATGCTTTCTATTCACATCTCGCCTCCTGACGTGCGAACCTTATCATCTGCAGGGATTTTCCACCAGTATCAGATTCGACGTGTGGGGATTTATTTCCTCTTGCAGAACCCAAGTTTTTATTTTGGGTGATGGAAACCGGTCTCCACAGGGATTCACCATGAGTAAAATAAACAAATACGTAAAAGAACTTATCATTTCAGCAGCATGCAAGTGACCATAGCAAAAGCGAGGTATTACTGGTAATTGTCTTAGAATTCGTGTAATTAAAAATGAAGTAAACGAAGATGATTAGAAAAAATAATTATACCTATATGAGAACAAACAGAAAAAGCTGAAGAATAAGAAAACAGGAAACATGGATGATGGATTATATTTAAGAGTGCCTTACGATTTTACTTTCTTTTCTTGTAATTTTGTACCTCTTGTATATTTCTTGCAGCCATTATTCTGAGTTGTCAAGTCCCATCATGAGCATTAGGCTCAGGGATTGTGCCCATGATTTAAATATATAAATAAGTATTTTACTGAAAAAAATAATATGGAAGCTAAAACCACCAATTTAAAATTTGTAAGGTAAAAGAAGGGGAATAGTAAAACAAAGAGACAAAGAAATGGGAAAACAAAGCATAAACAGAGCGAGAAAAATAACTAATGAAAGAAGGGAAAGAAGTATATTAGGTAAAAAAAAAGCGGGTAAAAGGAAATGAAAAAAAATTACAAGAGAAATTCAGTGCAATAATTAGAAACATCAGACAAGTGCAGAAAGAGAGACTGCAATTTTTAAAAGTAAACTGCTAAATTGCATTACGTATTTGCCAGTAGGGCCTTAAACCAAAATCCTTCCATGCAAACCGGCTTAAGAACGCATGGGAATGTATCTATGAAAGAAAAATTCCCATGCCTGAAAGAGGAATCAAACCAGGCCTCTTAATTGGCTATCAAGTGTACTAATCACTACACTAACATATCACGTTGGCGTAACCTGGGATTGGTATCACCTTGAATGCAAATCCGCCAAGTTACCGCCTCTGTTTCCACTGAGGAATAAGATCAATATACATTTTTAACTTAACCTCAAATTTAACAAGGCCATGATACCATCTCAGTACACCCAACTGAGAAGAAAATCAGCGCAGCAAGAATAAAGCAGTAAATCTGTACTTCACAACATTTATGTTTTTAGTGAATTTCAATTAGAAATAATTTGTTTTAATCTTTTCCATTACTTTAAAGTGACTCATCAACAAAACACTGGATAGGTTAGGAATATTACAAGAGAAAAAATTTCCTATAATATTCTCATGTAATGTCCAACAGAGACAATAATCTGTGGTTTATGAATGCATATATTATATCCAACTGGATATGTTGTTGTTACACCGAAAGGCCTAAGGATAAACTAAAATTCACAGCTGAAGGGGAAAAGGTATGGTATAGTAACTTAATACTGAACTAACACACAGAAAAAGGGGGAAAAAAGGAAAAATCATGTAGACATAATGATTTACACTGTATCGAATTAAAAGTCATTGCTATTCCATATTGCATTTATATAGTTTATCAAACAGCTTTTCAATCGTCATCTTCTTGTAGAACTTTTAAATTCGACGAGTATATCAGGTGGACATGTACTTGATTACTATAAGAGTACAACAATTTTCATCTAACAGCAATAAACAGTGCAAAATATATTGCACAATTTTTCTCACCTATACGTGTGAAAAATTATTATATTATTGATGTCTGTAGGTTTATGAAAGGAATCGGTATGAACCATTCAAAAATAAATATAAAACCTCCAGGTTTAACTAGTTTAGGATCTTGCCAAATTAACGGTAAGTTATAATGCTTTCCTTACAGCATCATACATACGAATTAACTAAAAATGTAATTGATCAAACTATCCGTTTACATTTCCGAGGTCAAGGAAAAAAATCATACTAGAGAATGCAATTTGAACATAGTGAATATATGATATAAAGAGTTTTGGGAGCCTTGAACTCAGTATGGTTGGATAAAACAATATCTAGAAAAACTAAATTGCATATGGGGAGAGCGTTAGTGGAAACTGGCCTTTGTTACAATAGTGAAGCCTGGATTCTGAATCCAGAATACAAAAGGAAGATATGAGCAGTTGAAATGGATTACTTAAGAAGAAGTGCAGGAGTTTCAAGAATCCAAAAGATTAGGAATCTTGAGAAAAGGAGGAGGATGGAAGCGCAGGAGACAGTCCTAGATAGAATTGAAATAAGAGGTTGAAGATTGTTTGGACACATAAGGAGAATGGATGAACATAGATGGCCGAATAAAATGCTTCAGTGGCAACCACCTGGAAGAGGAAGACGGGGCAGACCGAGAAGATCCTGGTACCAGAGCATTAAAGAAATCATCGATGGGAGAGGACTCCAAGAAGAGGACGCCTTGGAACAACAAAGATGGCGATTAGGAATGGGAAGGCGACAATAGCTGCAAAATCCTTACTACTACGAATATACGATATAGCTTAGTCAACTTATAGCCAATTTGTTATTTTTTTTAAGTAAGTATAACTTTAAGGACTACGAAGTAGGCCTATGTAATTTCAATATTTTTTAATTTTTTAATTAATATTTTTTAATAAATACAGTTATCTATACTTAAGCTCACTATTTCGTTGTTATTGTTAAGGCTATTTCTATTACTCAGCTTAGGCTATTTAGCTCTCTTTAACTCCATATACATAGGTTATTGCATGTGTACAGGATCTTTCGGTTGACTTGTAAACTGTAGTAGTGAATTATTCGTGTGCAACTGGTTCTGTTTTCTGTTGTGTCTTCTTGACTGATTTTCGGTTTAAATGATTATGATATTTTGTGACGTAGTGGCGATGAGTTATAGAAAGTAAACATAGCCAATAATCCGGCATTCACCTTTGCGAACGAGAAAATTAAACCTAAGTTAAATTGGCCGGCCACAAGGTTTGAGCTTTGAATCTGGATCCTGTTACCTCTGCCATCTTGCTTGGAATGGATTTTTTGTGTGCATCATGACACGGGTGTGTTACATTTTACAACAATAAATGAATCGTTGATTTCTTGTTGTAGTACAATAACAATAGAGTCGCATTATAGCTTAAAAGACCCGGCGTTGTCCGGGTTTTCTATTTTGCGTGTACTTAAAAATTAAATTATCCAGGACTCTTGATTTTCAAGCTGTAAGTCCTTATATAGGCTTAGGTATAGGTCTGAAGCCAAGAGGATCAATTTATCATTCACAGACTATATTAAAGTTATGTTAAAAAGTTAAGTTAAACTAAATTAAAGTTAAAATTGTAATACCCGGTATATTAAAATTAGCATTAAGAGAATATAGTTTATTTTAAATACAGGTTGTTTATTGTGTAATTTGAATTGCTGCTTTCAAGGTTTGAAGATTTTTCCGTGTACGATATTAATTCGTGGTTGTACAAAAGTATTACAGTAGAACCCCGATAATTCGAGCTAATTGGGGTTGAGGCTACCTCGAATTACAAAAAACTCGGATTATACGGAAATATCACTAAATCAATGGGTAAATCGCAAATAAGTTTTAATGAGCACAATAATGATTTAAATAAAAAATAAATAAACAATATGGTAGGCCTACTTACCTGTGTTACGCTTGTATGTATATATAGTCAAACATTAACAATTTTCTACATCGGCATCCTTTATGGATTAAGCCATTGTCTGACCCTTAATGGAGTGGAACGGGAAAGCGATGCTACTAGGAAAACACTTTTAATTACCATTGTAGGGATTACTGTAACAATACAGTATTCTTTTCTGAAAGGATGGGGAAATATGCACTGTACATTTGATTGACACGAGGTCCCAACAAAAGAAGAATCAAACTTAACGGTTTCTGTCAATCTGTAATAGAAATGCGAGCAGTCTGAAGCCAAGGTTATTTCTGTGTATTATGAACAAAAACCCTAAGTGGAACAGTTTTACCTGCATTTTTGTTCATGGAAAAATTGAAAGAAAGCTCAAAATGTAACACATTCGGAAGTGCGTAAAACTTACATGCGGACACCGTATAAAAACGGGATTTTACTCCAGTTTTATGCAAAATTTTAATTTTCTTAAGACCAGCTCGAATTACACGGAACCTCGAAATACCGGGGCTAGAATTACCGAGGTTCTTCTGTATAATGAAATTCAGTAGGCTATAATATTGGATTCCATTATCACAGTGTTACGTTCATATAATAAGTGTATTATATAGTATGGCCGAACTTAAATTTAATTGATTTAACGATGATTTTATGTCACGTAAGATATTTTAGAATTGCACACGTTTTTGATTCGGCATAAAGTAAAATATGAAGGAACAATATTATTTTGTCACTTAACTCTGAAGATTTGAAAATTAATAAAACGTCATTGGATATAGTTGAATCAGAGGAAAAAAGTCATAAATTTTGAAAATTAAAGTTTTAAAACCTACCGCTGGAATACTGTAGTCAATTTGTAATACATGAATTAAACAATAAGAATAACTCACCAATTAAATCCAAAAAAATTATTATTGTGATACAGAATGTCCCTAATCACACTTGAGCTCCGATAATGAAGGAACTTTATTTAAAAGAATGCACTGATTTCACATTGGTTTTATTTATGTTGCATCGTACAGTGAGATCCTAGAGTAGTGTTAACAATGAGAAGTGATTTGGTTGAAAGCGGCAATGTGAATGGCATCTCAAGCTTCGTGTAAAGTGGGAATGAAATACTTGCTTATGCAGCACAGTAGGAAGAAGTTTAGGCGATGTCCAAGACAGGGAGTGCGAGCTGAATGCAAATCCAGACTTTGTTATGTAGATTTGTGTGTCTGTAGGTGATGCAAATAGCGCGTGTAAAGAATATCCTTTCGATACTCCCCTCTATCGGATGAACCAGGTAATTAATGCTATCGCCTTTCTTGTTTTCAAGTGAAATGAATACCAATGCAAATCAAAGTGTTTTCTACATATTGGACTGTGTACAGAAAAAAAAAGAACCTGACTATATCCCTCTGAGTCAATTGCATTAATTTTCATATCTTCAACACATTAATAAAATAAAATCAGGTAAACTGATGTAACAAAGTGCCAGTATGTTTTTGTTTAATCAGTTATGACTGCAATTATGATATGCAGAATATGTTTTTTTTTTTTTTTAAATTGATTTCCAAGTTAAGCTCCAGATTTATTCATTAAGCAGGGCTTACGGAAGAACAAAGGTCTACCATCTCGGCCACCTGGGTCATTTTAACGGTCTAGTTGGATAAGCGCATGTAAATCAATATGTTTTTTGTCATAGCTACCTGTATTTTAATTTCCAAGGCCTTATAAGATAACAGTAAAACAATAGGCTATGTTGTCAAGATAACTGATTTTCATTTTTTTTTATAAATTCTTTCGAATACGTATATTACCATAAAATAGGCACTAAATTGAGCATTACTCCGAAACAGGTCAACCGATTTTATCCATTATGAATAGACGTCTTCCCATGGACATTATAAATGTGTATACAAAGTTTCATAAAAATCCGGTAAAGGGTGTTTGAGTTACCGCGTCTTTAAAATATACACTAAATTGGGTTTTACTCCGGTACCGGTCAACAGATTAGGTTCAAATTCAATAGGGCACTTCTCATGGACGTCATAAATTGGTATACCAAGTTTCATGGAAATCCGATACAGCGTATTTGAGCGATGTGTTTTCCAAGTTTCATGAAAATCCGAAAAAGCGTATTTGAGTTATGGTGCGTACAGACACACGGACAGACGGACAGACGGACAGACGGACAGACAGACGGACAGACATTTTTTCGTCCACCACACAATCTCATAAAGTACCATACTGGCACTTAATAATGTATTCATTGTTTCTGCGCTGAGTACCAGGGTCAGTATGACAATAAACTACCATTAACTTTAACAAACAAACCGTTAAATTCTTTTAAAAAACATTATATAACTTGCTGATTACAACATCTTTTTATTCGTTGCAAGATTTTCTTGACACAACATTGACAGTAGACTAAAGTTCTAATTTCCTATCACACATATCTCTATCCTTATTTCCCATAATGTGATGTCACACATTCTGTATTGTAAACTTGCTTACGTTAAATTAATATCAGTACATTATAAACTACTGTTCATTAATGTTATTTTCTTTGTAGATATTTTTGTAATTTTCTATTTATATTACCCTATAATAGCATGTGTTGGGATGTTTGGTCTTGTTTACATGTTTAGGGCATTTCTAATGTAAATCTTTTATAATTTCTCATGATTTCTTCACTTAGTGCATTTGTTGTATATTCTTGTACTTTGACTTTGTCTAATGCTTCTGGCTTGACAATAAAATATTTATTATTATTATTATTATTATTATTATTAAAGATTCGGTTTTTTTATTTAAACATTACTAGCAAGGGCTCACGGTTCAACCGGGATTATTTACTCAACTGCTAGATGTTTTATTTATATAATTTATTTAATATAAAAATAACTAGAACATTACATGTAAAACACTGACATAGTTTTTACATAAATTGCATGAATCACATAATTTTATTCGTAATTATATTATAACATCGAAGGCTTTCACGCCCGGAGTCTTGTAGTTCAAAAACTTCTTCCGAGTTTCATTAGAATACTAGTAGCCTATCTTAATAAATGCCATTATAGGCATTTGGATGCCTATAAATATGGATTAGTAAAACATTTCCACACATTAGAATTCGTCTACGACGTTTTCTGTAAAAAGTGTTTCTTTTCCCACAGATATTTAATTTTCAAATTGCGACAGTATTCGTATTTAATTACACATTTTACCGCCAATGTTATCTCCGTGGATCCAGAGTCACGGTCACGCTAGCTTTGCACCAGCGAGGACGACATACTACGAACTGTGAGTAGAAATTGTTAGTATGTGAAGAAGAATGATAACATTTTAACATCGTTCATACAACCAGTATAATTACAGCGAGGTCATCCATGAGTGATTGTTAAATGAGAACATTTGCGATTTGTCATGTCGTGTGCGTCTTGATACTTAACAGAGAGATATTTTTGTTAGATACCTTGAATTTACTAGCACTGATACTTAGTTTTATTCTACGGATTCAATTTTTTCTTTTTACATGCCTCGTTTAATAGTATGACGTACAAACGCTATATGGGGGAATATAAAGAAATTAGGGTAAAATAAAGTTATTTTGTATTTTACTCTTAAAATGAAGACTGAACCTTTATCTTAGTGAAAACAATTAGTAGATATTTTTATTATTTTCGGCTTTTTTCGACCATAAATATGGATTGTCATGCCAGGCCTCTGCTCCAGGCGTCTGTTTAAATCACTTTCACAACTTTTTTTTTTTTTTTGCATAGGTTCGAGCACTATGCGAAACACCGTTAGGGTAAGCAGGTTTAAGTTACAGGATAGGAACCCATTTTCATTTCCAGCAATGCTAGTATGAACAGAGTCGCAATTATTGCACCGTGGGCTTCGCCCGGAATGATCTGACCTCAGTTAGCATGTTTGGTCTGGTATTATTTTTCTTTCTCAGAAACGTTTTAATGATAACTATTCGAGATTTTAAAATACTGCAGTAAATATTTGTATGCCATTTACTTCATCCTTGAGAAGAGGACCACTTGCAATCATTACTAATAGGCCTACGTTTATTGTTACTTGTTATACAATAAAAATTTAAATAAGAAAATATACGACAATTTGAGCTTGTTAAAAGAAAGTTAAATTAAAGATATTTCAATGTCTGGACGTATTTTTCTTTACGTGATTTTTAAAAAATGATTAAAAATATTAATATTTCTGAAATTAGCTTTAAAATTCCAAACCAGTGTTCGAAAAACTTCCCCTTAATTGTGATGATAATTACCAACGTTTTTAAAGCCTAGTTACAAACATTTAAAAATGAAATCAGGTAAACTCATATAACAAAATGCCAGAATGATTTTTTTTAATCAATAATAATTGCAATTATGATAGGTCCATGAAGAAAAGAAGTTATTTTTGTAATAAATCTCAGAGTTAAACTTCAAAATCAAAATGCGCTAGCAATAGTATTAATGATGAAATAGGCCTACGATTTGCCGACATATTTGTTTGTTTGAAGTTTAAAGCAGCCGTATAGGTTATGAATGAATAAAAAGTCAACTTGAAATCTGTCAGGAATTACATTAGGTATATTGCTGCACAGGAGCAAATAAGAAAAATACATTAAAATAAAATTTAGATATCGGTAGTCATACATATCGATAGAATGTGCAATATTATATCAATATTCAACGGCTAGTTGTGTTTTAAATCTTTTATTTACGTCTATTTAGACTGACATCGTTATGTAGATATAAATCAATCAAGGCGGGCTAACAATATCAATAGACGATTGGCAATATGAGAATTTCTCTCACCACGTGACCAGTGATGTTACTTTTCTCACTATGTTTCAAGCAAGAAATATTCTGAACATGCACTATGAACCAAAATGCCGGGCAGTTTTACATTTAAAATTAAGTCAATTCAGTCCAGATCTAGATATTATTTTCATTAATAAGGCCAATAGCAACGTATTTTTTTATTATTGTTATTATTATTTAGAGGATATGCTGATATAAATACAGTTTTATATAGACCTATATTTATTCGTATTTATATCATATGAGAGCACACTGTGCCCTATATTTCCAGAACCTGTAATGGGATAGCTTTTTATTATGTGACTTATGTGACTTACCAAATACTGAGTTTGTTATAGTGAAAACCGAAGAGCAAAAAATAATTGCAACGTTTGCAGGAAACCTAATTGCAGTGAACATTTGTCCTATAGCCTATATGCACTGAATGCAGAATGCAAGAGTGACATATAAATTAACATGTAGGCCTATGCTGTGAAAACAAAATTCAATTTACTAATATTATTTTAATTATTTGTATAATTATTTTTGTCAGCTGTGTTTTTCCTAATGTTTATCCTTAGATATGTGACAAATATTGTGACAAATTTTCTGATAAGGACACTCACACAATAGCGAAAAGATTTCCAAGTACAAGATAAACCAATAAGATTAGCAACTTAAACTGAAGGAATAGGGACTCTTATGTACAAAAGGCAATGTATTCCATGTCAAATTGAAAATCGATTCTTAAGGAACACAATGAATAGCTCCTCAAAATTGTTATTTGAACCATTGAAGAGTTACGACGAACTGTTTCTGGAAATACCTCAGTGTGAGAGAAAATCTCACGCGCGACCACTGGCGTTGCATTCACGCAGGCGACCACTCACGGGTTAATAACAAAAAGAAAGAGTTAATGTTTAAAAAATGATTAAATGATTATCTCGAATGTAAGAAAAGGTTGAAAATAAAATGTATCAAATATATTGAATAGTAACCCCCTTAGAATTGTTTATTTACGACGAAAGAATTCACCTTAAATAATTTTATGTAATGTTATCTGGAAATCCTACTTCTTTTTCATGTTCATCATTTTACTTAGAAAATTGACTATTTAAAAATAAATTGGTGCAAGAATTAAATTTCTAGCTATATTGTAAAGATGTAATTTCATTTTTTAAATGTCTATTCCATTCATACGATACGTATTGGATATTGACCAATAACGTTTAGCAACCCCTCGGATATCGAAACATCACAGCAGTTTATCTTATAACATGATCGATAAGAACACAAGGATGCTACAAAATGTCAGCTCCTTACTGGAAAAGTATAGTATATTGCCTTACAAGTGCCGTAAGTGGTGTTTACGGATCGAGGAAAGAGTTTGAAAAAACGAGGCGCTCGCGTCGAGTTTTTTTCAATTTCCGAGATCCGTTATGCGCTTACGGCACAAGTATTGCATGCTATTTTTTGCACGATGATTATTACATCAATTTATTTATATTAATTGAGATATTAGCTGAAAATATCATGTATGTACACTATTGAAGATGGATGTTATATTTCAGAAAGTGATTCCCATGTGTTTGTTGTTATGGGAACCGAATATTTGTAAATAAGTATGGAGGAATTTCTTTAAATAATTGTGCAAATTGTAGTATTACGATAAATATATCAAAATAAAGGTACGATGATTATTTATATCAATTTCATTATATTAATTGTGTATATACATTCTTGAAGATAGATGTTTATTTCAGAAAGTGATTCGCATGTGTTTGTTGTTGTCCATAAAGGCTTGTATTATGAGGTGTGGCGTAAGTAAATTCATAACAGCACGGAAACTCTTACCGAACATAGCAACAAGATTGCTATGCGGGAATGTCAACTTACGATCCACGGCAACAACATTCGTAAGTACCACTAATGTGGAGAAGCTTTACATTTACCATACTTTGATATTCTTAAGTTCACTCAAAATCATTCTGTATGAAGTCTGTGAAATGTGAAAACAATCCACGATATCTATTCACTAGTGTATTGTAAGTTTCACTGTTGTATCTAACACCAATTTTTTATATTCATTCTTGTAATTATCTCAATAAGAAAAACAAGTGTGCTGAGAAGAAGTCCAATCAAAAGCAAACAGAAGCAAGGAGCTAGGTGTGACATCTCAAACACAAAGTACTCGTCTTTCTCAGCAAGTTCTTCATTGTAATTCTCCTCTCTGGTCAGGAATATATTAAGCATATATTGATCCCAGTACCGCTTAATAAGCCCGCCTTCAAAACACCACCTGATGTACATATCCAACCTTTCTTCAAATGGACTTCCTTTTGCCAACAATGATACCACATCATATGATAAGATCCGTTCCTCCAGTTTGCATATCACTTTCTTGGGATCAGACTCACAAAATTTACTGGCTATGTAGTTAATGTAGTCCTCTGCAGCAAGAAGAGTTAGATTTTTGTTGAGAAGGACATCCCTTACACAAAGTTCAAAATTTTCACATTCATATTTGGTTGATTTGAAACGTAAATAATCGTTGTACTCTGTCCCCATAAAAGAAGACTCTTGACTAGAATACATGGTGTAGCTTAATTCAGAGTCCAGCAATTCATCAAAAGTAGTTATTGGATTTTCATAACCCGGCTCCACTAGGAATGTTATGAAGAATGCTTGAAATATCATGCCAACTACAAAACAGAACCAGGTAAACAGATAAAAGAATAATCTTAAATTCCAACCATTTGGCATCTCTGACACAGCTACGTTCAATAATATTGCCCAAGTATTACACAAAGAACTGCCGCAAGTCTTAAAACTTCGGTTTTGTTTAGAAATGAACTTTGCGAGGACCCGAAACATGAAGCACGATGATACAAGAGATATCATAAGCGTAATCCAGACAGACCATGAAAATATAGACAGAACTCTCTCTACTCGGGCTACAGGATTTGGGCACGGTACCAGCCAAATATTTCTGTCGAAGTAGTAAGGTATAGTAGGATCAACAATAGATACCAACATTGTACTCACATATAATGGAAATGGACCAACAAAAATATCCATTTTTCCCGGAGCTATGTTTAAAATATATTCTAGAGCATGTAAAGGGTTATTAACTGAAGATAAAGGTTCTAGTACTATTGGTTTGAGTTTCATTGCTTCTAGTCCAAGCAAAACATATTCCACTGTCAAACCTCTTACTGAATATTCAGTCCCTTCAGGTTTTGGAATAGAAGTGACAACACTGTAAGGATGAACGTCTAACACACCTAACTTTATGGGACATCCATTGAAATATTTTGGTACTTTATCTGGAAATAGATCGTTGTTCTTCATGAAGGTTCCGTTTTTTAATATTTCCACAACAACAGCCTCTTTTACTTCTCCACAGTTATCTTTTGCATAGGGAAACCAACTATACAACTCGAAGATGACACTAGTATCTGTGTTGTTGAAATTCAGGCTTGGAATCATAATTATTACATTTAATATATAGTTTAGTGATCTCAAATTATCAAACATTTCTAGAATTGTGTCGTTTCTTGACACGACGTTGAAAGTACTAACAATCACTAGAAACCTGGCACGAGGATTCCAAGAAGGAGTATCTCTCAATTGAAGAATCTGATTATACAAAGTATTAACAATATCAGCGTCTCCGTCGAAATCCCATACAAATAAGATATAACTCTCTGTCTTCGGCAAAATCCTGTTTTCTTCACTTATACTGTTATCGCTGGTTTGATGTATCTCGATTGGCCATAGCCCTGCTTCATTAATAGAATGTACAAGAGCTGAGACTAGGTCCCTAGGATCTGAGTACGCAACAACTTGCGTCTTGCTACTATGATCGGCGTTGTAAGCAGGAATAGAAATACTCAGAGATTTACCATGTGGAAAATATTTCGTGGCGATGGATTGAACACACAATACCATTTCCGCTTCTTCCTCGGAAAGCAATGCACTGTATCTGCATGCCAGAATAAAGAACAGAATTGCCTTCGATAGCATTTTACTTCACAAATGGCAATCTCGCAATGCTTTGTTTTAACCAAAATAGGATTAATCTAATGATGGTATAATTTTGGTTAAGCAATGAGAAATACTGGATAAATGTAAATACGTCTAACCCAGTGAGTAGACTTAAAACTACTAACGAGGAAGGGGAGCATGTGTATTGTAATATCACGCGATTTTGAAGTTATGGGAAATAAATCTTTGCTTTGGTTGTTCGTCATGCTGTATGTTGAGAGATAATCTAAGTTCCCTAGCATTTGATACAAATCTCTTTTTCGTGTATCCATTTCTGTACATGTTTAGAGTTTCAAATGTCCTTCGTTTATTAGCCATTGTTCTTATTCTTTCTAACTATGTGCATGTCTATTGTGTGTTAATATTTAAAACATTGAAATGGTAGCACTTCTACCTTTTTATATACTTACGTACTTGTAGTTCTCATCCAGATATCTTTCTGAAATATTAGTAAACAAGACTTACATATTTTTAAGAGAATGATCACCAATAGTGGTATATTCTGTGTGTGTCGTTGTACATACGTACTGTTTCAAACGAAAGGAATCGATGGTAACAGATTACCGCTAATTCCAATTTGAATTTTTACACTCCAAATGCATGAATTTATAAAGCCTTGAAAAAGTATGTTTGTTATTAACGGTACGGGACACAATGCAAATATCACTTAGTACTTATTTTTACTGAAAATTGAAAACTGGAATTTAAACTTTCAAGGGAATTATTTGTGTTAATGTTCTTTCTGTCACTACAGATTGCACAACATATACAAAGAATACAATACATCTAAACAAAATAAACGGTAACCACAATAAAATGAAATGCGCATTGAAATTTATCGATAGTAACAAAATTAAATTATATGCAACAAAACAAGTCATGCTGATTACGCACTTGCTTTCGGAAATTAATTGTTTTTAGAATGAATCTTTGTTTTTGTTTAATCTCATAGTTTCCTTGAATTAATTTATTTTTCCTTTTAATCCATGCTGACAATGTTTATGGGAATGCGTAGAATTACATTTTCTGCTTTGAATGTATCATTACAACTAAGCGAAATTCTATTACACTCATTTTGTGCTTAGGAATAAAAATTAAATCTTTATAGAGCTTTAGACTACAAACAGTCATATTATAATATCCGCTGAATTAATACCTAAACTAAACAAATTCACTTTTTACTTATAACGACGTAACATTTGTCATTGAGTGTTTAACTCAGGTTTAAGTGGTTAGTTAATTAATTAGTTAGTTAGTTAGTTACTTTATTTCCTTACACAGTACAGTGTTTCATTATCCTATACCTATAAGTTTACATATACTTATAAATTACATTTTTTATAGTTTAACACATATTCATTTACAAATTTATTATATACATAAGTTACAAATATTCAATACATGTACAATAATATGAACATTACATTATTTTAAACATGCTACATTTTACTATATTATACACTTTAATATTATTCCTAACTCTATTTTTACAGCACATGGAAATTGAATTATACAAATTGAATGATAAATTTAAGAATACAATATATACACACTTACAAAGAATAAAGATCACTTATATTATAAAGCAGTTTGTTAAAAGAAAGGACTTCATCATTTTCTTCAATGAAATTTCAGTTTTTGTGATGTGACATAAGAAGGAAGCGAATTAAATACCCTACTTTAGAACATAAGTAGTATGGAGAAGAATCGGAATCAAGCATAAGAATACTATTTGTGATTTAAACTAAATTTAAGTATCTGTCGTTATACCGTTATTTAATTTTTACTTTTATAGCATTAATTGTATCACACCTACGCACACTTGTTTTATGTAAACCAGCTGATTTCCATGATGAAAAACGTTAATAACTTTAAACAGCGCAGCCATCGCTAATATATCGACTTGTGGACATCTGAACTCTCTTTCTCCTTTCCAATGACACAAATAACCAATTGTTTTATTCGTAAGTATACGCTAAGTAGTTGCAAGAATTAAACTATCAAGACAAATTCAGGACTACTTGTTATGGGTTAACATCTGCTCTGGTTAAAAATGGTATTTGATTGCTTATTAGGTGTGACGTAACGGTGTAATCATGATATTAATAATTCAGAAACAGATCTTCATTCTGACATCAATGTGGTATCGGATAATATTATCTAACACGGAACGATCTTGAGACCTTGAGAGTAGCAGATGAAAACTACGTAATAATCATTCTTTATTTATAATAAAATCAATTCTGTTCGTGTAGTTTTAATTTCAAACTAAAATAAATTCGTTTAGTGTTGTCAAAATCCGTTGGTTACAAAAAACAAAAAGGAAGTTTCAAATTGACCAACGCCGTGAGCTGCTATCGCAGAAGAATAGAACTACAATGAGCTGATGCGGTGGATAGCACACTGAATCATGGTAGTTCGTTTGAGTAAATCAAAAAATCTAAATCTAAAGTTTAGACTAATTTTTATGGTCGAACAAAAACAGTCGTATGCAACTCCCGTTGTTCGTTTCATAAATATGGATTACTAAAACATTGCCACGCACTAGAATTCGCATTTTTTCCCTAAACAGTGTTTCTTTTACCACAGATATTTAATGTTAAAATAGCGACAGTATTAATATTTAATTACACATTTACAGTCAATGCTATCTCCGCGGATCCATTGCGATATCGCTAGCCTTACACTTGAGAGGACGACATACCACGAACTGTGAATCGAAAATGTTCGTATGTGAAGAAGAAAGATAAAATTGAAACCTCTGTCCATGCAAGCTGTATAATTACAGCGAGGTCATCCGTGTGTGGTTAATAAATGATAACATTTGCTATTTGTCATGTTTTCTGCGTCTTGACACTTAACACAGAGATATTTTTGTTAGATACCTTGAATTTACTAGCACTGATGCTTTGTTTTTATTCTACGGATTCAAGTTCTTTTTTTAAATACTTTGTTTAATAGTATGACTTAAAAACTCTTTATGATGAAATATCCAGGTATGCGGGTAAAATAAAGTTATTTTTCATTTGATTCTTCAATGCTCGCCCCTAATGATCTGCCCTCAGTTACCTGATGTGGTCTGGTCTTTTCTTTATTCAGAAACGTTTTATTGACAACTCATCGAGATTTTTAGATTCTGCAGTAATATTTTGTATGCTATTTACTTCATCATTGTGAAGAGAACTACATAAATCATTTATCATTAATATTGTTAATTGTTATAAAATAAACATTTAGATAAAAAGATATAACAATTGGAGCTTGTCAAAAGAAAGTGAAATAATAAATATTTCTGATGTAGATAATTATATCAATGACTGGACGTAGATTGCATTAAGTGACATTTAGAAATAATATTTATTAAATAATAAAAAATATTAATATTTCTGAAATTGTCTTTAAAATTCCAAATCAATGCACGAAAATCTTCACCTTAATTCTTATGATAATTACGAATGTTTGTAGTAGCCTAGTCACATAAAAAAAATAAAAAATAATTTAGGATAGTCAAAGTAATTAGTATTGGGTATGCTAGATCATAAGATGGAAGCATCATAGGTTACCGAGTACTCATTTGTAGTACTAAAACCTATATGTTCTCTCTTAAGTGTTATTTAAGCCTCACTTTGATATGCATACATTTTTCGGCTCAAAATCATCATTCTTCAATCAATCCGTTTGAATAATTCAGACCGATTTAATCACCATTAAATAGAAAAATGCTAGAGGTCTCACAAAATTTGGTAGGGAAAATGTTTTTAAAAACTAAAAGCGATAGTTAATGTTAAAAAAATCCACGATCCTCGAAAACAATGCTTTCAATTAACCAAAAGATTAAATGATTCTCTGGAATGTAACAAAGTGTTGGAAATAAAAAGTATGAAATATATTGAATAATTATCACCTCAGAATTTTTTAATCACAACGAAAGTGTTCAGCTTAAATAACCTCATTTCATGTTCTCTGAAAATCATTACTTTTATGTTGATCATTTTACATAAAAGATTGCCCACTTTAAAAAAAATTGTTTCAATAATGAAATTTCTAGCTGTAATCTGAAAATGTCATTTAATTTTTTTAAAGATATTCCATTCATACGATGCGTATTTGATTTTGATCAATAACGTTTAGCATCCCCTTGGATATCGAAACATCGAAAATAATCTTATAACATGCTTGATAGGAACACAAGGATGCGATAATATGTTATTTCCTTACTGGAAACTTGAAGAATTGATATGCAGTGATAAATATGTCAGATGTTACCCGTGAACAGAGTGTAAACACATTATTTTATACGGCCTAATTTGTTTGGAAACTTAAATAATATAAATGTCCATTGATTAAAAACACAATTTCGATTCGGTGCAAGCCAGCTAGTAGGCCTATTCGTTACTTGTGCTCCATTGTTAGTTTATCGGAATTAGATTAACTTACAGCATAAGCACTATTGGTAGCATTGGTTAAAATCTGGTACTAATTCAGAGGAACGCTACCTGAGAATTAAATATTTTCCGAATCTGTGATAGCCCATACACAATTATGAATTCTGTTTGAATAGCATGACACCTTAGAATCAAAATAATAATAATCGCAGATGCATGTCTAGCGTATGTTTTTTTTTTTTTTTTTTTTTTTTTTTTTAAATTGGAATAACTGTGAATCTTCACAATAATTTAGTTTTAATTTATTTCGGTATCTTTGTAGAAACTGTACAAACATTTCATTGACTGGAGTTCGAAAAAAATGTAGGCCGAGATCCATCATTACGCAAAATGAGCAAATCCAAATTAAAAACTAAATCGAAAAGTGATTCAATTATGTTACATTGTTTTCGTTTAAGTCGTATAAAAATGAGTGATATATTTCTTTATGATTAATATTTCGATTTCAACCTCGAATGAGGCACAGATAACATTATCAGTAAGAAGAAAATGCCTGCAAATTTGAATTTGCCATATGTTTCACATTACGATTTGAATCTTTCCAACAACGACACTGCTCTTACTGAAGTAATCAATACGGACGATAGACTGAATTCTACATAATAAAATTCGACAAAAAATTGTGAAGACTGCCATTCGCTACTGAGGATCATAGTTATTGTATTTTACTTTATTTTATTCTATACCCATGCTGTCGGGACAGCTCGTCAGAAGAATTCGTTACCCAAGAATAAAAAAGAATACCCAACACTCATAACGTTCAAGGTCAAGTTAGTTATACATTAGACCACCAACCATTGACGATATTCCATTATTATACTACTTGCATGTTAATAATTAACGATCTTTTTATATAGTTTCATTTATTTATTTTTCCTATTATTTTCGTTCTTTAATTTTGTTTTTACTTAAAATGCTAATTTTTTTTATGTTGCAATATAGTTTTAATTAGTTTTCATTAACATAATTAACATAATCAAATGTCACTCTCATTTATTCTTAATTAGATTATTTTGTTTCGTGTGGTTAGTGGAAGAGAATGATTTGAGGCTTTACTACCCCAGAAGGGAATATAAACAAATGTATAAGGATATAATTATATACAAACTGGATGCAAGAAAATGTGCATGTCTTCATTCAACCACGAGTGCTTTCTTTTATAGCTGTAATATTTTATGATAGCTACAAAGATCTCATAGTTGTACATTTTTTCACATATATATATATATATATATATATGAACAGACACAACATATATAATACTTTACTGTACAGTAATTTGAGAATAGAATAAACTAACATAAATTGAGGCATGTCTCTATAGTTAAAGGCATATTTAGTTTATCCAGGTTAGATGAATGAATAGACCCAGTTCCGAACAAATTATGTCAATAAAGTACATGGTCCAACTCCAGTGTGTTTCGCAGAGTGTTATTTACATTAAACAAAAGTTCAGTAGTCCATTGAATAATTACATTCAGTTCCGAAATACAGGTCTGAGACACCAACTTAACATTAGGGATGACTTCAAAATAAAATTTTTATACTCACAAATTTCCATAACAAACAGAAATAAGCCCCACAAGGGGCCTGAATCACTCCGGTCACAATCAACGTTTAATTGCTTATTTATGCCAACTGTTTGCCTTCCATTCTTCAAGAAGGATGTAAATAATTCTTGCAATGTCATGTCTTTTCTCAGAGCTTATAATGAGTACCCCATCTGTTTTTTTTTTTCACTTGTTGTATCATAATAATTAAAAGCGTAAACTCGTCTGAACAGTGTGAGGTGTGCTGTACACTTCGTAGCCTAAATGGAATCTTACCGCAAAAGCAAAGAATTGTACATGCTTGTCAAAAATTCCGCATAGAGCCGGGGGTGTTGGAAAGAATTTGTAGGGACGAGTGAATTATTGCATCCATTTGCAAGTACGACACTTTGAACACCTCCGTTAACAGGAAGAGTGTAGAATATTAATAACATGTAACATATTAAAGTTTAATTGTATTCCTTGTAAGGTAACCTATGAGAGAATTGTGAGGCAACTTCACGAAAATCAACTTTTCAAATTCATTGGTACTAAATAGGACGATGTTTATTAATGAAGTTAGTGGCGGCACATAACCACACAATCGCAATAATAAATTTCGCAGGTGGCTGGTTTGCGGATCAATGTTTGCTGGAACTTATTTGCTTCTGCTTTCGTATACCTTCACCCGTTTCAGTTTGTGCTATTATTTATTATACATGCTATATATTCATCCCTCTGCAGTTCTACTGCGTGATCTTTAGAACATATCGAAATATGCATATACGTTTACGAATCCAAATTGAAAATATCTGACAAAAAGTAACATCTAAATGACAGAACCACGAACTCCTTTGAAATGTGGAGAAGCTTTACACTAACCATACCTTTGGAATTCTTAAGTTCACTCAAAAACATTCTATATGAAATCTGTGAAACGTGAAAACAATCCATAACATCTAGTCACTAGTGCATTGTAAGTTTTAACGTTGTATCTTACACCAATTTTTTATATTAATTTTTGTAATTATTTCAAAAAGAAAAACAAGTGTGCTGAGAAGAAGTCCAAACAAAAGGACATAGAAGCAAGGAGCTAGGTGTGATATTTCAAACACGAAGTACATGCCTTTCTCACCAAGTTCTTCTTTGTAACTCTCCTCTCTGGTTAGGAATATATTAAGCATATATTGTTCCCAGTACCGCTTTATAAGCCCGCCTTCAAAACACCACCTGATGTACATATCCAACCTTTCTTTAAATGGGCTTCCTCTTGCCAACATTGACATCAAGTCGATAGGTAAGACCCGTTCCTTCAGCTTGCATATCACTTTCTTCGGATCAGACGCACCGATTTTACTGGCCATGAAGTCACTGTACCGCTCTGCCCAAAGAATAGTTATATTCTTGGAGAGAAGGACATCGTTTATACAATATTCAGAGCATTCAGATTTCGATTTGAAACGTAAATAATCGTTGTACGCTGTCATCTCCAAAGCCATCCGTTGAGTTTCACCCAAGTGGTAGCTTATTTTGGAATCAACCAATTCATCGAAAGTAGTTATTGGATTTTCATACCCCGGCTCCACTAGGAATGTTATGAAATATGCTTGAAATATCATGCCAACTGCAAAACAGAACCAGGTAAAAAGACAAAACAAAAATCTAAAATTCCAACCAGTTGGCATCTCTGACACAGATACGTTCAATAATATTGCCCAAGTATTGAACAATGAACTGCCGCACGTCTTGAAACTTTGGTTGTCCTTAGAACTAAACTTTGCCAGGACCCGAAACATGAAGCATGACGATAAAATGGATATCATAAGTGTAATCCAGACAGACCAAGAAAATGTAGAGAGAACTCTTTCCACTCGGGCTACAGGATTTGGGCATGGTATCAGCCATACAAAGCCGTCGAAGTGGTATGGTATAGTAGGAACACCAATAGATAACAGCACCGTACTAAAAACTAATGGGAAAGGACCAACCAAAATATCCATTTTTCCAGGAGCTACACTTAGGTAATAGGCACCAGTATTTATCGGGTGATCATAGGAAGAGAGAGGTTCCAGTACTATTGGTTTGAGCTTCATTGCTTCTAGTGCTAGCAAAACATATTCCACTGTCAAACCTCTTACAGAATATTCAATTCCTTCAGGCTTTGGAATAGAAGCAACAATACTGTAAGGAGGAAAGTCTACAGAACCTAACTTTATCGGACAGCCATTGAAATATTTTGGTACTTTATCTGGAAACAGATCGTTGTTTTTCATGAAGGTTCCGTTTTGTAATATGTCTACTACAACAGCATCTTTTGCTTCTCCACAGTTATCTTTTGCATAGGGGAACCAACTATACAACTCGAAGATGACACTAGTATCTGTGTTGTTGAAATTCAGGTTTGGAATCATAATTATTACATTTAATATATAGTTTAGTGATCTCAAATTATCAAACATTTCTAGAATTGTGTCGTTTCTTGACACGACGTTGAAAGTACGAACAATCACTAGAAACCTGGCCCGAGGATTCCAAGAAGGAGTATCTCGCAATTGAAGAATTTGGTTATACAAAGTACTAACAATATCAGCGTCTCCTTCGAAATCCCAAGCAAATAAGATATAACCTTCAGGCATCGGCAAGTTCTCTTCACTTAAACTGTTATCGCTGGTTTGATATATCTGGATTGGCCATAGCCCTGCTTCATTAATAGAATGTACAAGAGCTGAGACTTGATCCCTAGGATCTGAGTACACAAGAACTTTCCTCTTACTACTATGATCGGCGTTGTATGACGGAATAGAAATACTCAGAGGTTTCCCATGTGGAAAATATTTAGTGGCGATGGATTGAACATTCAACACCATTTCCGCTTGTTCCTCGGAAAGCAATGCAGTGTATTTGCATGCCAGAATAATATACAGTATTGCCTTCGATAGCATTTTACTTCACAAAAGGCAACCTCGCAATACTTCGTTTAAACCAAAATAGGATTAACCTAATGATGGTATAATTATGGTTCAGGAATGAGAAAGATTGGTGTTATAAATGCGTCTAGTCCCGTGAGCAGACTTTAAAATACTAACAAGGATGAAGAGCATGTGTATTGTAATATTTAAAAAGGAAATGATAGTAACTGTTATATTTCGCCCTTCACGCGATGTTGAAGTTATGAAAAATAAATTAAGGCTTTTTCGCATTGTCATGCCATATGTTCGAAGATAATCTGAGTTCACCAGAATTTGATAGCAATCTTCTGTTAGTGTATCCATGTGAGTACATGTTTAAAATGTCTAATGTCCCTCGATTATTAGCCAATGTACATATTTTTCTTGCTTTGTGTATGTATAGTGCGTGTTAATGTTTAAAACAAAAAATGACAGCACTCCTTTTTTATATACTTACACGTCTCTTACAGGTTTTTTTCCCGACAAATCTGTAATCAACAACTACATATTTCTAAGGGAATGATCACCACTAGTTAAATTTCCTGGTTTTTTTTCAGTGTATCTGATACTGTTTCAAACGAAATTAAACAATGGTAAGAAATTCGTGGGAATTCGAATTGAACTTGTGCATTCGAAGAGAATGCGTTGTCTGGGCTCCAAATCTTTTGATGGTCCCTAGAGGATAGCGAATTAGCGGCCGAGTCACCACAAACATTAGTGTTCGTAACTAAGGTAAACAAGACCAGCTCAGATGTATCAGTTCCAGTCAGTAGAAATAATAAACGTAATTACTTAGTAAAGATCATGGTTTCATTTCCAAAAGTTCTATCCAGCTGGTACTTTACATAAACTTTATTATTTGTCCACTTGGCAGCATATAAACAATAATTAATACTAATTATTAGGGTTCGGATGTTTATGACCTAACAAAGTGGAAAATATGACTCTAAATTTGACCTTAAAAATGACTAAAATGACCCAAAAATCCTAAATATGACCTATTAAAAGAACGCATTTTTTCCTAAAAATAAATGTTCCAATTTAAAACGTTTAATGACAGCAAATTATTACATCATATCAATTGAATCAGATAATCACTTTTTAACAATTTTACAGTTGATTTACAGTTTTACTTGTAAGGAATTTCTAATCTGTTAATGTATCCAGATACCAACGCAAATGCGAAATGAAAATCTTGTTTAAATTATGTCTATTGGAAGTTGTTAACAAGAAGGAGGAAGAGGTAATTGTGTTATTACTTGTTATTATCCTTTCATATTTCAGTTATAGTAAAACAGTAAAATAGTTTTTTTTCTAAAAAAAATAAGTCGACAATTTAGTGCACGTACTGCTTTCTTGTGCTCTTTAACCGGATTTATAACTGAAATATGACGTTAATTACAAATATGACGGAAATATGACCTATACCATGAAAATGACCAAAATATGTCTTTATAATATGCAAAATTAAAACGGTTCGATTAAGATAACAAATGTGCAATTCATGTTTAATTTGTGTTTGCGGCAAAAATGGTCAGGATAAAAATATGAATTTAATTCATTCATAACCCATACGGCTGTTTAAACTTGTAATCAACATGTCAGTTACAGCCTGTGCATTTAGACGTGAGCACTGGCATGCGCCGCAGAGATAGGGCGGGACGGAAGGGAAGTGTGTTGCTAGTATGAATCACGTGATGACTTATACCACAACGCATTGTGTTTACAGTGATCACTTCTAAATGCACGGACAGTACATGCCTATACTTACAACATTAATATTATTGCCAAGTCCACTTTCAAAAATGTTTACATATTTTAAGAATTTCTTATATGAGTGTACACGAGTATGAATTAAAAGAAGCATAGCTGTATTAACTATGTGGGTATGCATTGCGCTGATATGTACTGGTTTAGTCCAAAAACAAATTTATATAGAGAAATAGCATTACTATTATACTTATCTTGAATATAATTTTTAGACAAGTTTGTAAATGTAATTCAAATTAAATTTAAAAAAAAACTTTATGCCAACAAAACGCAATATCTTTGTTATGGTTTTGTGTCCGAGTAGATTCACTACTAACATCCTACAATAAAAAATCGTTAAAAAAATCATAGCATTATGAATCAAGCTAAATTTTAGCTAACACGAATTGCTAGTTAATTTATATAGCCCGAAAGAGTACTAGGTGATTACAAGATAATACACATATCGCTTAGCATTTATTTTTTCTGAAAATTTAAAACTGAAAACTTAAATTTTCATAGTATTATTATCACTGACAAGTCGTGCTGATTACCTACATCATTTCGCCGGAATGAATATTTAAGAAGATACGCAAGCTTTGAGAAATGTCTTATTGGTTAGAATGAATATTTGTATTTGTATAATCTTATACATTTGTGTTATTTTTTTCCTTTGAGGCCCAAACCGGTTTACAATTTAATATTTTCATAACTGAGAAAATTATTATCTCACAAGAATTGAAAAAAAATAATCCCTGAGGTTCTGGACTAAATTTCCTGATCCTTTCACACCCCTGTAAAATCATACTTTGGCTGCTTTCCTCTCAGAGGGCTGTCGACTCGATAAGCCCACCACCTTTCAATTTTCTCTCTACAGGAAAGTAAGTGTAACTAAATTCAGTAATGAACTAACGAAAGTTTCCTCGAGAGAAACTATGTTCTGCCCTGGAACTAAAAGGATAAAACAACAAACAACCAAATAAATTTCTGTCCTAGAATCAGGAAAGTATAGAAAAAAGGGGGCGTACTGTTCGAAATTATGGAAAAACGAATGAGTCTGAATACCTGATTATATCAATATAAACAATGCCTTTCTTGTTCAAAAATTTGCTTAACAAACCATGTCAGCCACTGCAAAGTGACAACAAGTCTCAGATGGGAATTAAACAAAAGGATTTCTGTGTTTCGCAGTGAATTTGGAGAAGCGATGGATTAAAAGCACAAGTTCAATGAACAGATAGCTGCTGTATCTAGCTAAGTTTAGTCATCAGGTAAAACAAAATTGCTGAATTATTGTGCCTCACAATACTGTATGTGACGTAAATGTCTTTTAGTGAGGTAGCCCATTAGGATATTAGTAATCGGATATTCAAGCTGGCGCTGTGAATCGAACTCTGAATAGCTCAGTTGGTAGATTATTACTAGGCACGTAAAGCCGAAGGTCATGGATTCGAATCCCAATGGCAGAGGAATTTTTCTCCTAAGATATTCTAAAAATCTTCAAAGTTCATGAAAATGAGACCTGTCAGAAATTTTACTAGATTTAAAATTGGTTTGGGAATCAGTTTGGCTACCAGGAAATAGGGACCGATATGGAATGTGAAAAAAATTTGTAAGCTATCATGACACCAATAGGGTTCATCCCTCCCACAGACCTAAAAGGTAGGCTGTATTAGAGTAATCTATACATTACCTACCCTCTGCTAATACTTTATACTACATATACAAAAGTGGAGAAAAGGAACAACAGTGAAATTAATAAAAGGAAAGGGAGAAGATTGGTAGATGTATCGATGAGTTTCGTTTCCTTAGTGGTGCGATAGAATGTGAAAAAAATGGTAAAATGTATTTCCGCCTAATCACCACTAAACGTTTATAAATACAATTCCAAATAAGGCACGTCGAAGAATTTACAATTAATGTATCGAGTGATATTTATTATTATAAACGTTTAGATGTGATTAGGCTGAAACACATTTTACAATTTTTTCACATGATTGGTAGATGTTATAAACAATTTACCTTCGTGAGGAAAACCAAACCATTTTTCGAAATATCTTTTCCTCATTTCAATTCTTTGGTTAGTGCTGTTTTATCATACTGGATATTGAAATATGACAATATGTCCTTTTCCTGATATAAATTTCTACACAAAGGGAAGTAGCAACTTATTCCTATGGTAATGTACAGGTAAGGAAAAAAATTGGACCGATTAAAATTATAAGTTGCCGATATGAGCCACTGCGCATGCCTAGCGGCGTTCGCAGGATAGCATTCACAGGATAGAAATTTGTTCTAATGTCGATAAATTGCTTGAATTGAGAAATAATTTCACGTAATTTGCATTGATTGTGAAAACAAACGTTTCCGTTACATCTCTTACATTTATTTACGTATCATAAGGCTCTGGAAATCAGCTACAAGAGTAGGTCCGCTTCCCCCCCCCCCCTACCTGTACACTGTTTCAACTTCGTATTGAAATATTTATATATAGGCTAGCATTCTTCTTTTTGGTTCCGCGAGCTGCAATAACTTCGAAGGGCCGCAGGTGAAATCAGACCTCCAGTTGGATGGGCCTAGTCTAGGATAAGGAGTTGTAGTGTGACAGAGAGGGAGAATGAAGATTGAATCCTCGTTTAATGAACCGTAAATCTTGTGACTATTTCGATTTAAGTTTGAATATTAGTTTCCCTAGACCTATCATATTGACACGTTCGCCACGTTAGAATTTTGCAGAACTTAAATAACGTGCCAAGGTATGCAAATAATAACAGAGATGGGACTTTGGCTGTAGCTCATGTGATGTAATAGAGCTGAGGAAGCCAGACAGCAATTGAAGTGACATGTGAAATTATAGGCATATCTCTTTCAAGTTTACGTCATATGGATGCATTATTCATGAAGCTGGAAAATAGAAAACAAGATTGCGATCCCAGAAGACAGTGCTTCAACAGAAAAGCATACTATAATTTAACGTAACCAGCGATAATAGGAAATATGATTTATTTTTCTATTTAACAATAATCATGTCCATATAATAATAAACCGTGCAAAATATGATTCCCACATATACGTGTTAAAATTGAAATTACTGAGCTTTTTAGGTTAACGAAAGAAATATGTATAAAAGCCTACCATATAAAAATTATTTTCAAATTTCCAGGTTAATTAGATACACACAGAATATTTCATATTAGATTCTCTTTATAACATGATACACATTAAGGAAAATAATGTCTCCTAGTATTCAATAGATTACATTTCCTAGGTCAAGAAAATAAAATATGATAAATGAGATTTAAAATTAAAGACAATATAACATAAGACTTAGCCCCACTTGAAGTTTTGCTGTATTAAGCGGGAATATTTTTGGCCTCACACAAGGAACACATCACTAAACAGGGTTGGGCAGTGTTACTCCATGAACCCTAAAACCCTGACCTAACTCTCCCAGACTTTCACTTGTTTGGGCCACTTGTTTCTTGTGTGTAAGTTTCATTGAGTTCAATAATTAATTGTTGAAAAAAATGTGGTTCATTAATTTCTGGGCGACCCTCGCACCTTTGGTACGGGAAGAGGATGTAAAAGATGGGTTTAGCTATCGAAAGTAGGCCTACCACGTGACTTACGAGTTGAATGGCTCGTCCCTGGAGGAGACCAAGACTTTTGGATGCTGCTTCAGATTCTTGACAAACTGATGAGGAAATTGGAATATTTTCAGCGAGCTAGATTAACTTCTTGGCGCTACATCACTTGTGCGAATTGGCCTACCATTGCGTCATCTACCATAGTCATATGGCAGAGTTTGGGGGCATGCTGTCATTCCCACGGCCATGGAGGCATTTCTTTATCAAGTAGCTCCTCAATTATTTTCACCAGACCGAGTGCACCCGTTTCAGTCTTCCTATCTCATAAAATCCGAGGAGGTACAGTAACTTAATTGAACCCAGGCCTGCGGAGTCGTAGTCAGCAATGCTAACCACTAGACCATGCACGCAGCCGCCGTAAGGGATCAGAAATTTCTAATTTACCCTTATTGCACTTACACATTTCTCTAAGAGTCCATGTACCATGCTTAAAAGTGATTCTTAATCAGTAGATTCAATACTGAGTAGTCGAAAATCATAAAAAGCTTGAAATGAAATTCTTTACTGCAGTGATCGTAAAGCAAGACATCTTTCACACCACTCTTTGATAAGACGAAGTAAAATTGCTTGCGGATTTCATTACGAAGAAGAGATAGTCAGGGAATGACGTCAATGGAGGTGGACAGCCGGAAAATTAGCCGTGATCTCCTGATTAGAAGTCAAAGTGGTAAGCACTGTAATAAACATGAGCCTTGATTAAATTGCAAGGAAAGAAATAGTAATTTGGGAGGAAAGTTTCGCCGTGAATGAAGAGTAACAAAGTAGATATTTGGATGTACTGTACAATGTAAAAAATACGGCTAACTATAAGTAATTTCGTTTTTATCAATTAAGCTTCTTCGTATTCAATCTGTGTATAGGCTTTAACCGCTTAGCTTAATTTAATGCTGTTTAACCCGCTATTATGTTTACAGTGCCAGAATCAAGTAAAATAATTCACTTTTTTGAAAAGCCATTTATTAATATTAGACACTGCTTTTGAAAACGAAAACAACATATTTTGCTTTTACAAATACTAAAAATGGTTATGTAAAATCATATTGTAAGTTTAATCCATACACTTGAGTTGTAATTAATAGCTATAAAATAACAAAAACGCATGTTAGATCAAATTTAACGCGCGAGTGAAGGTGTGATGCCGGGCTAATACTGGTGCAGCCTATGTTACAACTCCTTGATGTTCTGTCATTGCACCATTATTATATCTCAGTAATAATTGAGATTTAGATTTTTAATCCCACATAATTTCAACAGCGCACTGCCATCGCAGATGCGGTGGAATTAAGTTTGTCTGACACTCGTACAAAACACACAAAAGAACACAAATGGGTGGCACAATGAGCATGTCGCTGGCTATCTGTGCTCAAAGTCACGGGTTCGATCCCAACCCATGTCGATGAACAGTGTACATAAATGTGTCAGGGCTACGTATTTGGATTTACAGGCATGTAAAAGAACTCTAACGTGGAAAATAATTCTATCACACTGAAAAGTACAAAGGTCAACGAATTAATTATGTTATAAAATACGTCTTGTATTTAGTAACTTATATCACTTGCTTTTTCAGAATCAATAAATTTGCCAAGGTAATGAAAAAAAAGAACTGAAATCTTGTTTGCTAGTTATATGTTTGTAAAACATGTAAGCCTATGATGTAAATACGAAAGCAAGCAACTCACTTAACAGAACTTATGTTTTCACATAATTTTATGATGTGTGCGGAATGGAAGTAAATATCTGACTGAGCTTGTTGCACTATCGTGAAGTATGCGCTGGTGCGATTAACCAATGAAACGACAGGATACAGTTAGTCAAGGCAAGTCTGTTGTTTACTTTTGCTCCATACACATCTTAGATAAAGTGTAGTGAAAACTCCGTTGCTAGGGCCGGTTGCCATGTTAAATAAAGTTCTGTGGGTTTGCCATTTAACAGTTATTGTAACAAACGAGTTTCTTAAATTAAAATCTAAATAAAATCAGGTCAACTGATATAACAGAGTGCCAGAATGCTTTTGTTTAATCAGTGAAAATTGCAATTATGATATGCAGAAAATAAGTTACTTTTGTAATCTAACCCTGAGTTAAGCTCCATATCGGTTAATTAAGCAGGGCTTTCTGAAGAACAATGGTCTAAAGTTTGATACTTAACCTTATTTCATACTCGTATACACAGATAAGAGATTCTTAAAATATATCAAAATTTCATAAAATGCACAGGCAAAGAAATCCGCCTAACATACGTAGGCCTAATCATTTGACAGTAAGATACCCTCTGTTTATAACAGTATTCGTGTAGAACTCATTTCAACTTGATTAACGACATAAACAAACATCTGACTGCGTTGCAGTCAAGGCCCTCAATGACTAAGCAAAGCGGCATTGTAGTATAGTCATGATTTCCCATTTAAAAAGCACGTGACATTTAATTAGTCGTTACTCCGGTACCGGTCAACCGATTTTGTTCAAAATAAGTAGACTTCTTGCCATGGACGTTATAAATTCGTATACCAAGTTTCATGAAAATCAAATAAAGCTTATTTGAGTTATCGTGCGTACAGACATACGGACGAACGGACGGACGGATTGACGACAGACGAACATACATTTTTCCGTCCCGCAAACAATCTTACAAAGTACTGTACCATTACTGGCACTTAATAACATGAGCTAAGAAAGCTGCGAAAGTGTTATTCCACATGGCATACAGGAATAAGCAGATATGTAGAAGATTGAGTTGAAGAAAAGATTGTATTTTTGGTCGGGGAAAAGCACAGTCGAGTCATATATCTCAACTCGATGATACACCATTGATTCAGATGCTTCCGCTATAGCTTTTTTTTATTTTTTTTTTATTTAGCTACATATTTACAACCTGCGTTTTACCCTGAGGGTATATCGCAGGATATTTAGTCAAAAGAATACATAGTATTTACAAAATATTACATGTTGTCTGAGTTAGTGTTCTATAAAATTACATAAACTAATCATTTTAAATTTTTAAGGTAATGTCTTGTAGATTTCATATATATACTTGATTGTTCGTGGAGATGAGATCACTTTTTGCAGAACTATGTTGGAAACTTTCATATAACGTGGTCTATGTTTATCCTGTAGTTTGCAGTGGAGTAGAAGATGTATGGCTGTTTGGTTGTCTTCAGAACATGGGCACTTCGGTGATGGTGTTTTCCCAATCCTATGCAGGTACTGTAGGAATTTTCCGTGGTTTGAAAGGAATTGCGTGAGTATGAATGTTTGAAGTTCACGCTGTGTATAAATATTAGTAAAATCACGAACAGTACAGCAACAATCAATTTGTTAAAGAATTGAAAATTCTGTTCTAAGCTACGTAAGTTATGTTTGTAGGCCTACTGATGCAAAGAATACATATACACTTAGCATCCCCTGTGTTTATTTAGGATTAAAATGGACAAAGCCAGACACAACAAATCAATCAATCAATTGTAAGGGAATCCACCATGTGTCACTTGTCTCTCTCAAATGGTCAGTTATCGAACATTGACGTTTTGTTCACATGACAGCTGGAGTTCCCGCAACATGTATATTTATATAAAAGCACACTTCCCAACGTGACGTAAGTTAATTGCTATAACTTTCCTTTGTGTAGAAATATACAACAATAAAATGGGAAAGAAAGTTTCAGAATTCGAAATTAGGTATAGACATAAAGCTTATTGATTTTGACTTCATCTACCTGTACTGTAGATACTATAAGTAGCGGAAACATTGTGTTCGAAAATTGAAGTCGCGTTTTCATTAGAAACACGTATGTGTGTGTCTTTGGCTTTGATATCTTCTGAGAATGTGAATATTTAATACTTTCCATCCAAGGTAGCTATTCTATCCAGCTGATGAAATTTATAATACCTGGTGAAAAAATAAACTTTGAATTATGTCAGAAATGGGAAACAATACCGGGAAATTGTAAGGATATATTAAGGAAAATAGAAAAATATTTTCAGGTGGTAGAACTTTCGTGTGGATGACCATGCAGAGGAAACTAAGATATCACTTGGATGGGAAAGAGAGGCGGAATTTGATGGCTTTAATTCAGACTCGGGATTTATTTTAACGTGCCGAAAACGTTACTCACGGCTTAAAATAACTCCTGGAGGACTTCGTGCCCAGTTTATTACGTTTTGAACCATCGACCTCGGCTGGGTTTGAACCACGAAATTCTGATCCAGAGACGAGCACACTACATCTGTACCACCGAGGCGATATCTACAGAAATATTTAAAAGTAGGTCGTATTATAACATTATGAGTCGATATTCCTATTATACGTATGCCAAATATAGTCACTTGCCTCAAAAGAAAAGAAAATGCTGCAATCTGCCCAAGTTGAATTAAAAGGAAAATTTAAGACATTACTGTGAAAGACAGGATTAGGAATACAGACATTCGAAATGGGACCGACATGGCAATGTTATCACCATTGCAGGACGTCTAAAATGGAAATGAGAAGGACACGTCACAAGAATGGGCTAATCCAGATGAGCCAACAGGATGACGGTGTGGATCCCTTATAGAAGGAAAAAGAAACTAAGAAAGATGAGATGGGCGGATGACAGCAATATGTCTCCTAAGGAAGGATTCTAGAGCTCATCCCTTCGCACCGCAGGAGGCCTTTGCCCTAAACAGGATTTATAGGCTTATTTATTTATATTATTTATTAGGGTCATTCGTGAAGGGGCACCTACTTTGTTAGAACTGAAAGGAAATAGTATATTGCGATACAAGTGCCGTAAACGATGCATACGGATCGAGAAAATAGTTTGAAAAAACGAGGCGCTCGCGCCGAGTTTTTTCAATTTTCCGAGATCCGTTATGCGCTTACGGCACGAGTATTGCATGCTTTTTTTTGCACGATGATTATTTATATCAATTTAATTATATTAATTTTGATATTACTTAAAAATATTATGTATATACATTCTTGAAGATGGATGTTTATTTCAGAAAGTGATTCGCATGTGTTTGTTGTTATGCGAACCGAATATTTGTCCTGGGGGGGGCCTTGTCCATAAAGGCTTATTATGCGGTGTGGCGTAAGTAAATTCATAACAGCACTGAAACTCTTACCGCAAATAGCAACAAGATTGCGTGTGGGAATGTCAACTTACGATCCATGGTAACAACATTCGTAAGTACCACTAATTAGTTAAGTCGTGCAAAAAAGACAATGTTTAACCATGAGAACAGCCAACTATGCTATTTCTAGTCGCCACGGCACGAGCAACATTAGAGGTGGGGATGGGAAGGCCGTGTCCAACCGAATAATTGTCTCTCTCATATCTGATGTGAATGTCTTATTTCTTATGAAACTGTAAACTATATATTTCATAAATAATTTTAGGTTCTTTAATCAAATGTCAAGTATGCTGACATAAAAGTGGAATTATCTTTTTATTTCAGGTAGAACAGTAGGATTTGTAGAGAAATTAAGGCCTGCTATGAGCTCTTATTTAGTACACCTTGCACCACAGCGATTCCAATGGCCACCGGAATTTTTATTTATGCGAAATATAGCTAACTGTTAAAGACCAGTTAGTTCACTTGCTCATCTAAACTCTGCATACAGTCGTCAATAGCAATCCACATTTTCAAAACTTGTCATGGCAAGCAGTAGGTATAATAAGCACATACCCAAAGAAGTACAAAGAATGAAAGACAGAGGGCGATATCCAAGGGAAATAGAATTTAAGTGAGCAAGCTCAAGATATTTGCATGGACTAAAATACTAGCGGTATTGATTCGCTATTCACTTGTTTCTAAAAACAAACATCTTTTTTCAGTGCTTCAAGTCATAACAAGGCAAAGTATTAAGTTTTAATTTAAACTTTCCCAGCTAAAAGAAGTTATACTATTGTTCGATCAAGCATATGAACTGTAGAAGAAAAACTGTACATCTTAACTTTTCTTCGAAATCTGGAAACCAGACAGCATTTAATTAGCCTACTTCCTGTGACGTGGGTTAAAATAAGATAATAGTCTTATGCTAACAATGGTCGGAATATTTATAGTCACATCACTGTTCATACAATATGTCTGTTCTAGCTTCATTGGTGATTACTGATTAGTGATTAGTTACTCTCACAGCACACATAAATAAGATGGAGATATACATTATTCACGCAAAAACTGAAATGTCACTTTTGTATTTTTAACGTATCATTCTATTATAAAGATGTTTATATTTAATAATAATAATAATGATCATAGACGTAAGCTAGGGGAGGGGGTTGAAACCCCTCCCGAAATATCTGAGATTTTTTAATGATCATAACAATGTAATTAAATAACTACATTTAAAAAAAAATCTGATGTGAAAGTCACATAACTTCCTCTGCCCAAATAAAAGTTAGGAGTATTCACATATCCTTGTACAGAATCGCAAGACACAATTTTACGCTAATTATACGATAAATACCTGATACCTCTTCTTTGAAAATGTTGCGACTAATAAAAGTGCAGACTATGTAGCAAACAAAAACAAGTGACTGCAGACATTTATTGAAACTTCTGTCGTTAAGAATAATTTCCGAACTTTATCGAATATTTCCCTCCAATATGTCTTTCTCACTTCATTCTTATCTATATTAATAAAAGGAAGTGTCTGTCTTCCTCCGTCTGTCTGTCTGTCTGTCTGTCTGTCTGTCTGTGTCTGTCTGTCTGTCCGCGATGCCCAGCGAAATCTACTGAACGCAGAGATCTGAGGTCGCTTTTACCAGGCGACGCTATCTAATCGTGGTATGTAGTCCACGTGATTTAGGTGTTAATAAATATAATGATTTAACTATTATGCTCTTAAATTTTAATTTTTGAAATAATTATCGCGGGCGAAGCCGCGGGCACATGCTAGTATAGAATAAAAGGCCGTGAAAGAGTGTGTATTCAATTGTTAACCACACAACAAACTTTTTACAAACAGTGGGTGAACAGTAGGTGGCTTGTAACTGCCTTCAGAGAATTTTTTTGAAAAAAGGTTTCAAATAAAAGTTTTAGCTCTTACTATAAGCTACACTTGTGCAAAATTTAAAGAAAATCGTTAGAGCCGTTTTCGAGAAAATCGTGAAAAACGAAAATTTCTTCATGTAAAGTCCCCTTAAAAATAAGAGAAAATAGTCGCCAATCTTATCCTCACATCTTCAGAAGGTACCTGACCCGAATACGAAATTTTGTTTTCATACGATTTTCCGTTTTGGAGCTAGAGTGTTCACAGACAGACAGACAGACACACAGACATGTTTCCAAAAATGGTATTTTTGGATTCAGGGGGCCTTGAAACGTGTATATATGCTAAAAACTCAACTTCGAATTTTGGGGTCGAAAACAATACTTCCTCTACCTATAGTACCTATGGTACGGGCAGAGGAAGTAACATGGTTTGGTTATTATATTTTCTTGCATAACACAGCGTTTTTAAAATAACTCTTGTAAATTTTAATTTCTCATTATTGATTCCATACTCTCGTAATTTATTTAAGATTCAAATTTCAAAATGGCATGGTTTTGGTAATTCTTCAGCATAACAATGCACATACTTAATCTCATTGAACAAATTATCTGAAACAACTTCCACTGTAGAGGAAAGCAGAGGCCTATTGTTATTAAATACTTTATTAATACTGGTACGTTTTTAATTTGTTACTTATTATAACAGTGGCGCGTTACTGATAAACAAAATTTCCTTCGGAATTTCTTATACATGATTCGCTGGCCTGGATATCTGTGTAGTGTGGTCGGATTGATTTCAATAGTCTAATGGATATCACCTAAATTCCTCCAAAATTTCAATACGTAAAAACCAATTTTTTGGTTGGTCGAAATTACTACGTCTACAATCAACTTGCTAATACAGAAAAAGCAGAATATAGGCACAATGATATTCACCATGCTCCACGTAAAGAAATCATGTGTATTATAATAATACCATAGCCCATAGTGTGTATTACATCCTACAGTACTATGATAATTTCTCAAAAGAAAGGTTTTATTTATAGACTATAATTAAAACAATAATTGGACAAATACCTAAACACTGTGTTGAATAACTAAGATAGTATAATTCTTAGTGTAGTAATGACCACAAATCATAATACAACTCGTCATATCTCTACTATTATTAGTAGTATATTTTTATTTCTTCATCCTTGTATGGCATTATTATATTATAAGTTATCGTATTATATTTTACTTTATTATTAGTGTTACATTTCTCTTTCTTTGTCTTGTGTATAGTAAAAGCACGAACGGCCATTTAGGCCCGTGCCTTGAATTTGTTCTATGGATAATGCATTTTAATACGTATATAAGAATAAAATCAGGTAAACTGATGTAACAAAGTGCCAGTATGTTTTTTTTAATCAGTTATGACTGCAATTATGATATGCAGAATGTGTGTTTTTTTTTTAAATTGATTTCCAAGTTAAGCTCCAGATTTATTCATTAAGCAGGGCTTACGGAAGAAGAAAGGTCTACCATCTCGGCCACCTGGGTCATTTTAACGGTCTAGTTGGATAAGCGCATGTAAATAAATATGTTTTTTGTCATAGCTACCTGTATTTTAATTTCCAAGGCCTTATACGATCACAGTAAAACAATAGGCTATGTTGTCAAGATAACTGATTTTCATTTTTTTTATAAATTCTTTCGAATACGTATATTACCATAAAATAGACACTAAATTGAGCATTACTCCGAAACATGTCAACCGATTTTATCCATTATGAATAGACGTCTTCCCATGGACATTATAAATGTGTATACCAAGTTTCATAAAAATCCGGTAAAGCGTATTTGAGTTACCGCGTCTTTAAAATATACACTAAATTGGGTTTTACTCCGGTACCGGTCAACAGATTAGGGTCAAATTCAATAAGGCACTTCTTACGGACGTCATAAATGGGTGTACCAAGTTTCATGGAAATCCGATACAGCGTATTTGAGTGATGGCGCCTTTCTATTAGAAAGGCGCCATAATCTATTAAAATAGGCACTAAATTGGGCATTACTCCGGTACCGGTGAACCGATTTGGTTCAATATCAATAGGGTTCTTCCCATGGACATTATAAATGTGTTTTCCAAGTTTCATGAAAATCCGAAAAAGCGTATTTGAGTTATGGTGCGTACAGACACACGGACAGACAGACAGACGGACAGACATTTTTTCGTCCACCTCACAATCTCATAAAGTACCATACTGGCACTTAATAAAGATGCAACTTAACCATATACAAATCTTAACAACAGTTCATAAATTTCACAACTTAACTACAAACTGGACAAGATAAGGAAGAAAAAATGTGTCCAATTTAGTGTAAGGTATAATATAAGGAAGAGAATACATAATAATGATCAAGCATAATAAATAAGAGAATATTACAGAGACGTTACAATAAAGTTCAAAACATTACTAGACGTACCAAATGTTGGACTCAGAGTCATTATAATATTTGAAATTTGTTTTTTCACAGAACTTCCTGTATTCCCTTATGAACACGGTAGTGTTGCAGGTATTCTACGTAATAAAACGAACATTATAAGAGATTGCAATAACCACCACTAGCATATTAAGTTACATCTTTACAGATACAATACTTTGTTACCTGTAATAAACCCGTTTTTTCAATTCATATAACTTACGAATAAAACCAATAACAGAAAACTGCGCTCACAACTGGGGATTGCAATGACAGACATTTTTCGTAATAAAAGCTGAATGGATCCAATAATATTGTTTTACGATTCTGCTCTTTTTTTACCATAATATTTTCGCACAACAATACAAACTGAGCTTTTCTGATGCAGGTTCTAGAGAGTAGTGCTGGGACTTGTAACTGGATAACGGTTCTTCAATTTCAATATCGACAAGGACCTTGACGTAATGTGCTCATTGTTTCTATGAGTGGATAATGGTAACGTTATAAGATTGTAAACAGGACATTTATTTAGAAAAATTAATTTGGATCATTCACATTTGTTCACATATGTAGAGCAGGACTATTTAACAAAGAACCATGAAAGATAACACAGGCCTTCAGAAGGCTTCATCAGGTGACATAATGTATATGTGTTTGTGACGTAGTGGGTCAGCTCGGTTTAGCACGTTATGTGTATTAAGGCATCGTGCATGACCTCTGTTTGATTTTACTTAACTTGAGTTAATTATAAAAGCTTTGTATCCTGCCTTGGGTGTCTACCCTGCATGTGGCTATTGTGCGAAGAGTTCGATGCTTCTCACAAAGCACAGGCATTATTTCACGAACTGGGGCCGTCCCCATGGCTGAGTGGTCAGACTGCTCACCTTCCACCGCTGGACCCGTGATCAAATCTCGGTGGATCCATGTGGAAATTGTGGTGGATAAAATGGGGTCGGGACAGGTTTTCTCGGGACGCTCCTGTTTCCTCTGTCATATATCATTCCACCAGAGCTTCATTCTTCACACTTCATAGTTTATACCTATGAACATTGCTTATAATAAAGGAATTATTATTATTTCACGAACTCCGTCATAAGAGTAGCTTACTAGGTTGGCTTTTGCCATAAAAATATGAACGTTAAAAGTGTCAGCAAGGCATCAATAACGGTAAGAATTTCATTGAAATTTGTCGCAACTACAATAAAAGTATCTGAAAAGAACTTCAAAAAATTGATGTTTCTTATTAGGTCTACAGTCTGTACAGTAATTTTTCTCCTGAATTTGTCCCATAATTTGAAATTTTGTAAATTCTTTAATTTATATCTGACGTGTGTTATTTCATAAAAGACAATATATCCTCGGCAATGGAGTGGAACTGACTTCGTTCCCAGGAGCCTCGACACCTGACTTTTCAATTTATTAAACTGAAAACCCGGCATTCTCAACTAACCTTAAGGTGGCATTTACCTTATGAAAAATTATAAAGCTAAAATATCGAAAAAATGAAGTGTAAAGTAGTGAATTTCTTATGTGAGATGTTTTTCGATTCCTGATTTATCACTAAATTAGTAAATGCGCTACGTAACATTATTGGGGTTGACAGAAGAAGAGACGAGATGTGACTATGATTGCGGTGACGTCACAAGCGAAGCACTCAGGTGCAGTAAACTTGATTACACCTCTTCATAGAGAGCGCATTTGTCAATAGCAGAGTGTAGAGCAGACTTCACAGCCTGCGGCAAGATTCCATTCTCTGGTAATGGGCACTTTACACACTCCGCCCCGAAAATATCTTTGTGGATGGACTGCAGCCTTCTCCCAACGATTATTCTTCTTTCCGTATTACTCCTTTCCTTTTAAATGCCCTCTTAATTCCTCTGTAGAATGCGTAATTCCTAAATTACGAATTCCTTATAAAGAGGTATATTTATCATTAATTAAACACGATTTCTTCCTTATGTCTCATTGTCGCAATTCTTAATATTCTTCCTCCAGTACACAGTACAGAAATATATTTATTTCAACCAAAAGAAACATTCTTTATCTATGGTTTACTCCCCAGCGTTTAAAATAGTGGTATCACTTCTCATAAGCCTACACTCTGCATATCTGAATATCGCAATTTGTGCGATCACTTTTGATACTCTGTGTAGCTGAATATCACTTATTAACTCCTGTTGGTCACGTTTGTATAAGCGTAACTTTTTTTTATTATTCTGCATTTTAATAAGTACATTAAACTGTGCATGTGGTGATTCAAGTATTTCTTCTTTTAAATTCCAAGAAGATATTAATTTAATTTAATTATACAACTCTCATTATTGCATTGAAAAGGAAAGGTATCTTAGGCCTTATGAATAGGTCCACCTTTTAAGATCTAAATTATTATTTCCACGCCACTCTATATTGTCTTTTTGGGCGTGAACAATTGCAATAGTCAATTTTTTATATCAATAGTATTTTTTTTTTTTTCATGTTAGTTGTTGTGGAATGACTAGCTCATTTTCATTAGTATAGGCGACGCTACGTTATTCTGATGCAATCAGATGGCGTGGTGATTTAATAATTAATGTAATAGCCATGGGAATCTTTAAACCTACATCCTTACTTTCTAAACACATAATGTTGACCAGGGAAACTTTATCTGTGAAAGATAAAATCATTTACGCTGTACCCAAAACCTCACGATTAGCAAACATAATCTCTGACTACTAGCAACGTCGCTGTTAATAATAATAATCATTTAGTTCAATTACCAGGAGAAAAGGAGGAAAATCTAGGAAATACATAAATGTTTTCTCTATCGTTCTTTAATGTTTTTGGTGTGATGAATTCGAATTTTGACTTTGCCACGTCGTAAGAGTGTTGTATTCTGAGAAAGTTACGAATAACCGCAAAAAAAGCTACATTTGAGTTATTTTTATTGTCCTTATAACTTAACTTTACAAGGTAGCGAAGTTAAAATTTGGAATCAACACCCCAAAAATACATAAAGAACGATCAACAAAAGAAGCTTCTATATATTTTCTCCGCCTATTATTATTTAACTGGACATTGCTTCAATTTTACTTCAATGTTATTACCATTTTACATCCCTATTTTCAAACTTTCTCTTCTTTGGGTCTACAACATCATGTAAAGCTAGACTTAATCAGACAAAAACTTTAGTTTATAAATATTTAGAATGTTGAAAGAACTTATTTTTTATTTAAAACTGGGATCAGTACAACACCCATCTTTCTACATAATGAAAAAGTGCACTTATTGATGGATTAATAACATTTTAACCGGGTGAGTTGGAACCAAACCTCCAACTCACTCGGTTGGAAGCCCGAGAAACAATAATATATATTATCATTATCAGTTTTCTGATTATTATGAATTCTAGAATTATTACGAGAACGATATGGTGAAGGAAATAAATTCCCTTATCTGAAATCGTATTTCCTCCCCTCCACCTCCTCACTAGTCCTTCCTCATTCATGGTCCGGTTGAGATCAGGAGGTCTTGATCAAAATCCCGATAATTAATTAATTGGCTGATGATCAAGTAGGCCGTGTCTATGTGAAGTTTCAGGGGCTTTGAGAGCACTTGTAAATGCTGAATGAAGAGCTATCTCCTACAGCGAATACTCTCTGCTTGCTTTGGGATGGAAATGAAACCAGCTCCTTCACATCAGTAGTAATTCCCAAGTGAGTTGAGGGCTTGACTGGAAGAATTTTGAACTCATTTTAACATATTTACTTTGTGCATTGATGCATGTTTTCCTATGAAAACTGTAACAGAAGTAAATTAACGTAAGATATACTTTTACCACCTTATACCCTCATCTATATTAATAAAAGGAAGTGTCTGTCCTCCGTCTGTCTGTCCTCCGTCTGTCCGCGATGCCCAGCGAAATCTACTCAACGCAGAGATCTGAAATTTTATACATAGGCGGACTAAAGGGTCGGAATGTGCACCTCGAAGCCGGAATTTTAATTTTCGCTTTCGTTCGTGAGTTATGAGTGAAAAATGAGCAAAAAACGTGCATTTTTTTGCGTTTTCGAAGCATCAGTTTCAGTAATAAATTTCAATATCAAATCTCTTACAGTTGGCTTTGGCTATTTTTGTCATCATACCTCATACCTTGGAAATAAAAGCAACGCGATCGCTTGATTTTGTTAGTCCATCCTAGACGATTCATTTGTTTAGAGTGTCAAGGCCCACAGACATATGAAATTTTCAACCTACACGGAAGAGGGATAATCAACATAGACCTAAATATGGTTAAACATCGTTCGATTTGGACGAAACTCACTATACAGGGATTTTCTGGGCCAAGGAACTCGAATCTGAGATCACTTTTACCAGGCGACGCTATCTAATCGTGGTATGTAATTCACGTGATTTAGGTGTTAATAAATATAATGATTTAACTATTATGCTATTAATTTTTGAAATAATTATCGCGGGCGAAGCCGCGGGCACATGCTAGTTTAAAATAACAATGCTTGGATAGTTTGCCCTAAATTCCTCAAATATTTATTCAGAAACATAAAATAAACATTCCTACTCAGGTTAAAATTGTCAAGGTAAATTTTTTAGGCCTATTTCTTTTGTAACAAAGAATTAGAATTACAATAAAATTAGAATAAAATACTGTTATCCTGTTAAAATTAATCTTATGATTAAAAACAATATAACAATATAACTGCTTTACAATGTGTGTTATCATTGTTGTTGTAGTAGTAATATCACTATTACCGGTCAAGAGTTATTAAAAATGAATTGCATAAGCACCTAGTATTGCAATGTCTATATTAGTTGTTTTCACTTGCTGTAGATCTTGTTGTCCTCTTCTGTTGCAGATCGTGTCATTTTTTCTTTTCTTTTTTCTTGTAGGAAGTTAGGCGGCAAAAGGTCCAAGTATTATTTATAGTAGGTATGCATTCCGGTTTTAAAAAAGGGTCATATTAATAATAATATTGTTCTATAGGGTGCTTAATAATTTCCTTACTCTTAAAAAACGTTTATGTAAACTTTATTAATAGGCTGAAGATGGTTTTTTATTTGGTCTACTAAGGCCTACATTTAGGGATTTTTCTATTTCGATTATATCAAAATAAATAGTATGAGCCTATTATTTTAACGTGTTTGAAAAAATTATTGAATCACTTCACATTGATGTCCATGGCTATGTTTAAAGAACAAACTGCATTTATACTTGATATTTATATGACTTTAAACGATAAAGCACATAACTTAACATTATGACATCTTCACATTCGTTAATTCAACATTAGTGATCAGACAAAAAGATTGTACTGAAAGCTGAGAAGACATTTAAGACTCACATAATCAACACACAAAGAGTAATGAATATTTAAGCCCTTTAAAATATATTGAATTAATGTTTAGCAAATAATCTCCGTTCATAAGCTGAATGAGAACGGACCTAAAGCCTCTCAAGGAAATTTTACAAGAGAGAAACAAAATGGCTTAAGGAATATAGAAAGCTGTATGGTTTTGATGTCTTGCGCTTCCTGGTTGCTTTCATATAATTTATAATCCAAACCATATTTTCAAATACCTTCTAAAGTCTAAACTATACCTCACTGATCTATAAATTATGTTTTAAATTCTCCAAGTTTTACGTTCTTTTCAAACTTACAAAAACATAACTATTAAAACCCTGTATTACGTCCCTCTTACGCAACAAGATGTTCTTACAGTCCAAGTTGTAGACTCATGAATAAAATCCTAATGCTTGCCTTAACTAGAAGTGGATAGCCAAAAACAATTACACAAAAAAAGAAAATGGAATAAAAGGAATGTGATCGGGCCACTGGAATCTTCTTGCTGCTGACAGACACATTCCCCACTTCCAGGCATTTCTAGGCAAAGTTTAATTGGATTCTTACAACAACACAACCGACAAAGACTCCCACACTATTACCAATGCTAGAGGCGCTTTAACCAATTTCTCTGTCTATACATGTGTTTAAGGAATGTCTTTCTTATGAAGGAATTTTATATTCTTATAAAAAGTACGTTCAATGTTACAGTAACTATAACAATTTTGGATTAAAATGATTTGAATTAAGCAAAGAATACGTAGTAGCATGTGCCACTGAATCATTAAGACCATAAAAAATAGTCCCATTTTTATCTGTGTAGCATGCCGCCGAAAACTCATCAGCCGCTGTGTATGATAATTATGCTAATTTACAAAAGCAACATGCATTTTAAGACAAGTAGGTGAAGTCGAACACTGAATGGCTTGTGTCATGGTAAAAGTAAGGAAACCAGTGAGGTATAATTCAGTGTCAACAGACAAACAGGCTGAAAGAATTTTGACACATATTTTACTTTCGAAAAAATGTAGTTTATCAATATAATGCGGTTGCATTTTTTACATTTTAATTAAGGTAGCTTAGGTCTATAACGGCTATTGAATGTTAGATGCCTGATTAATGAATTCGATGTGAATGATTTTTGTTATTATAATACTATTCTCATGTAGATTCTCTTTTAAGCAAGGGGCGGAAAATTATCCGCTACATAGGGGTATCAAAGAACATTACTATATTCACCCTTGGCTTACACCAAACAATATCGACTGCAGGGCATATCATATCTAGAAAATACTTTATACATAAATTAAGGCGTGAAACGCCTTAGCAAAGTAAATTTTAATCAAGGTTAATATAATAAAATATAGTTTCTTAATTTTCCCATGAGAAATATAAGTGTTCTGAGATACCCGCCTATTACTTCTGCCTCGACTATAGTATGAAATAGCTAAGAGATTCTGATCATGTTCGGTTATTTATGATTGACCCAATTCCTTTGTTCGTACAATAACAATCCCACGAGTGCTGAAGTCAGTTAGTTCCTGTTTCGATTCTCAAAGTATTTACTACAAATTCATAAGTGATAGAAATGAAGTGGTTCAACACTGTGGCGCAATTGAGTTTTAATAGTTGGAAATTATCTTATATGCTCATCTCTTCTCGAATAACATAGATAGAAAACATAGTAGTCAAATTGCCGGCCATTGCGGCCATCCATGTCCTTGTCTATGTAAGTCCGTAGTCACAGTTTAGGTCTCGTTTAATCTACTGTACAAGCATCGTTTCAAGTTCTATACCCCGTCGAAGATGAACAAAGTCTCAAACGGATTATGCAGAACTCTGGTGCAAATTCTTACGATATACTTATTCCATGAACAGGAAACAAATATTGTAGATTATTCATAGCAATAGTGATAAGCAAACGGTGTTCACTTTTCAAAGGAGATAATTTCGTAATTTCATTAATGAAACAGAACACTGTTTCAAAAAATTAATTCAAGTGGTGAATAAGAAGAAGTTTCTCTAGGAAACCTATCTCATCATCATACAGCATTAAACTTTACTTCTATATCTTATCCACTTTGTAACTCTTATGAACTTACTTCATGAACTGCCTGTGAATGTCCTTAGGAAATAGGAAGAGTCCTGGAAAGTTGGGTGCTTGTAGGAACGCAGACGTATAAAGCCATAACATAACTATATACTTCGGTCTTCCTTTTAGCTTCGTGTGGAAGTTGTTATTTTTCTGTATCAGCCGCAGGCAGTTTGAGACTCAAAGTGCAGTCAGTATGAAGCAGAATTTGTCATGAGCTACAACGGTCGATTCAGAGGCGGCAAGTTGCCCGAAATGATTTATATGGCACCAGCAGCCAAATCAAATATAGAAGTCCTTGATACTACCAAGCCCGGCTGATTTCACGCGTCACCAGGTCTCAAACAGTCCCTCGCAACAATTAGAACCACTCCCAACAGTTCTGACAAGCCCTTTATTAATATCATAACTTATTTCCATCTATACAGATAAGTTACTACTGTTGACGTACTTTAAAAAAAGTATGAGTGATAATTAGGGGGCGGATTTCTATGACCTAAAAAATAGGATATATGCATGCATTTATGACCTAAAAACATTAAAATATGACCAACAGAATTTAAAATATGACTTTACCACTTACACATTGTGTATATTTTTTGAAGTTTCATTACAGTACATTTTATTAAAATATAGTGTTAATTATTTAAAATATCTGTAAATTCTCAAAAAGTATCATTATAATGCAAAGTTTACAAAATATGATATGAAACTTCAAAATTTCTTTAATATGCACACAAATTTGCCAAAAATATGACCTAAATATTTATATTCATACTAAATATGCTAAAATAGTTGAAAATTTCCTAAATATGCAGTTATATGTACATTAAAAGTCGTTCCATTTTCACCAGGATGCTTGGAATCGGGTTTAGATTAGTCGGAAACCTGAAATAATGCAAAGGGGAAAAATATGACATGTCATAGAAATCCGCCCCCTAGTGATGATAAATGTAAAGCCTACACAGTGTTCGAATCTACCCCTATCTTTTGAACTAACAGCAGCTGTACAAGTTGTAAAGAACTACTAATAGTACCTTTACGAGTAGTAGCATTAAAGTGGTAACATAAGTAGAGCAAATAGAAGTTTAAAGGTAGTAGGAGCTAAAGTACTACTACTTGATATGCACATAATTATTACAATTAAATGATGATGTGATCAACTAATAATGTTATATACAAATTTAGAACACTGAGCTAAGAATTCTTATCTTTAATAGAAACTTCTGTCAACTGGTAAGATTTTAATATTACAGTTTTAAATTTCTTCAGGGACAAATCTTTAGAGTAGCCAGTCAAATTGTTACAATACCTACTGCTAGCATATACAGAAGATTTATGTTACTTCTACTATGTTTTAAACAAGAGAATTCAATAACAAACTTAAGTTAACTTCGTTATAGTAAAATCAATATTTTGAAGACTATTCCACTCATTCGCCGCGTATTTGATATTGACCAATAAGGTTTGGCAATTCCTGGGATATAGACCAATCACGGTCGTTTATCTTATAAAATGCTTGCTATTAATATGAGGATGGGATTTTAACCGATAAAATGGTCAGCTCGTTGCTAGACACGTAAGCATCAATGTTCCGTGATTAATACGTCACATGCTGCCATTAAATAGCAAGAAAACAGATTATTTTATATAATATAATTTGTTTGGAAATTGAAATAATAGAAATGTATAATGATTAAAAACACAATTTCGATTTGGTGTACGCCAGTTCGTGTGCTTTTATTCTGTTCTGCTGTTAGCTTACCTGAATGAAGTCAACTATGCCTTATATGCACCATTGGTAGCACTGGTCATAACATGGTAACTCGAATCGATTCGACAAACTCGTAAACTCTCGTGGGATAACCTATGATAAATGTATATTAATATTTACTAATTCACTATTTCTTCTAAAGTATTATTGGAGATCATGTGACATTATTAATTTCACTATATATGTCTAGTGAAGGACTTAATCTTTAATCTGTATAAACGTGTATTTTGGAGTCTCAGCACATGTCATTCTATATTGAAATATGATCGCAAGATTGCGTAAATAACATCTTGCACGACGTAGAGTTTATATTCACAGACGTTAATTAACAGAAGTAAAATTGGGATTATATCTAGTATTAAAACAGGAATTCAAACTATGTAACAATCTCAGGTAACAATTTTCAGCAGCTAGAAACCCAATACTCAGTATGAATTACGAAGTCACACTATTGTTAAATTCGTCAAGATTAAGGAGGAGGGTGGAAGTAGAGGAGAAAATGTAGAAAGCAGAACGAACGTTGATTTGATTCAGGAGAGAAAGTTATTATCAGTGCCCGGATTCTAATGACATTTCATCTTTTTATTGATGCTGCAAAGACATTGCCAACTTGTAGATAAATCCTAATCATGGTCCCTAAATTATAGAAATGCACTTTTGTTAGGTCATTTTTTGTCATTTTATGCAATTTTATATTTTTAGGGCATTTATTTCAATTTTACGTCATTATTTTGTCATTTTCGTGTCATTTCCTTCTTTATTTAGTCATTTTCATGCATTTACATTGAGTATATTAACTTTTTTGTCGTATTTTTTTCTCATAGGATAATATAAATTACTAGGTTAGTATGTTGCAACATTTTTTGTAGGATCTATTTTAAAAACTACTTTCTTACTTTTCTTCTCAAATGCTCCAATCAAGAATAAAGTTTTTAGACCTACAACATCCTTTCTACGTTCACAGTTTTTAGAATTATGTGCAAATTAGTCTATAACATTTTGCGTACAATATTATTTTTATAAATAATAGGTCATCCTTTACAATTATAAAGTTATTTTCTTTAAACTTTAGGGTCATTTTATAGGTCATTTTTTAAACAATTTTAGGTCATCAGAATCCGGGCCCTGGTTATTATAATTCTAAAAAAAAGTAGGGAGAAAATAAAGATACATTTCACAATAGACAACTAAATTAATATACCAATGGAATCAAAGGATAGAAAATGAGTGAAAAAATATTTCGTGTTTATAAACAAAAGTCTAATATATTGAAAACAATTATTCACCCAAGTCATTTGACAAGCGCCGTGAACATGTAGCCAATTCTCGGACACCGGAGTGTTGCTAAGTAGGCTAATTATGACTCAGCAGGCGTAAAGAGATTTCAGAAAAAGCACAATTAGACAATTCGATATTTTATTCTTTCACCATACACAATCCTTCAGAAACATAAAAGACTTTAATTTTAATGTCGTTAATCGAGTGTCAAAGAACGGAAATCTTTCCAAAATATGATACCTGGCTAGCGAAATATTTTGTTCTATTGCAATTAATTATTTTGAATGAGAGAGTCTTTTAATATGCACAGAAATATCTTCATTGGCCTAATATTTCTACAATAACACACACCTATAGCCTAGCTACAACTTTCAAATTCCCTTGTTTTTCATCTTGTAGGATTTTCAAAATTTTACCATGGCAACGCAACATTAGTATTAATTAGTATATACAAGCCAGTTTCTTAGATGATCGTTTACATGTTAAGTAATCAGTATATTCCCTGATTTTTTACTGCAATCTGTTCAAATTTACTGAATGAAACTGTGACAGGAAAAAATTATTCTGTCAAACTTAACATAATTTAATTCAGAAATAAAATGCGTCGTCATTTTATTCCATAGGTTTGACTGGCTACGAAATAACAAGGCAGAAAGTATAAAATAAATTATTGTTTGGAGATATAACTACCATGAGTTAACTAATAAGAAAGAAACATTATCCCATTAAACTTCACTAATGAAAACACCTACCTTTTAATCAATATGGCCTTTAAGAAACAATTTAATTACCGCCTTCAAGGGATGAACGAAGGGTTAAGCAACGAGAAAGAGATTTATCAGGAGGAAACGAATGTCTGCCTAGCTCAATAAAGTAAACTGAAGGGGAAGCAAAGTAACTATGGGTGTTTAGGTCGCCCTAATTAAGAAGAATGGCCACGACAACGTCATTCCAAGAAAGTGGATTCCAGAACGATGACTGATGACTTCAGTTAGTTCTTCTTTACAGAATCTTTACTTTTCTTTTCACTGGCGTCAAAAGTCATACAGTAAGGTCATATTTCCTGTAAGGCCTAAAATACAGCAAATTCGTTGCTAGAGGGTGTCCTGATGATAACTATTTCACTGATTTCCGAAACACCAATCATGTGGGCAAAAATGGTTGAAAACCTGGAACCTTGACACAGCAGATTTTCTATGGCTACCATGTTGTTGAAATTGTTCCGAATTACTACAGGGAGGTATTTAAAAGGCAGTGACAGTAAGTTCAGTAAGTGGAAAATCAAGAAACATTTACTAAAGCAAGTTGCCATGAAATTATTTTATTAGCATTGTTTCTCTACCCGTATCATGCACACTCTCTTATTCTATGACGGAATATGAAGGATAGGGAAGGTTATGTGAGTAAATTACGAGGGGTATTCCGAAAGTAAGTTTCGTCAATGTATGGCAGGAGCGGCGTGTTCACCAGGGGAACCAAACAAACGCCAGACGAATCCCCACCCGTGGCTCGTTCCACGACGGAAGGGGCGTCAGCGGAGGAGGCATGACGCAGGCGCACTGCGCCGTAGAAGAGCGAGTCGCAGCAGACTGGCGTGCCCGCGGGTATTAGTGTACCGCTCACGATGGCACGAGAGATTTGGCGCCACTGCCATGTACCGCTATCTCCCCTCTTTCAAACGAGCCATTGCTGCAGCCGCTGAACCTTTTATTGTCCGAGATAGAGCTGTTTGAAATTGATCTCCCGATTTCCGTCCCCGCACAGTGCGGCCTCCACGAACCCATCTCGCACAAACCTTATGGAACATCAATTTGTCATTCAAAATGGTCTGTATGGAACCTTTAGTAATGTCAGGAAGCTGAGGTGGAGCAGGCTGTGCGCCAATTCCTTGCATCGCAGGGCACCGAGTTTTACCACAGTGGGTTCTTCAAACTGATCGCACGCTACGACAAATGTCTCAATGTCGCTGGTGACTATGTCGAAAAATAGTGCACGGTGTATAGTTCATGCTGCCATGCTGTATTGCTTTTGGGTCAATAAAGTGTCCGTGTGACAAACTGACGAAACTTACTTTCGGAATACCCCTCGTACATAAGATATTTGAGTACCTGTTATGTTCTATAGATAGAGGAAGTATTGTGTCCGACCCTGATATTTCATGTCGAGTTTAAGGTCCTTGAGCATAAAAATACCATTTCTGGAAACGTGTCTGTATGTATCTGTGTGTGTCATTGAAAGGCAATATTCAAAACCAAAGAACCATATTAAACGAAAGTAACAAACAACGATGTTTTAAATAAGAAATTTTATCAGGATGTAAGCCAAGTTCAGTTGAATACGGCTTACGTCTCGAAGGATGTACGGTATCTTATTCAAAATTCCATTACTAACGAAAGCCTAAAAATACGGATGTTATAATCTTTCCTGGCGAGTAACACTGTTCTAAATGAGATTTAGACTACTGAATGGTTATTCTGTAACGCAATATGAAGATAAAGATGGTTATTAATATTTCACCTATGAAAGTGTTGTTCTGTATAGAATTTATTAATAATCCTCTATTTCAAAGATCAAGTCACATGCTTAGACGTAATAACTTATGTACCCCATGTAAATATAAAGGTAGGTTTTAATGTTATTTCAATGTTACAATAACTGCAATAATTTTGATCGTTTTTCTTTAAAAGAATACAGTATTTAATACAATATTTGAACTGTTTTTTCGAGTAGACCCAGTATTCAATTATTAAATTAATTGAAGATGGTCTTGCTCGGTTGCCATAACAACCGGCAAATAAAGAGCATAGCTGAAACGGATTTTTCAATAAAACACATCAATTAGTCGATCGCTTTGATTTTGTTAACTCCTTCTACTTGATTCGTTTGTGTATGACATTACGACACACAGAGATCTTATTTCTTTACATTAGTGGACAGAAGGGGATCATGAATGCATGCGTAAATGGTAAAACATTGATTGACTTGGACGAAACTCACTATGCGGGGTTTTTTAGGGCTAAGGAACTGTAATCGAAGTCGTTTTTCCCCAGACTGCGCATTTAAATCGTGAAATGCACCTTGAAGCCATGTTTTTAACTTTTTACTCCATCGATTTAATTGATTATGCATTATTTGGGTAAGGTTCGTGAATCTTTGGTTCGTCTTAATCGTTTCATTTCTAATCTGTATGCCCATATGGCAGCACAAGATTAGTTCTATTCGTTTAATTATTTATATTTACTAGTAAAACAATATATAATTAAGAAAAAAATTATTAATCCATGCAATTTATGTAAGAAAAGAGTCAGTGTTAATAAATATGTTTTAATTATTATTCTGTTATATAAATTATTGAAATGAAACATCCAGCAGTTGATTAAATAATTGCGCGCGAAGCCGCGGGCACCCGCTAGTTTTGAATATATTTAGTTAATATAAACATTAATTCATTTCAACTTAGTCAAACTTTTAAAATTAAATAATTAAAAAATAATAACAATTTTAACCTGCAGGTTAGTGTATGGTAACTTTTTAGCCTTGATAAAGTGTACCTGGATTCATGCTATACTTTGTTTCATAATTTTAATAAGTATTCTTTTACGCATGAAATCCAAATGGACACTATTTATATGGTAATAATTTATACAAACTCTGTTATACCTCTATTTATACAATTTGTTATTAGGTTTGTTCGCAAAGCAAATCCGTGAGAATTGGTTGTACTGCGCATGTCCAGTCTATAACTTACCCGTGATTTGCACTTTGCGAACGGTTACAAGCATTTGGAATCGATAGTTTCTGCGTTTAATCGATATGATATGCAAATAAAGTATATGTTTCCCTTTAACATGTTATACATGCAATATACATCGGCAATATAAACTATATTTTGGGAAACTTATAATTATCTTCCATTATTCATACATATAAGTACCCTATGCTTATAAATCTGGAGCAAGGATTTGGAGGGAGGAGTCAGGCGCGTGAAAATAGGTTACTGCGCATGTCTCTGATAACAATTCATGGTAGAGCCCGCAAATTTTTCTTATAGTACAGAAACTGTCCGTGAGAGCTTTGCGAACAGAAGATTGAAATCAGAATCACGGATTCTCGCTTTGCGAACGCGTGTGGAGAAAGAGCGCATGCGCGAACGATATGTTCCTGGTTTCTGACTGCTTTGCGAACAAACCTATTGTCAATCTCCTAAAATTAACTCTTTTTACCAAGTAATCTTACTTATTCCTTAGCTTGAACACAAGACTACTATATTAATGGGGGTGGATTTTCGCATTAATAGCTTAATATAAACATTTCAGCGTTAACACTGCATCATGAATGCTCTCACTAGTGAACTTGATTGTTATGGAACTAACAAGCGGTTTCTCACACGAAACGCTTTGTTTAGTTTAGCTGCTCAGGTGCTGTGTGCTTTGTGGTCACGGATACTGTATACATAAGCAAGACGCTTGCTCTGTACCATTCCTGTCTCGGCCTCTGCACTAGCATGCGATAAATTTTATAGATAATTCCACGTGTTGTTAACGTCTAAAATAATGTAAATGAAAAAAGTCGAGATAATGCCTGATTCACAAAAAATCATTTACGTGAAAAAAGTGGAGAGTAGCCTAAGTAAGAATTATTTATCCATGTCCCAGCAGTTTCACTCTTGAGGCCTGTTTCATGAACAAATTGATAATATTAACGAAGAAATGAAAGACAAATTTAAGTTGTGTGTATATATATATATACAAGTTGTGTGTATATATATATATATTAGGGATGGGTCGATACCAGATTTTCTCGATACTCGATACTCGATACCGATACATGATTTTTTCCTCGATACTCGATACTTCGATCCTCGATACCTTCAACAGTTCCAGTTTCAATAAATAGGTACATTAAAAATTAAAATTTGAGAGAACTGTGTAATACCAACTACATTAATTAAGTCTGCATATTTAATGAGACAAAATTTAATATCATCAGTAGCCTATGATTTAAACAGTCCACTTACAAGTTTTTGTTTAAAAATACTCCCATTCTCACTTAATTGCAGAATTACAAAAGTATCGAGCGAGTTTTCTGAAGTATCGTTCGATGCCGATACCATGCAAGTATCGAGAGTATCGAGATATCGAAAGTATCGAGGACCCATCCCTAATATATATATATATATATATATACACATACGAGTATACGTTCATTTATATATATAGGCCTACCATATAGTACATATGCACCAAATCAGTTGATATCGTCAGACATTTCGTAGTCACAGAAGTTCGATTATAGTAATATACGGTATGAATTTCACAAAAATAGCTATTATCATTGTTTCAATCTCTATATATATAAAAGCCTTTGTCCTGACTGACTGACTGACAGAATTCAACGTAGAGACTTGGAATTTGGACAGTACCTTCGTTTCATAATGTAGGTGCTCACTAAGAAAGGATTTTGAAAAATTTTGATTTTAAATGCCAAAAATCAAATGTTTTTTTTTACAATACTTAATCCCTTTTTACACAGAATTATCAAATCCAAATCGCAGAAAACTTGACAACAGTATAGTTGCAAGTGGTATCAGATGGGTTTGGAATTAAATGAAATGGAAGTTTGACAAATTAGAGAAGGTATCAATATAATTAATGTTATAAATAGACATTAAAGAATGAAATACACGAAAATAATGCAGTCACATAATTTTCTTTAAACTGGACATATAGAAAACAATACGCAAGGTAAGGTAATATGTTTTGGGAAGAGAAGTATGGAAGTGATATTGCATTTCTGTTTAATTTCATCCCCAAAACGGTTTATGGTAACATGAGAGTAAAAAATAAAAATTCTCTGCCACGAGATAGAAATTATGCCTCTACAATTTGAAGGATGCACGCATAGGTCTTTTAAACACACACAAATCTTAAGCAATGCACTCAATTTTAATTTATTTGTATCAGTTATATTAGTATAGATGGAACCTTCATTCTATTCATACTAATAATATACATTCAAGAATAAAAATGATAAACTTTAATGTAGAAATAGAGGAATAAATCATTCCTTTGCCTTTTTAAATTATAATTTTTTAAAATCATAACTTTATGGGCATAATTAATTGCTTGAAATAGTAATAAATAGGATATTTCGAAACTTTTATTTTGTGTGAAAAACATTTATCACAGATATACCGGTACTAGACTTTTTTGTTGTTGTACACAACAGAGCCAATGCACCCTGAAAATATTTATCTACCGCGTATATTCCTAAGAAATATGTATACTGACAACACACAGCACAGACTATACGAAAGATAACCGCAATCTAAATTAGCAGTAATTTTTAATATTCTCTTCAGACATCTACTGGACATTTCCGGAAGAAATTACGGTAAGGAAATATTTTCTTCAAGACTCCTGTGGACAGAGTATTAAGTTTTGTTCTTGAGAATTGCGCTGTGACAGTGGAGATGAAGATAGTGCAAGTTGTACTAATTGTAGTGCCTCATGCGATACAACTCACACCTGAAGCACACAGTACTCCTAATGAGTAGCTCAACTCTTTTCCCTATGTGTTTCTAATTTTCCAAATAACTGTTGTTTTACTGTTTAGCTATTACGATGCTTATAACTATTATTATTATTATTATTATTATTATTATTATTATTATTATTAAATACATTTTACACAAAAACGGGGGACCACTTGAGTCCTCAGTTTCTTTCACTAGGGACTCCACACGATCAAATATTAAGATCCTTAAATAATCAATTCGCAATTCTCTCTTGATAATGCCTTGATTTTATCATACACATGTTATTGTCTTATTATATTTTTAATAGGCCTAATATGCTTCCGAAAGTTAATCTTAAGAATTCAACTCTTCCTTCAACTCTTTCTTCAAGAATTCTATGAGTGCCGATTGTTATCATGCCAAAGAAATATCCTGAAGCATCAAGTAACAACAGAAGGAGGATCATGGTCTACGAATAATAGTGACCTCAAAGAGAAACACTTAAAAGCATTCGTGAAATTCATTAAAAATATAGATTTCAACAAACTTCAGTAGACATATCAAAGACCTGGATGATTGCGTATATCTATATTAGTTATACAGTATATCAAAAATTGATTTGGCATTGTAACAAATTATTGCCCAAATTCACAAGACTGACTAAAATAATGTTGTAAAAGAAAATACGAGATCATGTAGTATTACTTTGTAATGGAGCATGAGATTTATGAAGAATAAAAAAAAAACCCTTTCTAAGTAGGCAACAGCAATACAAAATTTACTACAAAGAATTAAATCCATGATCGTGTTAATTTGAATATTTTAATCTGGATTCCGATGTACCGGCGTTGTTAAATAGTAAATTAGTAAGTCGATTTTTTTTCTGGTGTAATCTTTCTCATTGCTATGCTTAGTTGAGTAAGTATGTTCAAAATCTTCGATGCGCGAGCCAAACACGCAATTGAGGGATTTTTTAAGGAAATTAACTCGTTTTTATCCAGTAACGAAACACGAAACGAAAGCTCTGTACTGTTGATGGATTTTATAAGCGAGTTAGATAAGGAGCATGTTCCCACGAAAATCAAACCAGATTATTCGTTCTAATTAGGCTAATAGAAAATTTTAGAGTGTCAAAAAATCTTTAAATATCACAATGGTCTTTAAGATTTTGGATTAAATGGAATTATAAGGTGTAATCATTTGTATCCTCAAGATAGTTCTACCCCTAGTGTTCTCGAAAGAAGATTACAATACATCTCTTATTATTTTCTCTGCCCATAACATAGGTAGATTAAGTATTGTGTTCGACCCCGCAATTCGAAGTTGAGTTTTTAACACAAATACATGTTTTGAAGTCCCTTCAATCCAAAAATACTGTTTTGGGAAAAAGTTTGTGTGTGGGTGTCTTGTGTGTATGTTTATGAACGCCCTAGCTCGAAAACGAAAAATCGTATGAAAACAAAATGTTATATTTGCATTAAGTACCTTCTGAGGATGTGACACTGAGATTGTCAACGACTCTCTCTTACTTTTAAAGCCTGATTACATTAATAAAAAATTGTTTTTCGCGTTTTTCTCAATAACGGCTCTAACGATTTTGACTTAATTTTAAACGTGAGGTCCTTACATTAAGAGCTAAAACTCTGATTTGAAACATCTTTTTGAAAAAAATCCAATGAAAGGTAGTTATAAGCTATCCACTTTTAGAATCTAAGACCTGGTAAACAATGTTTTGCATCAGGTTGAACCAACTGTTTACTGCTTTACTCTTCGCAAAACGCCATCTTATTCTATGTCAGAGTGTGAAGTGAGAAAGATATATAGACCTTACTTAGGGTTAAGAAAGTTACGTGAGTAAGATTTTATTTTGGTTGTGTATTCTTCTTGCAACCAATTTACATGAGGAGAATGTCATATATAATATATTATACTTAAATGGCAAAACTTGTATTTGGGAGGAGGAAATTATGGGCATCACATCAAACTTTTTAATTCTATGATACTTATGATAAAAATAACTTTTTAATTCTATGATATTTATGATAAAAATTACTAATTGTGCTGAAATTTAAATATGAAATTGTATTATTTGTGTTGAATTTGTACCAACATTTCCAAGACGCAAAATAAAGTATTTAAAATAAAATTACTTTTACGAAAATTAAAAAGATCTCAACAAATCCCCCAAAAAGACAAATTTAAATAACACATTTGGATTTGGTACGACTTAACGTTCTTTACCTATGTTGTTCTCAGATGGAGGAAAGACATGCTTGCAAACATTTTCATGTAAGCATTTTTGGAGAATTCGAAAGCTTAAAAAAACACGACTTTCAAAAACTAAAAGATAATGAAAGCAGTTGAAGGCTATTAATATTATAGCACGACTTTAGCTGTATCTTCATGCAATGTACTCATACGACGCTAAAATACAGCCTATAGAATATCTTCATTAATTTTTTCCAAGTACACAGAAAGAAGTAAAAGACCAAAAACTAAGTAGGGAGTATAACTAGGAAGAGTAAAATCGTGATTTCCGCAGTAAAATAAATATTATCTGAAAGTGTATGGGCGAATAACTACAACCAACACTCAATATTGCTGATTTTTTATAGAATCCAGTCAGGCTCAATTGAAACAGAATCGCTGAGAAGAATTCCCTGCATTATGAACAATGCAGACGGAGGAAGGCCGGAAGGCTTCCTTGACCTGATCCTTCTCTTCTCTTGTAGAGGGAACGAAGAGTTATGGCGGCCTGTAACCCCCTTGTCTTCCTGCTTAAAATCGTTATGTGAATCTCGGCTTCATGAATTGTAAAGCCTCGGAGAAATGTAAAAGTCTAGTCCAAGTAGTTCCTCTGCAGTTTCTTACTTCTATTATATGACAGTCTTCTTTCTATACACAAATTTCTACCAGTAAGATCAAAAATAAGTACGTAAAATTAAAAACTACTGGTTCATCACAATGGTATACAAAGAAAAATTAATGTATGCATACTCCAGTTTACTGCAAAAACTTGCCAAAAAATCTGTTTTTAGAAACTAAAACGTATGAAATCTTGTTTTTACAAGCTGTAGCCTAGTAAAATTCATTGACAGAATTTAATGATGAATGTCTATATGGGACTTGAAAAGCCGCAGCAGAGATAATTTTGGTATTATTAACTTATCTCTCTCTCTCTCTCTCTCTCTCCCTCTCTCTCTCTCTCTCTCTCTCTCTCTCTCTCTTTCTTTTGTAATCATAGCAGTTTTCTATAGAAAGAAAAAGAGATAGATATATACGGCTCACAAACTCGTTAGGACAATCCCATTTTACAAGGAGAAAATTTTGTCGTTCGGAATTTCCCGGAAAACTATTATTACGAGTTTTTAAAATTGTTTAGCACTAACTGCATCCTAAGATATATAAAATTTTGTTTAAAAAAATTGTCTGAAGGGCAGCTTACAATAGTCAACTCTTCTATAACCTAGGCTTGAAGTTTTGCTTCATAAAATATTCGGCAATGCATGAGGGTCAGCTGAATTAATCTTTCTGCAGGAATTCAACTCGAGAAAATTATTGAGGAAGACATACGATGTTTCACATACAAATTGTTCCTAAAAAGATTCAAACATTACATTTTTATGCGTGCGTGTAATAGTGTGCAAAACTGTTGGAATATGAATTATATTCTACATTAAATTATAGTAAAGCGGGTTTCCCCATGATTTCTTCGCAGTAACTAAATCGTTACGTTAGACGTTATCCCTTTATCTAGTGTAACAGTTTGATTAAACCGCACACCTTGCTTTGAGCAGTGCATCGATATCGCTAAGGCTTCCCACATCACAACAATCAAATGGCTTTCGGGTCTAATATTGAAGGCCTTGTCTGTCAATACTGAGATTAGCAATCATTAACTGCCTTAGGTATTGACCCGAAGAGACTGACCACACACACACCAGAAGTTTTTCCATTAGCAAAATACAACAGTTATTTAACTACAGACATTAACATAAATATTTTTCATTAAATTCAGTTTAATTAGTGTTAGATCAGTGTTAGATTTACAAAGAGTAATATTACTTACATATTGCAGTATGGAATAAAACGAAAACGGCTCCTTACCTGAAATACAAGGAAGGATAAATTAAAACAACTGAATTAGAATAAAGTAGCCTGTTTCAATGTCAGTTCCACACATTTTAAAATACCGTTAGTATCGGTATGTCATGTTCATGTTGGAAAATTATGTTGGGAAATTTTCGATGTGTATAACCTATATATACAATCTGTAGATGACGATGATAAGTGAAGATGATTGCTCACTTCCTTGATTTGTAAGGTTAAACTGCAATATACACAAGCACCAGTAGGCTAGGTATACAAAAAAAAGTAATGGAATAAAAAAGCCCATCGAAAATTATTTTTTACGTAGATTTTTCCGTCAGTTTTATGCAAAACTAAATTAAAATACCTGATTGCATTCGAGATGAATAATAATTATTGTTCCATAAACAGTTCTATAAATCTGACAGAATGCAGAACAGTAGTTAACCAGACATAAACAATAATAACTAAACTAAACTCCGTGGCGCTACATCCCCGGAAGGACTTGGCCTACCACCCGACCGCTGTATCATCTCCCGTAGGCAGATGGCAGGATTGGGGGGCATGTGGTCAGCATGCCGACACCCATGGCCGTTCTTGGTGGTTTTCTGGACCGGAGCCGCTACTTCTCTATCAAGTAGCTCCTCAGTTTAGAATCACGAGGCTGAGTGCACCCCTACCAGACCTCCCTACCTCAGAAAAATCCGAGGAGGTACCGGGAATCGAACCCGGGCCGACGGATCTGTAGTCAGCAACGCTAACCACAAGACCACGCCGGCGGACCATAAAGAATAATACCTAAGGCAAATATTCTGAGATTTTGAAGATTCAATTTGGTTAAAATCTAGTGTAATATTCATTTAAAGCACCGTACTAATTGGTACAATAAACAAAAATCTTATTTATTTATTTATTTATGAAAATAGCAATAATATGTCAAAATGCATATAACACTGCATCATGGCAAAAAAAATCTGAAATCATTTAATTCTACATTACTGACTGAAGTATATTGTTATTTAATAAAAACACTAAGTTACCTGTAGGCGCTTGTGGTTAAAGAAAATTCATTAAATTTAAATCACTAAAAAAAATGCTCTAAAGATGGCGATCTGAATACCAAAATATAAATTTATGTATACTATTGATATTATATTATAGGCTACTACTATTAGTCGTTACTGAACATAGTACTTTCACGGGATTAATGGGAATTTATTTATGTTAATGGTTCTTATTAAAAATGGTTAGACCATGATTCATATTAGGAAGTGAGAAGGATAAAAGGAATATAGGGATTACAAGATGGGAAGGGAATTAATTTTTATTAATGGGAATTGATTTATGTTAATGCATACTAGTCTAGAATAGTAATTGAGTCAAAAATATTACTGAGATATTTTACAGATACTCCGATCAGGAGTTTTAGATACATATAACACCATCATTCTTATTCGGAATCCCACTTTATACTGTACGTATAGGCCTATACGGCTTCAGCCATCGTTAACCCACAATGATAGGATCTTCTGTATATATCCAGATGACCAGTAATCCTACCACCACCGACATGACCACTACGAAATATGATCTACTGAACAGTACCTAAGACTAAAACATCACACCATCGGAATCATCGATTCTCCAATAACCGATAAGTTCTCCAGACATAGGGAGAAAGTAGCCTATTACCAAAGAAAATTCCGATTCTTGTAATATATTTCTTTTAAGAATCATAAATGTAATTAACTATTGGCGGATAATGACACAATGTCTTCCCAATAGTGATTTAGAATAGTGATTTATGTTATTGAGTAGCCTGCACGTCCTGCTGTCCCAACTAAAATCCAATTGAACATGTGAAAAATATCTTCTTTAAATGCTTCTCCTGGAAAGAAAAGTATTTTTTGAGTTAGCACTTTTTGGAAACTACTTATTCAATTTAGAACATGAAATAGGTAAGATTAACTAGAAATAACTGATGTGCCACACATAGCCTTCGGTCCATTCAAAGTAAAATATAATTTTATCTCTTTGCTATTGAAAATTGTCGTGAAAAAGTCAATTATGTAATGTTTACCTTACATCTCTTGAAAAGGATATCCCGTAACTGAGAATTTAAGTTAAGGATGTAAATAATACTTTTGTTCTTGCAGTTCCACTGAGGAAATTGGATCTGTGATTTTTCTTTCTGTATGTATAGAACTCCAAAATGTATTATATAGATGTGTATTGAATTTCTAAAGCATATCATAATACTGGTATCAGAGAGTACAAGGCAGACATGTGGAAATTATCGTCACCAAATATAACCTTCCATCTTAGAATTACGATATGTCGTAAAGTATACTGAAGTCCTGAAAGGAAATTGTCTGAAAATAACGCATAAATTCTGACAAAACAAATTTTGTAGATGTGCGGGTTCCTTTCTTGTATAGACCTCTACGAGCATAAAGATAAAAAAACTTCAGTTCTAAAATCTATAAAAGTTTATCTACAGTCATGAGAAAGAAATCTGAAGTTCGTTGAACCAACGGTGTCCTTACTATTTCCTTTTAAAATCTGTGCAAGCTCAGCAAAATATTCTTATCGCACACGAAATAATTTTCTTCTTTTAAGCACCCATAACCTACTCACAGGTGCTGATATGTTAATGATTTATCATTTCTACTCTTTAATATTGTTTTCTAAGGAGATTGTTGGGGATCGTTTTATATACCCTTCATGGAACTTAAGGAGAGGTAGTACCCTGTACAGTACCAAAATGTAATTTTGGAAAGGTAGTCAGACGAAAAATTCAATATCATAGCCTAGATTTAAACTCAACTTAACTGAAAATCGATTATAGTTCCGTAATAAAGTACCATTTATTGTATTTGAACCAGCCATTAGTCTATGTGTTACAGTGTAAACCGACTATTCCACTCATACGCCACGTGTTTAGCACTGACCTATAACGTTTAGCAATTCCTCAGACCAATAACGATCGTTTATCTTATAATTTCCTTCCTGGGATCGCAAGGATGCGATTTTATCTGATAAAACTTCAGCTCATTACTAGACACGTAAGAAATAAAGGTGCCGTGATTAATAGGTCATATGACGCCTTTCAGAAAAATTAAAATAACACATTATTTAATACGACGTAACTTGTTTGGAATTCGAAATGATATAAATTACATTAGTTAAAACGCAATTCGATTAGGTGCAAGCCAGTTCGTGATATTTTATTCTGTTCTTCTGTTAGCTTACCTGAATTAAGTTAACTCTGTCTTAGGTGCACAATTGGTAGCACTGATCACAACATGGTAACTCGAATCGATTAATGGATGGTTGATTCATAGTATGCCGTGATCTCGAAGCTGTTAGTTTTGTTTTTATATAATAAAGCACGAAAGTAATTATATTATTTGTGTAATCCGTTACATTTTATTCATGGAATAGTCTTCATAAATCCAACTCGAGTTGACAAGCTTCATCAGATAAACTCATAAACTCTCGTGGGATTATCTATGATAATGTCCTTACGTTACAATTATACCGATTTGCTTTTTTATATGAACTTTGTTTCGTCAAGGTTCCGAATGAATAAATAAATAAATTTAGATATAATATTAATATATCAGTATATATTATATAAATACATAATTCAATATATAATATACAACTAAATATTCATAAATACTTATATAGGCTAACTAAACTTAGCCTTACATTTTTATAACTGCTTTATCAACTTTCTTAAACACACTAGACAAAAAATCAGGGGAATAGTTATGAAATTGTTCGGTTTTTAATCACGGAAGTAGTATAGATCTCTTTCAACATCCACTTCATGAGATTGACCTGGTGAGGGAAGCCACTATAATCCCCATACTGAAGCCTTACATACACCACGCCATTCGACCTCCATGTGTTAGTGATGTTGTCATTATCTGACCACATTTTACCCCATGCAGTACGATAAAAGTTTAGCCCAACAAATCCAATGGCAGATTGGTAGTACTAGAAACTTTCGTGTTGTGAAACACGTCATTTATTAACATGTACGAGTAGTTAACTACCATGCGTTTTAATAACTAGTGCAACCTGGTTTATTAGTAAATTTCACATTTTCTTTCTCGGTTTTTGGTTCATCCAATTTACTGTGGAAAGTGTACAATATGATTATTTGTGTTTAGTCAACTTTGTTCAAATTTTAGAAATAATGCTTTTTCTTTTTCTTTAAAAATGATAACTCTCATTTCAGTGCATTCCCGCAAGCAGGAGAATGATGATAATTTCCTCACTTAAACGTTAACGTCTAATATTAAAGAACAGAAAAAGAAATATCAATGATAAAAATTTATATATGCTACTTATAATATTCCAACATTTTACTGAGACATTAGAAAGAACATTTATTTGAATATAATATTATCCTTTCACAAAGGATGAGTATCTCTGAAAAGAAAATATACATTTAGGATGTATTTTATAAAGGAATGAATGACCTTTTATTCTGAATTGTAATAAAAAAAATACCTGAAATATAAATGGCGTTCCGCTGAAGTTGAGTCGAGTTCTCCGAAGAGAAATGGGATCAAGAGACTTGTAAATATCAGGGGTACAATTGAAGAAAATAGCACGGAAATACATGATTAAAAATGGATGAAGGAAGAAACTGTTTTAAAATAATGTACTGGAATCCGTTGGGAGGAAGTTCATGAAGCAATTCCAGTTAGAATCAATGGAGAGTGAAAAAGAAAAAAAAACTACAGACTGTTGAACTCTCAACAGAGGGCAACCTCTGTCAACCTGCAACGCACAAACTCCTGGGAAGAATAAACGCAGATATTACAAATTTCAAAACTTAAATTACTAGCATCTTAAGTATTTAAAATATTTATTTTAAATGTATTTATATAACGAATCTTCCTAAATTTACTGATAATTGTAGGAATACTTACTCATTACTGTATCTAAAGATATAAATAGAGAAGGATTCTTGTTATTTTAATTCTACATTATTTATTTACGGAATATCTCTTCTTAGGTTTATACTCGTTAAAAAATTAAACCATTGAACCGTTCAGAAAGAAACATATAGTAAAATGTGTATTCATTTATGGAAGGAATAAGATTTTGCCTAACAAATCAAAATATTCTGTCTTTTCGTATTATACGTAAATTCATAAAAATCACAACCATTTGCTAATTAATGTAAGAAGTGAGCCCCTGTTTTATTTTTATCACTTCGACATTCTTTTTTTATATTCTTAGGCCCAGTTCTCTTGCAACTAATAACCATAACTGCACTATAATATTGTACGTCCTCCACGCTTACCAAAATACTTCACAATACACAAGTTTTAATGCCCACATTTAAATGCGCTTCATACATCTCTATATAAATAAAAGTCAAAACTCACCGACTCACTGATCACAGTTTCTAAAAAAAACCATACAGCCTAGGAACGTGACACTTGGTACACATATTTTTCATAGGTTTTAGAAGCGCACTAAGAAAAGATTTCAAAATCTTTGGCCTCTAAGGGCCAAAATAGGGTTGCAAAGTTATGTAATTCACCAAAAGGAATTCATACTGCATGTACACAATCCCCATGACAACATAACAGGTGGCTTTACATGACACTGTGATTCATAGTTTCTAAACTATTTTGTAACACGAAGTAAATATAGATGGTCCTGTGTTCTATTCTTAAGAATTGAACTGTATTCTTCCCTTTTAGGGACATTTAAGCGACCCACCCCACCTGGGCCTTGCAGGGCCGCGACCTGTCGGGAGAGGGATAATCTATGGATCATATACATACTTTTTTGACCAGACAAGAACATGGAGGGTCTCCCCGGATGAGTGATCAGCCCAAGCCGGGGCCACCTCCGAGACAACACAAACACATAGGACGAGACACACTATTCACACATACTCACTCTGAACAAGGCGAGGATGGGACGAGGATGATAATGGAGGCCAGATGAGACCCGGGGACCACAAGGACCTAAAATTACCCGACATTTGTCTCACAGGTGAGGAAAAAACCCCACCTAGGTAACTCGTCCCGACCAGGATTCGAACCCAGGCCCACTGCGTGAGAGGAGCGAACGCATCCCCTATGCCTCAGCTATTTACCATCCTATGACGTAGTAGGATTATCAGAGTTATTCCAAACGAGTCCAAACTAAACAATGATAAAAAAAAAAGTGTTTGACATATTGATGGCCAGTGTTCATTCTTCATTAAGAATATAAATACGTTCACCGCGTTGGCTGGACGGCTGATGATTTATAGATGTACATCAGACTTTAAATTGTATATATACAATTTAATATGTATTGTATATATACAAAATGTATATATAAATATATATATATATATATATATCAAAATCTAACAATGCGAAGCATTGATGGGTCAGCTAGCGTAATATTATTTACTGTCTAAACTATCCTTCACTTGTAGGTTAATTACAGGACGGAGACAACATGACAACATGACAACGCTGTTAGTGCAACCAGAAAAGCAACGTGAACTTGAACAGATTTACTCCGAGTAACATTACATCCATTAAGGTCTCATCTATCAACCCCCAACAGTGCAGTCTGACAGGTAGAACATCTCGACCGCAGGTTTCAACCACAAATTCTTAAAAGAAAAAGAAAAGCAGAGAAAACAGAAATAGCCCATAACGCGAATGGAAACGAATCTGCATATATTAAGTCAAGTTCCAATTACGTAACTAACACAAACATATTCCGTAGGTCTACAGTGGTGCCACGAGATAAGGTTCTTTATTTCTGGTAGAAGAGAACATCAGACCTTAAAAGGAACATTATACAATAAGTACCGCGCAAATACATTATTCTGATCGATTAAATCAATGCGGACAAATTGGCGGCCCCAGTCGTCTTTATCTCTGCCTCTCGACTGTACTCTTACTCGTCTTACAATGTTACGCACATTAAAATACAATACAATACATTTACTTTAAAAAAAAGGGTGTGCGTGGAACGCCACGCGACAGAAGTGAAACTTGTTTTAATTTTTGAATTTTTTCAATTTTGGATTGTTGGATTTTTTTTCAATTATGGATTGTTGGACTTTTTAATGTTGGGTTTGTGGGCTTTTTAAATTTTGGTTTTTTAAATTTTGGTTTTTTAAATTTTTTATCTTTTAATTTTTTAATTTTGGAATTTTTAATTTTACATTTTTTAAATTTCAATTTTTAATTTTTTAAATTTTGGATCTTCGATTTTTAATTTTTGATTTTTAGATTTTTAAATTTTAGATTTCCGATTTATTAATTTTGGATTTTTTATTTAAAAGTTTTGTATTCTTATATTTTTTTAAATTTTGGATTTGTTATTTTAAATTTTTTTTGTATTTTTGGATATTTTAAATTTTGGATCTTTTTTATTTTGGATTTTTTATAATGATGGTGTTCACCACGCCACTAGCTCGAAGCAGTAATAGCCCCCACTCAATGCCTGATACCTTTCCCCGCGCGTTCCCGTAATTTAAGTGATTTTGGGTTTATTAATTTTGGTTTTTTGGATTGCTTTTTAATTCCCAATTAGATTAGATTTTTTTAATTTTGGATTTTTGGATTTTTAAATTTCGTATAAGCCTAATCATTCAGTTGATTATTTCTGTGCAGTCCGTTCCGTCACAGCCCCACTAATTTCGTGACGATTTTATTCGTAACGCAAGTTTGGGTTAGCTCTCGATTTACTCCTAGCGCAGATAAAGAAGTTTCACTTCAAAAATTAATTACGGTGCCATCAATAAGTTTCTCCGCAGCTCCGCAAATATTATTATTATTATTATTATTATTATAGTAAGATAACTACCACCCGAAGTCCTAAAATATAACGTAGGTCCTCGCATGTCTGGGAAATATGTCTGGCCCTTGTATTATTACAGTAGGACCACCAGGGCTTAAATTATGAAATACAAACACCACTCGTCTCCCAATATTTTGGTTTATGTGACGTATAACGACAGAAGTAAAACCGTTGACGTTCCAGGCCCGTCTGATATTGCATTACAGAGAAGGCAGAGGTCATAAAGTTTTCATTAGAAACCGAAAACCACTCGAGTTGAGTGCAACAGCCGACTAAATCCAATTGTAAGAAGCGACTGTATTAGCATAAAAGGCATGCGGGAACAGAAATCGCATTAATGTAAGTGCCTACCGCTAGAGTGCATGCCACATGCAATTCCATAGAACGCTCGCAAGAAATTTCATCTTTTCAAAACATGACATTGCGTAATGCATATATTTCAAACTTAACTGTTGTATAAATTTTATTCGTAAGCACTCTCTAAAGTAAAATCATTTGAATTTATTTTAAAGGACTCTACAGGAAAGCATCATTATGAAAACTGAACACACAGGAGCTTAGATCCAATCATGGTAGATTTAGGCAACTAGATTGGTTCATAGCCATTCTTCAGAAGATATCAAAGAACAAATTTTAGATTAAAGTTGGAAGTGTCTATGCTTATAGTAAATTTAACAAAATCGTTAAAAGACATTTTCAGTAAAAGTAGAGATAATTTTTTGGTAAGAATCAGTAAAGCAGTAAAGTCACTTCCTTATAAAATAATGTATCGGAGACCGTTTTAGTGTGGTAAGTCAGTGGATAGTTCTATTTAATGATGATGTTTCTATCTTTAGACTACCTAGGTAGGCCTATATTGATCGAAACGCTCGTTACATGGGATAATACCTCTAGTAGGTACACTAATGTGAAAGTTAATATTAACTTAACTTTTCTTTACTAAAGCTTTACAAGAGTCTAGAATCTGAATGAGTCATGATTCGTGTAATTTTCTTTTCTGTTTTGAAGACATTTTGTCAGTCCCTAAAGTTTCCACAAACTATTTGCCGCAGGACATTGCTGAGTGAAAATAACTGCAATAATATATCAATCTTCTTGTTTGCATGTTTAAGTTGTTATATATGCCTAGAATTTTCTTCTTCAAAATTTTGGATGTCATTGTTAAAATATATTTTAAAATTATCTAAACTGTTTGGGTTTGACTACAAAAATTTATGTTTAGTGCTGGTCCGTTTATTTCAAGTCATTTCTCCAGTCCTCACATGTATTGTGAAATACTTTTGTATGAGTTCTATCTTATTCCTATGCTTAGTAGTATAGTTGCGTCAACAGCGTAAGTTAAGTTCTTTTTTCTGGTTGCAATAAGGTAATTCATAAGTGTAATTTATTAACAATAGTGGGCCCAATCCCGACCCTTCATGAACATCTGGATTAGTTTATTTTCACATTGATGTCATGTTATTAGAATATTACAGTTAACTTTTTTTTTCCGATTTCTTAAAAATAAGATTCAAACCAATTTAAATGTTACTTATCTATAGCATAGGACTTTAATTTACGAATAATTATTTCATGGTGTACATAGTAAAATATCTTCGAAATGTCACATATTAATACCTTGGGAATCTTTCAACTATCACGAATTTTGAAATATAATTTACTAGTTATTTAGTGTTAAACTTCTTACCGAATCCATATTGACTTGAGAATAATCGATTATATTATTCTAAAGAGATTAAGAATACAGCGAATGTAATATTTTTGTTGAATAATCTAGAAGTATACTGCAAGAATATTGGACGACATATTTTAGCTCTTATGATCTTCCCTTGAGAATAGATTTTATAATTACGTAATATTTCATTCTTTCGGGAAAACACAATTGTTAATATATTGTGTGTCTTGTACACTCAATAACAATGCAATAAAGCGTAGCATTTGGTGAAGATCATGTGCCTTAGAAAACATCCTGGAGCAAAGACCTTCGAGATGTATATTTAGAAATGTGAGGGTGGTTTTCATTGTGGTGACTGATTACAGGCTTGGCGACATCCCTTCAATTAAGCAACAGATTAGAGTCTGCTAGTTTCTCGAATTACTTTCTTCCGCAAAATCCGAGCATTTCTCTCGCGTAAGTTAGCGATTCTGGTTTAATTTGGAAATAAGCTTATTAAATTGCGAAAGAAGATTCGTGGTTTTCTTCGCAACAAGTATTTTGAAATAAAGTAGATTCCAGTGAATGGAACTTTTAACCTGTATTTATTTTAATTTATTTCTGACAATACAGATTGCAAACACAAAGAATGCCATTTCAATTAAACAAACAGGAAAAAACACAGTAGAATTATTTTTTTTTTTTATTCCTACGTAATATCCTAACCTAAATGTAATGAGGGTATAAGGTGGTTTGAAATATTTTTAACAAATACATACCCCTCATTGGAATAATGAAGTTCATCAACAGTAGAATGATATGTAGTACATCGAAATCAACGAAATGAAACAAAATAAAACAGTATGCAAACTGTGAAACATATGAAAACATTAATCCTAGAAAAACACGCTACTAGAAAATGAAATAAAGTATATAACCTACACTATGTAGGAGTGTGACCATATAAATGGTCCTCAATAGTCCCTCAATACGAGAAGACTTAATCTACAAACACTTACCCATATAATCATATATTGCTATCGTAAAATACTCTATAATTAGAAATAAATTTGTTTCTAATTACAGGGAAAATATAGAATCAGATAGAAAAGAAATCTCATAAGATCCAGTAGTGCGGTATTTCATCAAAGCAATTTGTAATTATTTTTGTTATTTATTTATTTAATTATTTCTTTGTTTTAAAATTTATTTGTAGATCAATGAGCACTACACGTACGTAACCCAATTACAACGTTCATGACAATAATTCAATTAATAAATACAGTTTTACTAGTAGATCTGGGACAGTAGAACTCGCGTCCAAAAATGTTTAAGATCTACTATTCATCTTGAACCGGAATAAAAAAAACTAAAAACCTTACACATACATCGTCTACAAAGGTTTCAAGGAACACTAACGTCAAATTGGAAGAAAATCGAATAAAGCGATTAGTCGTGATTGCGTAACAAACAAATTTAGAAAGCGATGAAAATCTGGTAAACAATTAGCGTTATTAAAAAATGTATGGAACACAGTTGTGGAAAGATATACACTCGAGAGCAGAATTATTTTTCAATTTGTATAACATGAAACATAGAATATAACATAGAAGCGTTAAAAATATCTAAATATTACATACAATGGAACCATTAAAACGACCATCTACACCCTTGAAACAAAATAAAAATAAATAGGCCCTACGTCTTTTTAATGACTAAAAATAACAATCATGACAAATTGGAAGAAAATATAACAACACGTTTGTTCGTAAATCCGTAACACACACAAACTATTAAACAGATTAATTCCAAACGGTCGAGTTAAAATAGGACCTAGCTTAAAAACCTTTAAAAAATCCATAGAGCACACGGCAAAATACGTAGGAATATTTGAGTTAGGCGGAAAGTAAATTGCCACCCGGAATTGGCCTTTGTGACTGGCGAAAACTTCTAAAAAACCTTTAATATGTCATGCCAGAGGTTTTGAAATCACGACCTCCCGAGTGTGAGTCCACAGTGATTCGAGTACCTCACTCTGTCACTTACTTATTTAAGTGTTTAAATTAATGTTTATATAACCAGAAGTAACATTCATGAATGTGTCAAACATGTGCACAGCAAGAGAAAGAGCGAGAGGGCGAGAAAGGAATTAGAGAAAGAGAAAAAAAAGAGGGAAAAGCGAGAATAGATACTAAAGAGAAAAATTATATAGTGTAAAATAATACTGTGAAGAAATAGACAAATGCAAATATAAGGAATTTATTAAACTTTGAATTAACTTCCGGTAAATAGATTAAATATTTAAATGAAATCAGTAAGAAATAAACTAATTTTCCTACTTATTCCTCGGGTTAGATGAAAATACAATTGAAAATAACTACCTTTTCTCGAAAGCTTATTAGGCTAACAATAAGAATAAAATGACATTTTTCTCTTTTGCAACTACTAAAATATAAGAGTAATAAAGATCGTTTCAATCATAACAGAAAAAAGAAGGAAAAAAGAGTTTAAACTCATAAAATCCTTCAGAAAAACGTGTGATGTATAAGAAAGAGCAAAGGAAGAAGTTTCTCTCCTATGTCTAATAATACGGAAAAGAAGAGAGAAGTAAGTTTGTCACGGGGACAATTTCCTGAGCTTCCGAGAGGATCTTTGCACTTAAAAGGGCTTTGTGAAAGCATCTGCTTTGCTTACTGATGATGAAGTCGTAACACCATAAGCCGAGTGGGCGTCCGGCACCATATACTGTGGGGCGTGTTAAAACAGATAGCCTATACATACTCCACTAGACATAATTTTACACAAATGTGAAATTTTTGCTGCTCTTCTATCTCTATTATTATAGTTATTATTGTAATCATAAATGAAATTGAGTGTTTTCTGCTCTTAAAGAGTCAATGGTAGAGCTGTCCCATTAATTTACATTCAGACAAAATTATTTTGAAGAATTTATCATGAATAGTAATTATTGTGACACAGCATGTACTCCATCCGGAGTTACACTGTTCTAACTAATCTTTCATTCTCTCCCTGTATACATAAAAGAATTAACACCAAACAAACTATTATTATTATTATTATTATTATTACTAATCATTTTAATCACTGAGTATTAAACGAAATTGGCTGCATTTATATTAACAAAGTTGGAAGGTTCAGGTTTGAAATCTATACCAAGCACAAATGCATATGCAATATGCAAAGTGCTCTGTTCACCCAATTTATTCAGTTACCTCGAAGATTGTTTTTGCCAATAGCTTGAAGTGTGTTCACCTTATCTTGGTAATTTCCCTATAGTTTTAATCTTTAAAGTTTTTAGTCTTTAGTCTATAGTGTTAAATCCAAGATTATTTAATCATGCTTTTGTAAGTTCTGCTAAATGTCTTCGTCCAGGGTCGGAGACGAAACAGAAAGAACAATTGGCAAGAAACGCCAATCCCATTCACCCAATCTAATCACACCCATCCATTTATTTAACTCATTTGTAGAAGTAATGATAGATTCACTCATTTAACTTCTTCTGTAGCTATCATGCTTGTTTATTTTAATTGAAATGTAAAAAAATATTTCCGGCAACTTATGTCGTGAAAGTTCCTTTCTATTACATATTATCAAGAGCGTTCGTAATATCTTCCATTAGTTATTTTCTAGAGATTGTTAATTATTATTTATTGTCAGTATTTACTAACCTGTGACTATCCAACACACTTTCGATTTTACCCATTAATATTTTGTGACAATTAGCTTGAAATCATGATCGAAAACACAATTTACCACAGGTTTCAAAATGATAAATTCAAAATATATTTTAATACAAATATGCGTATTTGTATATTATTACATGCTGTGGACGATATACTATTAATATGAGTTGTAGAGAGCCAAAAAAAATGATTTTATATTTTTAGTTAATATTTGTCAGGTATGTCAGGAATGCTCATTTCTCCATGCACAGATTTCCTCCGAGGTTTACAAAATTGTGTTGGAAGAAAACACTGAGATGAAGCCTAGTAATAAAATCTTATTATTATTAATATTATTGTTAAATTTAAGCTTTTAATTCCTAATTGTATCTTCATGATCATTAATGGGTTCAATTCTTGGTTAAATACGAATACTTCAAATTCCTCCATAAGGAATAATGAGAAATGATTCTTTTAGTAATAAAATAATAATAAATGTATTGCTACAAAATACAATATAAAATCTTCAAAGACGTTGTTCAGAACGCCACCAGAAAAAACAAAGCTTGAGCTCGGGGCGGTTCAGTTCAATGCACTGACATACACAAAATAATTATTTGCAATAATACAAAAAATTGATTTACAAACATAGAAAAATATGAGCGAAAATGTTTTAGTTAAAACAAAGGAAATGTATGAGTTTACAATACAATAATAACACAATAATAAAGTAATAAAACTATTATTGTTATGAATTGGGTAAACTTGGCCGGAAATTTTACGAGTGCTTAACCCCACTAACTATAAAACGTTTTGGTTCAGTTAATAAATTAAATTGAATCCTTAGTACTAAGTTGAAATAGCTTAAATGACAGATTTTTATTTTCGTCCGCTGTTACGTATATAACCCTCTTAGAAAAGTACTTAATATCTTCGCTAATATTATATTTCAGAGTTCGCAGAAATGAGCTTCGTTTATACCAGACAGATCTGAATATGTCAGTTGCAGCAAATGACGAACAAAAAATTAATTCAATGCTATGTTTAGATTGTACGCGTTTTAACCATTAGGATTAGAATATCGATTTTTGGTTGGCTGGATGCACGTGAACTTTGACCTTTAGATTCCTAGCTGCCGTATACCACTGCCGCCAAATGCCTCAGAGTAGCGCATTAATTTTTACTGTGTTTCAGTTATTCATGCTTTCGGTTATGGTCCAGAGCCTAGAGAGCTTGGCCTGAGTTCCTGCCTCCTGGTGTTTGCTAGTTTGACTTGGTGAGGGTTTTTTTTTATCGGGGCTTTCCCATTCCCTTCTTCTATCCACGTGTCGGATAATGTTCAAACTAGGTCATGGCTGGGATTTCGCTTTCTCTGATTCACGGTATCAGGTAAATCATTCTTAATATTAAGAATCCCGATTAAAGTAATATTGGAATTGTAACCTGATACAACCTTCACTACAACTAGCAACTGTCGGATATTATGTAATGCAAAAAAATAAAAGTGTATGTTACATTATTTCCCTCCATTACACATTACAATACACAGTGCCAACACCAGACGTATAACGTATGGACTTACACATTGACAACCAGCAAGCTAACTGAATATTATCTATTTTACGTAACTCGGAGGTTCATTGCCGCGCTTACGAATCACTCATCTGACTTCACAGTTGGCTCGCCATTTAATCATATTCAGTGATAGCTCCATTTACAAATCCCTTGAAAATCGTACTTCCCTTAAATCTATTCTAATATTGTCCTCTGGGTCTTCCAAGAGGACCCTTCACTTCGGGTCTCCCAGTAAATATTTTGTTTAGATAATTATATATATCCTTCCACATGATCGCAATCTGTCCAGAACTTATAAAATGAATAATATTTAACAATAATTAACAGTTAATAATAATACTGGTAATTAACATGCTATAATTATTCTGTGTATTACATTAGCAGCATTTATTATTATTATTATTATTATTATTATTATTATTATTTAGTATTATTATTATTTAGTATTATTATGTTATTGTTCAATCAAAATTTGTGTTAACAGCATATGCCCGCGCGAAGCTATTGACTGTGATAATAACATGTTTTGAAATCGAATTTCTAAATATATTGAAGTAATCTAGTGTAAAAGTAGATGAATATGTTTCAAAGAAAAAACAAGAACACAAAACCCCTCCAAAGAATCCTCATTGTAATCTTAATAATTTTCACAATGATTGGAAGAATGAAATAATACATCGCGGATGTAAAAGTTAATGGAATTTGCATTCAATGAAAAATGTATTTCACTTATTAACCATAAGCTATAGGTAACCTATTTCTTTATAATTTATTAAATGGTAAAGTTACGGTGACTGGCATGTGGAGGCCATTTTTCATACCCTGCACTGCCACATTCAGAATTACAAAAGTACTGTATTTCTGTTCCCAAATTCGCAGGCTCGAACCCGGACTAGGTCGAGAGGTGTGCGTAATAATACCATGTCTGGAGAGTTGGGCATGAAAAAGAACTCATATAGACAAGAGTTACAGGCTGAAGCAAAAGTAAGCATCCGTCACTAAATAAATTTGAGAAATAAGTTCTCTTTGCAGCACATATTGACAAAATTTTTCAACGTACATGGAAGCTATGCTGAACTCTAGTAACGAGCAAATCTACTTGGAAGGTTGTATTTTCTATGTGGAAGTAAAGCAAAAGATCAAAGCTAAATAGTAAGCTTATTGAAGCCTACTCAATTGCTTTCAGTATTCACAATCCACTATTAGCAATAGTACCACTAACGCCGGGTTTCCGAAACGTAAGATATCTACTAGATGGCATTATTCAATCCGTAAGCGTTTCTGAAACGTTCGATGGCGGCTAATCGTTCGATAGAACGCCCTACAAACTATCGCACCATAAATCACTAGATATCTGGCGAAACGGTAGATAAACACGCAACATGGCGGAAATGCGAAATATTTATGTTGATGTATGTTTCGTTATTATGTTAGCATTTAATCTTACATTATGTTACTAGCTTGTTATGGTATTAAAATTAAAAGTAGTAATGAAGCTGGCATTGGTTATTAATTTGTGTGTGAAATAATTCATAATACTGTACTAGAAAAATTGTATATTATCGGTTAGATGATCTTTGTTATAGCCTAGGCTATTAATGTATCCATCGTTTATTTGTATTAATTTCATTTTCTGTTGTAAGTTAATATTTTAAGAAAACATCGCGAATATTATTTTCTTGCTGGTCATCTTCAATGCCAGATCGTATAAGGCCTAGATCTATACAGAAGTAAATATTCCCTGAAAGAAATACAGCAATCCTTTCAAGAAGTAGCCTACGATGATATTCAGATTCGGAAAAAATGTAGCTTAAGTATATTAATTTTATTTTCTGATGCAACACTTTATGAAGAAAATATTGCCAGTTTACAGCACGAATATTAATACATAATCATCATCTTTCTCGTCATCTTCATCCTGAGGCAATAAATAGGCCTAGAGATGTGTAAAGCAAAAAGTATTCCCTGAAAGAATTAGATCTTTGACGATATTGAGTTTCGGAAAGAATCAGGCTGTCAAAGCAATTACCTATGGATAAATAGGCCATCATATTAAATAAGGAACAGCTTCAAGCATGCCTTTTTCAGCGTTAAATTGCCCATCATTAGAAATGGGAACAACCATCGAAGCATTCCTTTCTGTGGTAAATTAGCTATAACTTAATTAATGTGTTACGTTTTACGCATTATGTTGTCAGATTGTGATGGGTGACATTTTTCTCTAATGCACAAGTCTCGAAATCGAAATTACCGTAGTTTATCTCACGTTCTACATTCATTTTAGCAGAGAAACAGCAGACAAGGAAAAGCAGAAAGATAATTCAGCCATTTTGATAGAATAGCAAGAAGCGCTCCGATTGGTTGCTATTCAATCACGGCCAACTTGATATTAGAGTAAGCACCGTGTCTCCATCTATTGACAAAGTGCTCAACTCATTTATCTGACGTATCGCTATTTGCCGATCGTATTTGCTTTCGGAAACGGAAGGTGTTTATAGAGTGTATAAAATCTATAGAGCCATTAGCTGTCTAGAAGATATCTGGAGCTTTTATGCAACCGGGCCTTAGAACATCTATGTTATTAAACTCTTTTTAACTGTTTAAGAATTACTTATCTGGAATAAAATAATTATTTCTTACATTTTTAGATTTCGTGTCTGTTTGTCTTTCTGCACGTCAGCCCATAGACTACAATAACTGAACGCAATATAATATTCTGATTACACAATGTAATTGATTAAGTTATATTTAGTTTGAATAGGCTATTAGTAAACCATCCGGTCATGGAGACCAACATTAACGGCAATGGATGTCGGTATCTGCCTATGGTAGATGACGCAGCGGTCGGATGGTAAGCCTAGTCTCTTCAGGAATGCAGAACCATGGGATTTAGTTTCGTTTTAATAGTAAACTATGGTTAGTTAATAAAATGTAAAGAATGATCTTTTTAAGTATCATTTACGAAAATTATAATGCACACTTAACCAGATATGAAAACTATGTTATGAACATTCATGATCGAAGCCTTATTGAAATGGCATATTAAGTTGTTGTCTAATTCGTTTAAGAATGAACCTGTATACCATGTTCCGTATTTCATCTTCCTTTTTTACAATGTTTCAATTCTATTTTTAAGCGGGAATCTGTAAGTGCCGTTTTAAATGTTCAAATAAGAGGGGTGTTTTTAAAGTAAGTACCGATAATTCTTTTAAAATAACAGGATATTATTTCACAAATATTTTATTATCATTCATTACCATGCACTTTACACTACTTCTCCACCTAGCCACAGATGTTATTCTGGTACTTGTAACGGGAAACCAGTTTTTGTATGACTCCATCAAAAAGTGATGTCGCCTGTGATGAAATCCAAGTCTACACTTCTTGTTTCACAACAACATCGTCGTTGAAATGTTTTCCACTAAGGAATTTCTTCATATGAATAAACAGATTTTTTCTCAGCTTGGGCCAAATCATCTGTGAATATAGACGGTCGGTAGGAAGCTAAGAGTTCATATTTTATGTTTTCTTACAAATACTATTCTGTCTCTGATCAACAAAAATTATTTAAAAAAATCAAGTTGGGCGCAAAAGAAATAAAAATATTTTTCCTATATCATAATTTTCACGCATTTCATAAAATACGCTGTTTGTTACAATTAATATCTTAGGGGAACTAGAATAGAGATAGAAATAATGGAAGGCATATTCTATAGCACTTCGGATAATTTAACATGGGGTAAAGTTCATGCTTCACGTTGGGTGAAGTGGAATCAATTGACGACGTAACACGGATCAGTGGGTACAATTACCACGGCATGATAACAAAGGTGATGGTGGTGCCAGTACACAGATGTGACACGAACTGAATGAAGTTCTTATATTGCCATCACTGTGTGTCATATTATAGAACATACGAGGGAGAAGGAAATAAAAACCGCAATTAATTTTTTTCCACCATTGTGCTGCAGGAAGAATGGTTGCTTGTACATTAATTTTCTACTTAGTCCCCTCCTAGTTCAACGCACTTAAGCCATCGGATAGAAGTGCTTCGATACCGCGTGAGAAAACTTATTCTGGTTGACACTGTAGCCACTCGTGCACCACCGATTGGACGTCATCATCAGACTAACCAAAGATGTGGAAAACTGATGGTCCCAAATCTGGCGATTATGGCGGATATCGTCGACGGTTTTCATTATAGCACGAGGAGCATGAGGATGGGCATTATCGTGTTGAAGCAAAATACCTGCAATCAGCAATCTCCTTCGCTTTGGCATTACCGGATTTACACATCTTTAGCCCATTAAAGGAACACCTTGGAGAGCAGAAGTTCAAGTCTGATGAAGACGTCCAATCGGCGGTGCACGAGTGGCTACAACATCAATCAAAATAACTTTTCTCACACGGTATCGAAGCACTTCCTATCAGATGGCTTAAGTGCGTTGAACTAGGAGGGGACTAATTAGAAAAATAATGTACAAGCAAACATTCTTCCTGCAGTAAAATAGTGGGAAAAAATTAATTGCGTTTTTTCATTTGATTCTCCCTCGTACAATCAATCGTTATCGTCGCTCTACTTAAAGTAAAAATAATTCAATAATAATGGAAAATATGTTTTGATAAGACATTTAAAACTGGAACTAACTTATATGAAAATGACTGATGTACACTCCAGTGCACGAAATCTCTCCTATATAATGCGCAGTGGTTCATGTTGGCAAGGGAATTCATAACCGGATCCTTCACTTTCACTCCCCACCCCTGCGCTTACCTTTTTTCGCGATAGCGGATACGCAGAAAAGGCTTTAGATGCGTTGAAACATAATCACTTCAGAATTAATCTTAACCCTGCTCGATAAGGGAAATAAGTAAACAGCTTATGCTTTGTTGTCCATGTCCTTTGTTCACTTGAAATAACTGTAGGCTTATACATAATATAGAAGACACTACTTACAAGGCAATTTAAACTAATCCTCCACTTAGCCTAATGATTATCTGATTCCCCTCCCAACACTCCTTTGCTCCTAAACCTGAAACCGATGAGTTCGTAGGTTAATGATTTGGTGCCCGACTTTACGAATGGAACACATCCAGTGGTCTGGATATTTATTGTGGAGCACGTCTTCCAGAAACTTAAATTAATTAGGCCTTACCGTTTTTCATAGGCTGTCTCATGATTTCGGACTTGAATTCAAACCAATAAGAGTTTGGCTCAACCATGGTCGGCGTGAAACACAAAATGTGATAAAGAGAATTAATGATAACTTTAAATAAAGAAAAGCACCATAAGAAACAATAAGGACGAAAAGTTTCCTTGCACTCAACAATACCTGAATGCCTGACCATTCACTTTAGGGTTTTAGAGCGGAAAGCTTGTATAAAGTCGATAGTTTATTTTATATTGAATCGTTCATTAATGAAAACATAATCTCCATTATTTCAGCAAAGATATGGATTTAGAACATTCGAGAACAAAGTAATGAGAAATTATAAAACCAGTATTTAGGAAACAAATTGAGAGAACGTAACACGAATGATTGGCGTGCATATCTGGGTCGAACCCAGGCCGAAGACCCATAGTCAACAGCACAATAGTTCACCAGATTGGTATGCCAGCAACGATTGGTTGGTTGATATATGGTCATTTAACGACGGGGATGTACTGCAACATCGGCCTGTGACCGTCGCCGGTGTGCCGGAATTTTGTTCCGCAGTTCTTTTACATGCCAGTATAATTCTACTGATATGGGCCAGTCACATTTATGCACACATAAATGCCATCGACCTGGGCCGGGATCGAACCCGCAACCCTGGGCTCAGCCAGCAGTGATTTATAGATATATCATAGTTACATTGCATTTACCCTACTCTATGGAATCCTGGTTGCATTGCCACTTTTTCGTATAAGATACTCCAGATCTCGAACTAAAACTACTATTATGAAGTGGAGATTACACATTAATCTGTAACCTGAAGGCAGTGTGCTTTCGCGATGTAATACACGTAAGCTTGATGAAGACCAGGTGAGGTAAGGTTATATCGCTGCCGGTGTGTAACTAATGCAAGTTCCTAATTCGCATAATTATCCGCTAATACCCTTAATTAACGGTTCACCTGGTAAGACTATATCCACTGTAAAGCCCCCGAATGAACGCTGCCCATCTGCAGTAGGATCGGCTTATGCACCCGCGGTCACTCAGGAATTACTCAAATATCAAATTAATAAAATGCCTTACATACTCATATTATAGCAACTTTCAAAATATACAGCGGGCTGCGAAAAGGATACGCCGCCCAAAAGTAGTTCGAGATAGCCTACAGAATTCTGCGCAAGTTCGTCTCGTCTCACCTACATACACAAGGTAGGCTAACACATAATAACGAAACCATTGAAATTAAAGTATTTTATTTTAGAGTTCGATTGATATTTTGTTTTGCTATTAAATCGAATGGAGAGTAAGTTCTGGGGACACCAGGTTATCTGAAGAATGAAATTAGAATACCTTCCAAGAACATAATGTCCATTCGGGCCGATATTGAATTATTTAGCCATGCATTATTGTTTTTATATTAGCAGGCAAAGCGGCTACAGGGACCTGCTATATTTTTGCAGCGACTGGAAATGCAGTATTTTTTTCCATTGACGTCACAGTGACGTAAGTTGATTAATTTGAGCGCATTTTCCATTACAAATTGTGCTTTTATCAGTTCTGAATTAGTGTTCCAACAAGTAGGGTTTGCGAAACGAGTGAGCAATATTGGCACTACATTCGAATCTCAAAATATACTTAATTGTTCTGATTAGAAGTTTCTGGCCTTGCAACTAGCAAACGAACAAGATACTACTTTCAACAACAGGCCATTTTTGTGTTAAACAAAATAAGATCTGTTTATTCATTTCAGCCTTTCTCAGGTAGATCGAACAATTTGTTTATTAATGAATTAACAGGAAGCTAACTCACAACCTTCGTTCAGAAAGTGAAAGCGTTCTGTTAATGAAGAAACTTGACTGTAATTACTGCAAGTTCGTTTTTACTTGTGAACCGCTCTATTAATTTTCGAAACATTCCGCTTTTATACGCAGTGGATTATGTTGGTAAGGATATAACCGGCTCCGCCATACCCATTCCCCACCCCTGCGCATATCTTTTTCCGCATTGGAGGATACACAGCAGAGGCTCCCTCCACTTAATTCTTGTCTTATTCCTCTCCCTTCTTGTTCCTGCACATGAAGGCGACCTGGGTTCAGAGTTTATTGTTTGAGTGAAAGGCGGAGCACCATCAGATTTCCACATCTTTGGTCCATGCACCTTGAAGGGCAGAAGTTAAAGTCTGATGAAGACGTCCAATTGGCGGTGCACGAGTGGCTACACCGTCAACCAAAATAACGTTTCTCTTGCGGTATCGAAGCACTTCCTATCCGATGGCGTAAGTGCATTGAACTGGGAAGGAACTATGTAGAAAACTAATGCACAAGCAAACATTCTTCCTGAAGTAAAATAGTGGGAAAAATTATTTGCGGTTTTCATTTGATTCTCCTTCATACAATAAGGCAATACAATACAATACAATACAACGTAACTCCTACGAGACAAAATTCCGTCACATTGGCGACGGTCATATGCCTAAGTTGCAGTACACCCTGGTTTAAATAAACATAAACCAACAAAATAAATCATTAATGTACTTACTGATCGTGTTTTAATTTCATATTTCGTACATATGTATATCATTCGTTTCAACTATTATTGTAAGACTAAACCTACTCACCGTTCTTTATGAAAAGCCATAGATCATGACATAGGATAGTCTGAATTCTATAAAATATATACCCCATTAAGGATTTGTCTTAAAGATTCCGTTTTGGACTGAAATAGGTATACAGTACCTATGCCTACCCGGATTTTTCTTTAGCCGGCTGTAGAAAGATTTGTCGGTTATTCGAGGCCAATTGCATCGAAGTGTCAACCCTTCACACAAGGGCAGGACTAGGAAGGTGGGGAAAGACAAAGAGAAAATAAAAAAGGTAGAAAAAGTATATTGGTAAAACCGCAAAGCCTTAGTAGTATGCTTTATTACAGAGGAAAAGCAAGCAGAAAATAATATACTAATAAATGGGAGAAAAATAATATGGGAAAGAGAGATAAAACTGGAGTAACCTGAAAGAAAGGAAGATGAAAAGATGGTTATATAACAATACAACAATAAGAAACATCAAGGAATAGAAAAATCGAGAAGAGAAGGGTACAGAAGGAGAAAGAAATCAATGTTTGTTATGGATATTTGACGAGTGTTGGTGCTGTCCAAGAATTTTGTCCTGCAGGAATTCTTTTAAATGCCAGCAAATCTACAGATGAACGTATAAATGTCATCGATCTGGGCCAGTGTCGAACTCACGATCTAGGGCAAAAAAAGCCATTGCCATGCCGGCTGCTATACCCGGATCGAGAAGAAAGAAATTGTGAGGAATAAGTTTTGAAGATTAGGATTAAAGAAGGAAGAAAAATAGAAAAGAGGGAAAAGGAGGAGGAGTAAGAGGCATTTTTCGTATGAACTGGAAAGTCACAAGGACAAATTCTTTTGACATTCACCTTTGTAGCCTACAGATGTAGTTTGAAGAAGGGGCTAAAGGAGTCCGCAGTTTTATTTGCTCTTAACTTGATTAACGTTTGCAATCCAATATATTTCTATCACAAACTCGCGCGATGAAGTGTTAAACGAATATTCTTTACGGGAATGTTTCCGTGCTGAAATTAGTTTTTCTCTTCCTTACAAGAAGCGTTAAAAGATTCTATTAAGGCACCATCCAAGTGGAAGCAACACGAGAAATAAAAGCTTATTTGATTGATTGATGCCAGCTAGAAGTTTGCTCTACTGTACACATCCAGTTGGTGCCTAGCCGCTTTGTAAATCGCCATCTCTCCGCCTGTCTGCAATCTTCTTTTGCTTCCAACTTGCTTAAAATGAATCCGACGATAGCCCTGATTGTTATTGAATCTTAGGGTGCACTTATTTATAGGAAGAATATGCAGACAGAAACCTACCATTTGCTTTTATGTGTAAGGCCCCCTTCAATGAGTGCGCGGATATTTTCCTATGTTACTTGTTTCTTGTTTCTTCTGGTGTTTTTATTTTTTTATTATCCATATGACTTGTGTTCCACACCAGCCTTATATGAGCCAATCTCTTATTGGTTTGAGCTCAAGCCCAACCATGTGCATTTTATTCTATGAAGAACGCTGAAGCCTGATGAATCGTGAAAGAGGCTGGAAAGCATACTCATAACCTATGTCTAGACCAGCCCTGGATAAGTCAGACTCTTATTGGTTTGATGACAAAAGTCTGGCACTCAAACATTAGCCTATGAATACATGTCGGTTTCAGTTTCTGGAGTGAAAGGCGGAGGGGAGGGATAGTGAAATTGCTGCGAGTAATCGGAAAGAAATCATTTTTAACTTAGCTAGAGTCCGGTTAAAATGTTCTACATTAGTCATTCTTTGTATTTTATCACCACTGGTTTTATTTAGTTGGCATTAGTTAGGGATAAATGTTTGTCAGACATTTATAGGCCTTTACTAAGTCGTGGAAATCTCTCCGCAAACTTGTGTGTGCCTGTAGTAATTGTAATCAAAGTCCTCTCCAATATTATAAGTAGGCTACAGTCTGTCCTGAGGCCGTAGTTAGTGCGTTCACAATTACACCAACCTACACTACCAAAGAAATGTTTGACCTGTTTTTCTTAGCAAAAAACAGATGTAAACAGAAATGCATAGAGGAAGTTTCTTTTTCGTCCTTCTGCGGACGTCTTAATTCCAAAACATAATTCTCTCTGAAAAATTGCATTATATATGATAACATTATGTACACGTTTTGTGGAATTCAACGAGTAATGATGAAAGTGGTAGGATTTTGAAAAATACACCATTTCCTGCAATCACATTTTCTTTTCGCATGCAATCTGTCCGCAATGGCAAGCAGTACCTTCATAGCTTTCCTGGAATGTGTCTTGTTGTTGTCGAAGACTAAAAGAAAATAGAACCGACTTAAAACGCTCACATGACTCACTCCTAAGCATGGATTTTGTTATATTCTTGTTTCTTGTTCTAACATAATGAATTACGTGAATGCTTTTTCTGTGCAGGACTTACAACCTAAGTTTGAAGAACTGATTTTTTTGCTTTTAACTTTCCATCAAAAAATTTCCCCCGCGAACTAATATATTATTCAGAATAATGTTAGGGTAATTTCTGTACACAGCAAAGTAAAACTGTTTGTACCATTTTCGTGAAAAGTCGGGAAAATTACTTTTATCTATAAAGTGGTAGTATCAGTAAGAGATGCCTAACCCGAATAATTATACAATTCAATTCCGTTACAATTTTCGTTTCTGCTTACATTGTTAGATTGACTTCAGCAAAGACATTGTATGAAAACACTATTTTTTTGACTTATAAAACTTAAAATGTGTGTAAATGTTGAGAAACATAAATTAATATATAGGGTCGAACGCAATGAGTCCTCTATCTGGAATATCTATGATAGAGGAATAAATGTAAAAATATTTTTTTTTTCCATTTTAGGAATTTCACCATATTTTGAAAATTATTCTTAAAACGTTATAAATAATAAATGAGTAATTCATATTTTGTTGTAAAAATTGTAGGAAGCATAAATGTATATTTTGTCCGTAAAAAAAAAACTTTGCAAGGATATTGCAATGTATATTGTGAATCCAATAACGAAAGTGGGATTTTATCATATTTCACCTTCGTCCTTCAGGTTTTGAATGTACATCATAGGCGTACCGAGGGGGGGGGTTTGGGAGTTTGAACCCCCCCCCCCATTGATTAAAAAAAGGAAAATTGTACAATTTTTTAAGTCTGCTTATAAGTTACTTAATATGAGTACAAAGCGTGGGAAGCTTAAATCTCGTTATTTTGCGTCTTAATTTTTAAAATTTTCTGGGGGAGGACCCCCGGAAGCTTAAAACTCGTTATTTTGCATCTTGATTTTTAAAATTTTCCGGGGGAGGACCTCCGGACCCCCCTCTCCCTGGAGGGTATTCCATACCCACCACACCCCGCAGATGTTCTAATCCCCCATATGGTCGGCCTGGTTACGCCTATGATGTACATAGAATAGCCATTATCAACAAAATGTCATTTCTAACAACAGTTGGGTTTATCAGATTTTCTTTGGTTAAAATCGCATTCTATTTTGGATATAGGCATGCTTGAATTGCAAGTTGACATTGTAATTTCCGCAGACGTTATAACAGGTGTTCGTTCGGTTGACATTTAATTAGACTCTTGTTAAATAATAGAGGTGATGTAATGGAAGGCAGATCCCCAATTGAAGGGCTGCCAAGTGGGGCCCAACATATTGAGGTCACATGACAGTGGTGGTGATGATAATATGAACTTGTTGCCTCGATATGATGATATCTCGGTCGACACGGCAATTATGTGTTCATAATGCACAGTGGCGCAATGCGGAGTTGTACCACAAAGGTAAAAATGCGTGCATAGGATTCCATTGCAGCAATGTAAAGCACTATTCCATACTCTCAATACGTCTTTTTATGTAACAAAATAGTAGAAAAGGAGATCCACATTTAAGATCTAGCAACTTCGTTATTAGTCTAGACTTCATAGGGCTTTGTTTTCACTAATCCACATAAAACTAACTAACTCCTTGGCACTAACATCCCAGAAGGGACAAGGCCTACCACCCGACCACTGCGTAATCTACCATAGCAGACGGTAGGATTGGGGGCATGTGGTTAGCATGCCGACGCCCACGGCCGTTAATGGCGGTTTCCACGTCCGGAGCCGCTATTTCTCCATCAAGTAGATCCTCAATTTGAATTACGGGGCTGGGTGCACCCCTACCAGACCTCCCTACCTCAGAAAAAACCGAGGAAGAACCGAGGATCGAACCCGTGCCGACGAATCAGTAGTCAGCGACGCTAACCACAAGACCACGTCAAAACTATTTTTGCGTCTATGATCTATGCACATTTTCTTTTTTTTATTAAGTACTCCTTTCTTACTATTGTGGAATAAGAATGGTGTAAAATCTAAAATGTATAAAAGAGAAAGTTCAATTACACCAATTTTGAAATGTCCTCACTCGCTGTTAACAGAGGAAAATGTTACACAGTAGTGAAACAAGAGAAATGAAAAGGTGAAACATGTCAGTCAAGTTCAAAATTATATTGTTTACTGATAAAAATCCTTAACGACAACACAAGCATTAGAGTTGTTTCAATATTATACATTTTTATGGGCGAGAATCCAACCAGGGCCCGCAGGGGCCTCAGCTAGATATCCTGATGCACAAATTACTGTCTCCATAGAACATTCAGAGATCCTCTACAGTTCTCTAGAGATGATGCTATGTAGTTAGGGTGCATTTAACTCACATGGTAATTTTAATACCGGCGTGTTTAGGACACGCCAAGACTTTTCTGGTAACAATTATTAATAAATTTTTACTCTTGAGATCAAAAGTTTTACATGGCAATTTACTGGTTATTAAAATAGGAAGTTATTCGGCCAGGCCTAATCCAAATATCCCTGTCGACATCTACTAACTGGCATTTAATGATATTTGTTATTGATAAATTTCCGTTTTAAAAAATGTAGATGCTTGGATGTGTGTCTATTAAGTATACCCTATTGTAATTAGTAGGTGACTAAGGAACCTTTTAAAACCAGTAAACTTATTATTTCTTTCATACGTATTTAGTTATAAAAAGATATAATCAAAGACATAAAACTAATTATAACTAGTAGTGTTAAATTGAACCGGCTAATTGTACTAAATAGCCTATCCTAAAAACTACATTCACTCACTTTTACTGAGGACGTCACTTTAGTCTACGAAATTAAACATGAAAATTTATTTTCGGCATGTAAAATATTTCTATGCACATAACATAACACATATCACAGTGTAAAGTGTTCCCTATTACAGGCCATGGAGGCCCAGAGGGTTCCAGGAGGTTGATGCTCGAAGATTTTAGACAATCAGCACATGAAGATGGTAAGGTTGTCAGCCTTACGCAACGGCCACTTTTACCCCCAGGATTGCTCCCGGTGCTCATTTCTGTTATATGCTAAGTCGACCCCAGAGCCATAGCGCCACCAGAAGGATTAGGCCAATTGAAAATCTCCAATGGCATCATCGGGGATCGAACCCGCGACCTTCCGGTTTGTGGTCAGCGCCTCAACCACTACGCTACGGCCTACCCCTAACATAACACATACCCGTACAAAAATACTAAACTTAAAGCAGCTTTCGTCAAACGACTTCACTGACAGCTGAAAGGGTTGGGGAATGTTTTAAGCATGCCTACTTCCACTGCCATTAGTTATGGTTTTCCGGCCTATGCCGCTAATTAAATAAAACAGCTCCTTGATTATCCTCATAAGGCTAAGTGAATCCTGTTCCAGACCACCATACCTCAGAATAACCATAGAAGATAACGGGGAACGTACCTGAGCCTGCTGACTCTTTGTCACCAATGCTTACCATTACGTAGGCTATGTGGGTGGCTATAAACACTAATACAGATCTCCGAAATTGAATTAGGCCTATAAAATGATAGTCTGTTTTAATGAGTTTGCTTTCTAGACCCATAGCTTCTGTATTGTGCCAGTTTGCAGCTTTCCTTCGTAGGCCTATATCAATAATGATTTTGGAAGAAATCGTCTTACCATGCTTAGGATAGAGAAAATTATATTTGTGTATGACTACTCGTTCTTGGTCTGTATTAAACTTCTGAAACGATGCAACCTACCAATATTATTTACGCCTTCAGTTGCCTAATTAAGTGCACTGAAGTGCCGTTTCCCTGATAATTTTCATAAATACCAATATTTCTGAGTGATTATTTTTTTATCTATTTGTAAATATCATATGAACAACATAATCTAGGATCTTTGGATCGTATGCAGTATAAATATTTTTGTTGTAATAATTCAACACTTGTTAATTTTTTTAGAAATTTTTACATCAGAAATATATTTTTAAAAATAATCTATTAAAGTTACATCAATGATTCTAGATAGTGTTGTTCAAAAATATCAAATGAACTTGCATGAAAAATTTCACTGTAATATGTCAAATGTTTGAGTTATCAGGGAAACGGCACTTCAGTGCACAAAATTTGGCTGTCATTTTGTAATGATAATTACCCATTAACTGTAATAGTTAAATTAATTCTGAAAATAGTATGCAATTGTAGAACTAGTCAATATAGGGCATGCCAGATTGCAAGGCTACAGAACAATTCATTGCTGAGGAAAAAAATGTAACTTCACTTATTTTCCAGCATCGAAAGCTGTATGTCCCCCCTTAAAGTGTTCTTAAAAGTAACCGCTGACAGTGTCCGCATTTAATGTGATCCGAGCTGTTCAACTCATTCCTCTGTCTGCATCTTTTCTTGAAACATCGGAGAGAAATATCCAAGAAGGATTGCGTTCTTTTTTGGAAGCATGCAACTCATATATGTGCCTGGTTCTACCAGTAATACAGTATATTAAGTTCTGGAGTCGAATCTCATGAATTAATGATCATAACACATCCAAGCTGACCACAGGTTTAAGTTCTGGTGAGAACTTGGACGGCCCAGGCAGCTGCCTTACAATTCACATTAAGTGAAGCATACAGGACGACCACCGTCGTTCGGATTCCAAGTTAAGCTGTACGTCCCCGCCATTATATTATTATCAGGTTGCCAATTCACAATAGTGCGATAGACTTGTATCCTACGTTCGTTCGTGAAATGGCTAAACTTCGGCAAGAAATAAAAAGAACAGGCAGTTTGGGTAATACTGATTTCCCCGTTTTCTGTTCTTTAAAACAACACGCTTTCCTATCGCCGCAAATTATCAATGTAGATCCAATAATACCAATTGGTTGCAATGAGGTTGCATAACTGTTATAATTATCGCAAATGCACTTGCGTCACCATTGTCATTAATGCGGCAAACAGCCAAATCCCTTTGTGTTGTAATCACGACCTTGCTGAACATTTCTCTGTTAGGAAATACCATCAAACAAAAATCTCAAGTACAGTTTTCATTAATGCCAACGTTAAGTAAGTTATAACTTTAGTTCCCTACCAGCAATACACGAAGACTACGTGAAAAGGATTTAATGTTTCCGATGTTCCTTGATAAAGGGTGCGCAGATGGGAACGTCCGAACGTATGTTTTCACGAAGTTTACTCGCATTAAATGTTACTGATATCAATCAATTTAATATATTTAAGACAACATATTGTAGAGATCAATCATTACTTTGCGTGACTACCAACTACATTCTGCAAAATTACTATTTCTCGGCTTATACTCATCTTATTATATTAAATTCAGTACCATTTAAAAGGTTCTAAGATGATCGATTTAAAATAATTTATTTTTAATACGAGTTTAATAAGAGTTCATTGTGAAATTGTTTAACAAATTTTCAAGTTGATCTAAGACCTGCAATAGTTATTTAGGATGTAAGACCGTCATATAGAACTTAAATTACCAAAAACATTTTTCGTTTACTATTCTAAGCACAAGTAAACTGAAATTATTTTCGTTTTAAAATTTACGATTCCAAGTAACATAAAACGTCGTTATTAGACCGTTATAAGAAAGCAGCAGGCTCACACGAATAATAAAACTCGCAACGCTCGTTCTGCTAGCTTCGTGCTTCTATATTACGAGGGCTATATTATGCCTCCGATGGGGCATAAAATGAAAACCACAGCGAAAATGAAAACTGTTTTATTTGGAACATTTAAGTACACCTTCTAGCTACTTCTCTACATAGTCGCGCTCTGACTGAGACATTTATCGAAGTGTGGTGCAACTTTCAAATACCATCTTCATAGAAGCTTGCCGCCAGCGTATTGAGATGGGTCTTCACGATATTTTGAAGTGTTTTGAAATTCTTCGTTGGTGTGGAAGCTCTGTCCTCCCAGATCATTCTTCAGCATGAAAGTCACTCGGCACAGGAACGAGTTTTTGAAACCCATCGTGACAGTGGATGAAACGTGGATTCGTTACGACAATCCAGAATCAAAAGACCAAACCGAGCAATGGATGCACAGAAATTTCCCGAACAAACCCAAGATCTAGTTTACACAACAACGAAGAATTTCAAAACACTTCAAAATGCCGTGAAGACCCTTCTCAATAAGCTGCCGGCAAGCTTCTATGAAGAGGATATTTGAAAGTTTCACCACGCTTCGACAAATGTCTCAATCGGAGACCGACTATGTAGAGAAGTAGCTAGATGTACCTAAATGTTTCAAACAAAAGTTTTGATTTTCACTGTGATTTTCCTTTTATACCCCATCGGAGATTGAAAAAATTGCTCTCGTATAACGGTCTTAGATCGCAAATACCTATAACCATCGCCATGCTGCATTATTAGTATTAGTCAAACATTAGATGGACGTAAGAATGCAGAAATATCACTTCTGAGTAGAAATAAATTTCATAATTTAATGATGGCTATTCGTCTAAAGATATTACAATTTTATTCATTTTTTCATTTATGCCACTCACAAAATATAAAAATCACCTATTGTGATTAGTAAAATTCTTATTGTGGCTGAGATTTGTGTTCGCAACAAATCCCTCAGCGTGAACGTAGCATAAGAATCTGAATTCAGTCAATTGCAGTGATCCATCTCTGTATCGCTGATCTGTTTCCGAGATGGACGGTTTATCCTTAACCATAAAGCGAAATGTGCACGAATCATATTTAATTCATGAGAAGAAGCATAAGCAATGACATTAATTTCATAAATAGTGTTCACAATATTGTGAATTCAACTGAAGTGAAATTTAAAACTTGTGCCTGTAGTTACGCAGTTGTGCAGAAAACCCTGATACGCTTCTTTTGTAATTCGTGAAACAGTCTTTTAACTCTTATTCCTGGACATCTGTTATATTCTCTCATCAGTTGCAGACATTGGTAAGTTCAAGAGCAGCGTTACATTTCCTCCGATGTAACAATCGTAAGCTGTTTGTTTGCAAAGCATCAAATAAATAAGGCATCCTTCTAAATGAATTCTTCATTCAGAATATTATGGCAAAATCGTAAATGTTCTCTTCATTCAGAATGTAATGGCATATTCTTAAATGTTCAAACAATTTTCTATCAGACAGGACTGGTGAATTAATTAAGTTATTAGGCAACTTTTCCCTGAACGTTTTGGTAATCAGTTAAAAAACGACAAATAGGTTTTTCCTGGGTAAAACGAAACTACCACACCTTTTTAAACTCCTGGATAAAGAAACACCGCGATGGTAGAATATAAGTTAATTTATTAAGCGCTAGAATGGTACTTTATGAGACTGTGTGGGGGACGGGAAAATGTATGTTCGTCTGTCTGTCCGTGTGTCTGTTGACGCGATAACTAAAATACACTTCCTCGGATTTTCATGAAACTTCGTATACGCACTTATAACATCCATGTGAAGAAGCTTATTGATATTGGACCAAATCGGTTGACCGGTACCGGAATAAATCCCAATTTAGTGCATATTTTATGGTAATATGATAGAAAGAATTTATCAAATGCAAATCAGTTCTCATGCTAACATATTGTATTACAATGTTCATATATGACTTTGGGAGTTGCAATACAGGTAGCTTTGACAAATGACACTACCCACATATTCCTTCACTTATACGTATCAAACTAGACCTTTGTTCTTCCGTACGCCCTGCTTGATGAATCGATCTGGAGCTTAACTCGGACATTGATTAAAAAATAACATATTTTCTGCATATTATAATTGCAATTATCACTGATTAAACAAAATCATTCTGACACTTTGGTACATCAGTTTACCTGATTTTATTTTTTAATGAGAAAGGCATGGTTTAAAAATTGTTTCGGAAATGTATTTTTGGTGAGTAGAAAATTAAATTATTTGGACTTCAAAAGCGATACTTTTTCTTTATTTTCATATTTTAAATTTGATTTGATTTTTTGCTAGAATTAAATTCAGGGCTTATTCTTATTCTTATTCTTATTCTTATATATAGAAAAGTGCAAAATATAGATTTTTAAAGAGATGTTTGAAATGTAGGGCCTATAGTGTTATGTAGTCCACAGATGAGCGTGCATCCAGTATAGAACTCAAAAATGTATTTAAGCCTGACAAATCATTTGTAATTATATATATATATATATATATATATATATACATGCGTGTTTAGAGCAACAAAATTAAACTCTACTCCCACATTCACTTAAATTCCATGTACTTAATATTTTATTTACTCCTCCTACTTAACTTGTTTTCCAAAATGGAGAAAAATAACAAAATGGGGAATCTAAATAATGAAAATAGGTGATTTCCATAAAAATAATTCATAGAAGATTGGGCAGAAACATCCGGTCCCTGTGATTGGTATTCAATTCTGTCAAGGTTAAACCTAAACAGAAATTCCAACTATAGGTTTTATAACTCTTTCGTATATTTCAACAGAGTTGAGTTTATAATGTGGAGGTTTATGATATAAGAGTAAAGTACCCGCTATGGTATAATCTTGGAAGAGACACATCTGAAGAAGGATTAGGTAGTAAGTAAATAATCTGGAAACAGGAAGACACGTAGGAGTGAATATAACAGCACGTCACGAGAATTACTCTGTTATCTGTCACCGGTGACGGGATGTTCAGACTTGGGAAAGTAAACAGTCACTTGTTCTTCGGAATAAACTCCCCAAAGCAATCAAACATGACAAAGCGTTCCGTAATAAGAAAACAAACACCGGCATTTAGTTTGCAATGACAATGCGATTCCCTTTCTTGGAACTAGTTTAAGACTTTCAGATACAGTGTGTTTCTTACGAAGAGCAACAAATCAACACCAGGACCCGGAAGTTAGGCAAAACGCTTTTCCTATATGGGTGGTTATGTTAAAAAGTTAAATAGAGACAAATTCATTCCCGTACATTGAAGGACGGTAGGGCCATTTTTTAATTTTTAGGCTAATTTGGCTTCTGTTGCCTATTTTAAAGTTTAAAGCCTCTTTTTGCCAGTTTTGGATCGTTATGTTTATTTGTGTGTGAATATTTACAACATTTTAAAAGGCACATAAAGAGTTTCAATGTGAGGTTTCATCGTAGAAAACGAAACTTTAACTCGATTCTTCACCTTCCATTTTATTTTACCATTCGTTATTTTAGCAATCGTATCAATAAACTCGGGAAATGAAATAAGGAACGAACTTATTAATACGTATACCTTAATTAAACAATTTTGAAAAACCAATCCAGAAAGATGCATAAAAATAAAAATAAACCTTTAACAGTGTATTCCTAATTAAATAAACGATTCTATTCAATGTCAAAATATTTATGAATTTATAAAGGGGATTGGACTCGTAATCTTGTACTACGTTACCTTATTTACGTTTTTGGGATCTGTGGAAAATTGATGACTGATATAAAGTAGAATAGGCTAACAATTTTAGTGTCTTGGAAATCTCTTCCAATATCCATTGCTGATTAAGGTTCTGGGGGCCCGGGTTCTACCCCCGGTCCTTCTTGGATCTTTCTAAGATAGTGGAATATGGAACGTGATGCAGTCAGCCTCACTAAGACAAATGAGGGTCTATTTGATAAAAAAAAGTACAATAGGGATCCGATAAAAATAAATCAACATCGGCCATGGAAGTCGGCATGCCAACTAGATGCTCTCCATCCTGTCATCTACTAATGAAGTCGAAAACGGAGGTACGTGACGTAGAGGTTAGATGGTAGGCTCTTCTCCTCCATCGAACGTAGTGGCACACAGAGTTTAGTTATCTTTTCAGATATGTATCAGAACTTTTCAGTTGCTCAGGACTGATTCCACTTTCTGATTCCACTTTCTTTCCTATGCTTATTTTTATGTTATGATAACTTTTTAACCAGTTAAGTTCATTTTGTTTGTATACATTTATAGAAGTACAACAATGTAGTCTTACTACTTTGTTGCCTGTATTTTCTAGCTCCAAAAATGATATGGTCAACTGTCCCTATGTCCTATGGCCACCTCTCCGTGACTCCTCGGGTGAAATGGCCAACGTACCATTTTGTAAAGTTGAGATTCCTCCCTAATTTTTTCACCCGTAAAACATAATGTTATGTGAATATGTGTGTCCAAGGGCCTAATCGAACTTTCTGCACAAGAATTATCTTGAAAATCCTTGAAGTAATAGAGCATTTAAAAACCACGAACATCTCTCCCATAATTATCCTATTTACCATTTGCCTACGTCCATTTAAACATATGTACCGGTACGTGTGTTTAGTATATCTATGTAATAGCTTAAAAGGTCCGGCCTCGCCCGGGTGTGGTATTTTGACATTCGAAATTAACTTATGAAGGACTTTCGATGTTCAAATTCTAAGACCTTATATAGGTATTTAGAATTTGAAATGACGAAGAACGACTTATCACACTCAAACTATTCCCTCAGAAAACGCTTGATATAGCTTTATACGGCTCATAGAGGTTGTAGAATTTTGCATCCCATCACTTCTACATACCTGGTTGAATTTGAAATAAGTAACAGAAACTTCGGTAACATAAAATTGTATTCTCTTTGCGGAATATTTTATTTCTCACTCTCATGTTACCATACAACCGTTACGGGGATACATCAAAATGTGAAGTGAGAAAATGGTACTCTCTACGTCCAGGATAGAGAAAGTTATGTCACTGCATCACATTGTGCATTATTTTCGTGGATTTCATTCTTCAATATTTATCTACACCAATAAATTATATAAATAGCTCCAATCTGTCAAAGTCCCATATCATTTATTTCCAAAGCTACCTGTGACCACTGCCAACAATACACTGTTATCATGTGAACTGTACATGGAATGTGATTTGGATTTGATAATTCTGTGTAAAAAGGTATTAAGTATCCACGAAAACATCTTCAAAATATTTTCTTAGTGCGCGCTTACATTACGAATAATATACTCTGGTCATTCATTGCATGGCCAGGCGGCTTCCTTTCGTTAGGAGGAAAAGTTTGCCGACAGCTCAACCCATGTTCTTTAATTTTACCGCACCAATCAGCTAGTTACCCCAGCCAATCAAAATCTAAGAATGTCCTGCGACAGATATGACAGTTACTCGTCAACTCCACGTGGAGTGGAACGCGAGGTTGCAAGATCTAGTTACAGTAAACGATAACACGTGTGAATTGATTAAAGTGAGGGAAGAACTGAGGTCAGTGATAATAATGAGAGAATATTGCAACGTTGCCTTTGTTTTGGAAAGCGGAAACCAAGCCCGATATAGTCAGATCAATTAACAGAAAGAAACACCGACTTAATGGTTTATCTCTTTGAAGCCGCCTGGCAATCCAATAAATAACTGGACTATACATATATTTATCTCTCTGGCCCGCAACTGAATACAAGTTACCCCATCTATATCTACAGGTACATTAACAAATTGTACTGGCGTCTGATTTCTGAAAAAAGTTATTATGCCTCCTGGAAACCTTCCCCTTTTCTGCTTTGAAGCCCTGCCCTTACTTACACAATTGAAATCTTTTAAATCTACTGTTTCCCCACCTCCTAGCCAAGTTTCTGTCATGCTGATTACATCGAACGACCTTACATAATCCATAAATCTGTCCTGTGCCAGCTTTTTCTTCAGTCCTTCAATATTCCACACACAGATCCGGAGTGGGGAATCTACTCCCTTTTCTTTGATGGTGTCCGGCCGCTCCCTCCTGTGCCAGCTAATCTTTGTGACGTTCTTGATCTCAACCGGCCGACCTCTTCTTCCTCCAGCCTGTTGTTGCTTCTGCCGATGCCGCTGCTGTTTGCATTATTATTATTATTATTATTATTATTATTAATGCTGCGTCCTTCACCCTTATTACAGTTGCCCTTGGTATTGGTATTGTTGCCTGCGTCATTGGTGCTAATGCTGCCTCTGTTGTTTCTGTTGCTGCTACTCCTGTGGCCATTGTTGCTCCTACTGCTATCAACCTGATTGCTATCTTTCTTGCATTGATTGCTGCCACCTCCATTGTCCTGATTGTTGCCACCTCCATTGTTCTGATTGTTGCTCTCGCCATCAGTGGTTCTGCGCCTATTGTCGTCCCCATTGTTGCCGACGCGACATCCGGGATTTGAAGACTGTACCGTTTCTTCCTGTTTAGCGATATTTTCCACATTACGAAACGAAGGTACTGTCAAAATTCCTAGCCTCTACCTATTATAGTTTAGGCTCTATGTTGATTCTCTGTCAGTCAGTCATTAAGTCAGTTCAAAGACTCTTTTATATATATATATATTTATACATATGTATTTATATATAGATAGAGAAAGGAATTATGCTTGTACTTATGTGTGTTTATGTGGCTGAATGTGTGTCTGTGTACGTGAGAGAGAGAGAGAGAGAGAGAAAGAGAGAAGGAGAAAGAGTAAGAAGACTGTGTTGAGAGAAAAAGAAAGACAAATACAGAAAAGTGATATAAAGGCCTATGCATGGCTCGGATAAAGAGACAGGCAGGCAAACCTAAAGGAAGAGAGAGAAAGAAGGATGGCGAGAAAGAGTGAGAGAGGCCTACCTAGCTTACTGTTACAAAGCCAAAAATTGATTTTCATGAACAAAATGGAAGGTAACAGCTGTATCCAAGGTCAATACAGACAATACAACATATATATATTAATTTAGCTAGACAACTCTACACACGGTTAATGCAATTTGTTATGATGTCGTTTTATTGTAGTCAGCCCTGTTCCAATTAGTTTAAATTTATGCCAGCAGTTCTGCCAACCCTGTCAACTGCAATACGCGTGCTGACATCATCCCTATCTATCTGCACGCACTGAACATTTTTAACCCAAGCTTTTGTTGGAAGTTGACATATCGCAACGCAAAAGTTCTTAAACACACACATTATTAGAAATAAGTGACCACGAAACTTCATTAACCATTGCTACAAAATATTTCAAGAATGTATTGATGCATATGGCAAATTTTTCATAGATGATTTTTTCCTAGAGCTAAAACCGGCATTGGTCGGCTGCGGTGGTCTAGAGGTGGCGTGCCCGCCTCTAGATCCGAAGGTCGCGGGATCAAACCCGGCCGCAGTCGATGGGTTTTTTCAGGACGTAGAAATCCTGGGCACGGAGTCCTCCGGGAGGGACTTTAAGCTGGGGGGCCCGTGTCATTTACGGCACGTAAAAGAACTCCAAGCCTAAATTAGAGCCTCTGGACAAAATTTCTCGGCCCTTTCACGTCCAAGTAATAGGGGAAGGTTGCCTATGTTGGACCGATTTTACATTTTGTTACCCCATGCCTTTATTATGTATGTAATTGATACAAAATATATTGTACAATAATCTACATTTTATACACTTTCATCGGGTAGTATTATATTTTGAATAGTTATATATCTCCAAGGCCTACAATTTAAAATTTAGAAGTCTGTAAATGGTCCGAATTAGGAAACCGGTTGCTTTAGTTGGACCGATGGTAAAACTATGAGTAAAAAAAAAATAATTGTAATATTTTAAAGAACCTATATTTTAACAAATTTATTAGGCACACGTGGCATTTAAAGCAAGTTAGTTAGGGCCTATTATACAAAACCATTAATTATAATTTGTAAATTAGAAACAAACTGTTTTGTACTGATAAAGTGCTTCAAATAACAAACAAAGCATAACTAGGAAACAAATTGCAATAAAAAATGTAAAAAAAAAAAATGGCACAATAAAATATACCAAATCTGCCTTTACGCTGAGATCAAGAATGGAAGTTATGGTGGTCCAAATTAGGAAACACGCAGTGGTCCAACTTTGGCAACTGGACGCCATGTAAGAAGATATGATGCTACAAGGACTCACAAAATGTAAAACTAGTTTTACGATATCTAGTTATTAACTAATGAAAGGCACTTGTAAAATATAATGTAGGAAATTGTTTTGCTTACTCTTACTCTGCACAATAGCTTATGATTTGTAGCGCGACTCTTTGTTACACAAACGAGGAGAACACAATAATTGCAGTTATTCAAGGCAAACAAGGCAAAAACAGAACATATACCTCACACATTCTTCAACTATAACATATGGGACATAGGGATTAAGATATTGTAACATATAATGAATTACCACATGAACAAAAGAATAGCTCAAATTAAGTTTATAAAAGATTGAAATCACAAATAAAACTTTTTTTTTAATTCTAAGATTAATTAAGTACTTTCATATAGTATTAAATAGATATAATGATCACTATTAGACTATGCAACTATGTTTCACTTCATTATAATCAAATCATTTTGTTTTATGTTCCTATGTAATGTACATTTAAAAGTTATTTGAAATTGAAAATTAATGTAGCATAATGCATGTCATGTTATATATAGCCCCTTAAGGAGAGCTTTGCTCGTTGGGGTTTTCTTACCATCAATAAAAAATCAATTTAAAAAAGTGATATTGTGTGTAATCAATTGCTAAAATAATAAGCAACGTAGGCCTATACAAAATTCTAAGGAACTACTGGCGAACTTAACTTATTCTTTAACATAAAAAACCTAACTAATATAAAATTTCATAACTTGATTTAATTTACTACAACACGTATTTTCTAGTTTCTTTTTCCTGATTGGAAATTGGAAAATTATTTTGACAACCGCATTTTTATCTCGTTTTTCTTTGCTTAAGACCATTCTACAATTATCGTGACATCTTTCTCTCTTTCTTTATCTTAGTTTTACCCCTCCCTTTTAGGATTTAAGCGATCTAAGCCACCGCCCGGGCCTTACAGGGCCGCGACCTGTCTTCGGATCACATACATACGTTTTTGACCAGACTAGGTCAAGGACGGCTTCCCCGGATGAGTGATCAGCCCTATGACAGGGCCACCTCCGTGACAACACGAACACATAGGACGAGACACACACTCATTCCAAACAAGGCGAATCCATGGGATGAAGATGATAATGACGACCAGATGATATCTTGGGACCACAAGAGCCTAAAGTTACCCGAAAAACACCAGAAAAAACCCTACCCAGGTAAATTGTCCAGACCAGGAATCGAATCCGGGCCCGCTGCGTGAGAGGAGCGAACGCACCCCCTACGCCACAGCGGTGGACAATATCATGATGTAAAAAGTAATAATAATAACTTATCCCCTAACACTATTATGTATTTAAAAGTGATCTGACCCCATTCAGGGTATCTACCATGGTCATTTCGAATGAAATTAAGTGCCATGGTTACCACACTCTGTGTAATGGAGAAGAGATACAGGTACTCGCTATTTTCTTCCATTATCGTTTCACAAACATTACGGCAAGTTCTATCAAGATACTCACAGACGCGTGCACAGCGAGTAATTGGAAGAGGATGAGGACGAGGGATATTAATTGGTCTGTTAAACTTTCGTCGTTAAATTGACATCATTAAAAATCTCAGGGAACAGAAGTTCGGCCGGACGCAGTCTCGATCTTCTGGTTATACAAAATGGGTTATGGGTACAAAATAACGAGGGAGCAGTGACCCATTAAATGATAAAGGCCATCTATTTATAATATAACCCTTTATACTGTCCGAACTACTGTCCGTAATGGTAAGTTAGAAAATTTGGTTTCCAAAGAGTGATGTGGCCAAGACAATAACGTCACGGGCTAAATTTCCATAAGTCTGGAGATTAATCCTAGAGCAGGCTAATCTGAGCTAGTTACCCTTTAGGGGGAATTTCAGCACTAGCGAAGATGAATAGTAGATTGGAATCACTTAAGGGAAAATTTTGTTGATATAACCTACTGATCATTTTGAGTATTTTTTTAATATAAATCGTTGAATGTCACTGACCATACTGACCAAATTTTTAAGTTGTGATCCAGTTAGAAATGACATTGATGTTACAGTTAGAAGAATCCGCTGTTTTAATACCCATCCTCACAAACTTAAAAAACTCCCCTTTTTTAAATTTAAGAATATTTGCATTGATGCTATGCATATGAAACTTTATAGTGTATGTACTATAAACTGTAGTTAACAAAAAGTAGTATTTAAAAAAAATAAGGTAACCATACATACCTATTTATATTATGTACAGTTGGTTGCATCGAAATCGTTCCGATTTATTGCTCAGTGGTTTACATTTGTAAGGGAATACATAGCCGGCTTCACCGGGATCACTCCCCACCCCTGCTCCTATCCTTTTTCTTTCTTTGAGTGATACGCAGCAGAAGCCAACCCTCCAATTAATGTTTGTGTTATCCCCCTCCCTCCTTCGCTCCTGAATCTGACCTATATTCATAGGTTAATGTTTAAGTGCCAGACTTTTGACATCAAACCGATACGAGTCAGATTCATTCAGGGGCTGGTGTGGACATTCGTTGTGAGGACCGCCCTGTAGCCACTCAAATGAGATTTCCAAATACTCCACCCCATTTAACCCCTCATCCAGCCCTGAGGATTGTTTATAGGCTAATCCGCTGTGCTCGGATATGAATTCAAATAAATGGCCTACCCAAGGCTGGGGTTGAACACAGACGATAAGAAGATTCAATGTCAACTTTCAGTAAGGAATAACACTAGAAGAAACCAGAAGCATCGGAAAGTCAAATGATTTTTTTTATAATCCCTTTGGTTTAAATTTGTAGAATTATTACTACTTTCTAGACTTAAAAGATAATTTGTAAAAAAGTATTAAAGCATAGCACAAAATTTGAAGTAGAGAGTTATATCTTGAAAATAGGATTTTAAAAAAATATTATTACTCTTATAACATACCATTATAACAAATAATATTATGATATACATACATGTTACTACATACACTACATATATAACATTTAAGTTCTTAGCTATATAATGATGGAAAATATAAATTTCACCCTCTTCCCTTCCTACCTATCGTATTGTATTAGGGTATATTAAGGTCAAGGCTGCATTGTGATGATCACTCAAAAGGGAATCCTTCCATGTTCAGTTGAAATGCATGTGATCTGGAGATTTTTCATTCTGTATGAGTTACGAGTCACTATACACTATAGGCCTACACAGCGGAATTCGTGACAGTGAGAAACCCCAAAACCTACTTTCAGGTTGGTCGCCATGCGATATAATCCAAAACCTTCCAAGCGTAATAGTATATTGCGATACAAGTGCCGTAAGGCACGTTTACGGGTCGAGGAAACAGATTGAAAACCCGAGGCCCAGCCGAGGGTTTTTAAGTTTTGCACGATGATTATTTATATCAATTTAATTACCTATATTAATTGTGATATTACCTGAAAATATTATGTAAATACATTCTTGAAAATAGATGTTTATTTCAGAAAGTGATTCGCATGTGTTTGTTGTTATGGGAACCGAATATTTGTCCTGGGGGCCGTGGCCATAAAGGCTTGTATTATGAAGTGTATCGTAATGAATTATGACGTAGCGCTTGGACCGTAAGTGTTTTAACCTCATCGCAACCGGCCTTAGCAACAAGACTGTGTGGGAATGTCAACTTACGATCCATGTAAACAAAGTTCGTAAGTACCACTTACTAGCTAAGGAGTGCAAAAATGTACATTACTATGTATGGTAGAAAAAAAGCACTATCTCGTATTCCTTATTGATCAGGCATTTAACACGTAAGCAGCGAAAATAAGTCATTTTGTTATTTACTGCAAATTTATATGAAATGATCATAGTTGTGCAGAAACCAATGTTGTGAAGATAAGACATTTTATTGTATTGGAGATGTTCTAACGTTAAAAGCGAAAAATCAGTAATATTATTTATGTTATCTCAGATAACGCTTTCACAGATATTAAGCGAAAAATCAAATTTTTTGAAAAAGAAAAAAGTTTCAAACTAAAAATATATATTTTATAACAAACAATTTCGTTCATATCTCTTAAGTAATCAGTACAGTGACATAATAATCACAATACATACTTACAGTTTAAGTGTTCACATAAGTTATTGCAGAACTGCAGTTTTCATGGGTCACTTACCTGTAATTAAAGAAAAGCATGCATTAGTTTTTATCAATTTTTCGTAGAGATTGTCTCAATAGGCCTACATTTAACTACGAGGTCACATATGTTTACACAATAATTCCACGGTGAAATAACTATAAGGGAAAAATTTCCCGACCCTTTCAATTGTTAGAAATACCTACTTTCCTCCTGGAGGGCTGTCAAGTCTACCAACATATCACTCTGTCCTCTACAGAAAGAAAAAAAAAACGCAAACTAACTTGGTCTTCGGTAAAGAAAGCTCCTTGATATGTGGTATAGGTTGTAAATGGATTATTATTATTATTATTGTATTAGATTCTAAATAGCTTATGCTGCCTTATTCTGTTACATTGATCACCTGCATTGTCTAGTGATATTAGTTACGACTACGGATCCGCCATGTCTGGGTTCTACCCTCGAACTCCTCGGATTTGTTTTAGGTAGGGAGGTCTAAAACGGAGTGCATTCAGCCTCGTAACACAAAACTGAGGAGCTACTTGATATAGAAGTAACCATCAACAACTTCTGTGGGAGTCGTCATGCTGACCTTATGGTCCTAACCCTGCCAGGTGCCTATGGTAGGTCTAGTCTCTCAAAGGAATGTAGCGCCATGGAGTCTCGAGTAATATTACTTTATCAGAATCCGCCGCCGTGAGTGAGTCGGTAGCGCGCCTGCCTTCCACCCCGGGTTCGATTCCCGGTCGGTTTGGGGATATTTCAGAAGTGGAAAATCCCTTTCCCGGATTCAGGATTGGGCGTTTGTGTTGTCTTCAGGTTTAAGTGTTAGGTATGGGACTGGCGCTTAGAATTATCCCCTTAAGGGATCACCAGGGGTTGCTTGCGATCCGATGGAACTACTACTACTATATCAGAACATTCGATTATATATACAGACTTAAGTAGATTCTTGCTTGGATGACAATACGAACTAGAGTTAGGCTAAATGTATTCTCATAGGCGGGAAAAGGTAACTGTACTTCAGTGGTTTAATTAAAAACTCGGAAAAACTATAAGGGAAAAAGAACTGGAGATGATCCAGTCTCAGGCACTTGTGCCATGTACATACCTGTAACTTTTAATTGAACCTTAGAGCTAAAATTTCGTTACATTTTAATAACATTTAAGTCATATCTGAAACAGATGCTGTTTTCATCTCCGAGCTTTACTTCTCTGCACTTAAACTGGTTGAAGACGGTCATGGTCATAAAACTACGAGTCGTGACATCCACTGAAATAAAATCTCGACTCTGAGGTTTTGGCGAGACGTGAAATTGTCATTAGCTGGAAGGCGGTTGAAATGCAAATCCTCCTTGCTCCCTGTTTGACAAGAGGTCATAAAAATGACTGTATCACACGAATATTACGGCTACTACTCTGATGATGATAGTTAACACTTGTGATGGCAAAGTAAACTATTTCATTAATATTAGCACCAATACAAAAATAGTACTGGAGATTTATTTTCATTTACTTTACCTGTAGGCAAAATAACTAAACAAATAAGGCCTCCTTTATTCAATACAAATTCCACGTCGAATTGTCATTTCTTTATATTGATGAGTTTCTTTTCCTTAGTGGTGCGATAGAATGTGAAAAAATGGTAATGGTGATAATGGTTTAGTGGTGATCAGGCGGAGAAACATTTTACCATTTTTTCACATCATTTCTCTATGTATCCTATGTCCAAAAAAATTATTAATTTTAAATACCGCAAGTGTGATTTACAATTACAATTACAATTTATTAGTCCAAAGTACACGAAAAATATATACAAAAGTTGATACACCCCCCGAAGAAACAGAGCTTGTGTTCGGGGGTGGTTCAGTTATATATTAGAAATACTTATACTAAACAATTTCTTTTAAAAAAATGCATAATTTGGAGAAGTATGACAAAATGTTATGTATGAAAGGTTAGAACATGTTCTATTTACAATACAAAGGTACGAAGCAATACAACAATAATACATAACAATTTATTTGTTCAAATTTTAGTAAAAAATAAAGAAATTAAGTTCTATCCAAATTTTAAAGTTTAATATGAAAAATGTTATAACAGTAGGCTAATAGTCGATAACAGAAGTAATAATTATATAAATTTTCTAATTTTAGACCTAAATTGTTTGTTGTTTAAGCTATTTAGATCAGGATGGTTGGTAATAAATGAATTGAATAGTCTTGGGCCAAAACGTGAACAGTGCTTAGCTCCAGCAGTTGTAACATTTTTTGGTTCAAGTAATAAATTAAATTGATTCCTTCGCGTGTTATATACGTGAGATTCTGACTTGTAATTGTCACGATGTTTATGAAAATAATCCAGTATGACGTACTTGTATATTTGGTCTATGGTGAAAACGTTAAATTCAGAAAATAATAATTTGGAAGAATAGTCAGGAGGCTTAAATAAACAAATCTTTATGATGCGTTTTTGAAGACAAAGCAAAGGGCTGAGGATCGTTTTTGCAACTCCTCCCCACCCAATTATGCCATATTGAAGAATAGAATGAATTAGGGCCAAATAAATCGTACGTAAAACATGAGCTGGTAAACATGAACGGAGAATAACGAATTTATAAATGACTTTACGTAGCCTATTGCATAAATATTCAATGTACTTGTCCCATCTTAAATGTCGATCAATTATGATGCCTAGATATTTCACTTGATTTGATTCACTTAAGGAGGGACAAGTGCAGCTATTAATACAGCAACCAGAATTGTGTATTTTTAAGCTTAAATTTTTACTTACTTTTAATTGTTGCATACCGGTAGCTGTTAAAGCGAAAGGAACTAGCGTAGTTTTCTTAATATTTAAGGAAAGTAAATTAAAATCCAGCCATGATTTAACAAGATTTATACCTTTGTTGGCATTTTCGTAAGTTTCAATCCATGAAGAACCACTAATGATAATGATAATGATAATGATAATGATATTTCAATCTGACAATGAGCAAGCGACTTTTTTTTTTCTCTGATTCTATCCCATTTGACACAGACCAATAACGTTTAGCAGTGCCTCGGATGTTGACCAATCACGATCGTTTATCTAATAATATGCTTGCAAGGTTCGCAAGAATGCAGTTTTATTGTGACATATACCCAACTCGTTGTTACTTTATAAGTCATCCGCTGTTTTTAGAAACTCGGTCTTGCCTAGTGAAAAGGGTGAATATGCATTCCTTGCACTCCTTATATCAGAATGTGAAGTGAGAAAGGTGTAATGCCCATAATTAATCAATTTCATATTTCCAGTGGTATAAATTATAATACTAGTTGTGTAGAAATATCCGCCTAAAAACCACTAACAAAAGAGAGCAAGAGATGAAGCAAAGCAGGAAATGCAAGCATAATATTGAAGTAAAACACACACTTATTTGAGTTGACAGTTTTATTATGTTGCCTGTTATATTTGATAGCTATATATAATATTGTAGGTTGTGACAACTTAATTTATGCCCAGGTTAAGGCTATAGTGAAATAATAGTGAGCTCAGTGTTCTATACTATTATTTTCAACTGACGAAAGTATTGTTGTATATAGTGTCTTAGAGTGTGACAACTAGTAATTTAAAAAGTTAAAATTAATATCCTTAAAATTGAATTTTATGAATTATAATATATACACTAGATTCTGTCAGTCTATAAGACTAAAATAAATATACTTGTTTTGCGTGTCTTGTAATGCCCATGCTTATGTGAGTGCAGTAATGTGATTTGATTCGGGTTTGATCCCCGATACCTCTTGGAATTTGTCTGAGGTAGAGAAGTCTGGAACGGGGTGAACTCAGCCTCATGAGAAAGCTGAGAAGATATTTCATGGAGAAGAAGCGACTCCGTTCACAAAAACCATCATTAATGGTCCTGGAAATAGACATGCTAACCACATGCCTCCCAATCCTGCCATCTGCATAGTTGCAGATTTCAAAGTATTAGAGATGGCTCAAGTTTCATTTCCTGCGATGGCGAGGCGGCACATTTTCGAGTTACAAAGAAAAACGACAAAGCAACATATACATTGTTAATTTCAATGCGTTATGTAAATTTATTTTTATTATTTTTTTCTTAAAATGCACAAATTCACATATTTATTTTTCTTTGCATTAATTGGAGAATATATTTAAAAATCGTGTTTTTCTGCAAAAGTCCTCTTTAGCCCCTAGTTTTTCAGCGAAAGTCCTCTTTAGCCCCTAATGTTTCAGCAAAAGTCTTCTTTAGCTCCTAGTTTTTCAGCAAAAGTCCTCTTGAGCCCCTAGTTTTTCAGCAAAGGTTCTCTTTAGCCCCTAGTTTTTTCAACAAAAGTCCTCCATAGCCCCTTTTAGGCCTTTTAGTTCGTTTTATCCCTTTTTAGGTTCTATAAGATTCATTTATTCGGAAGCAAGGGGCATGAAACGGAAAAATACGTTAAAATGTTTTAAATAGGAAGCTAGGGAAAAATAAATTAAAACCTTCAAATCTGGGCCCTAGTAACTGTGTATGGACAGACACTGTACAGCCTAAGCTGTGCGCGCTTTGAGTGCATCTACTGCAGTCTACACGAAGATGATCAAGATGATAATTTATTTATATTCATAAACGTCATTGGTCATCATTTATGTGTAGAATATAAATCGGAAGTAATTTATTTTATGAAACCTTCGTTATAAAATCAGTATGTAACGTGTGAATTTTTTTATCTCTTCCTGATTATACCAGAGTGCATTCTTGGCATCGCGTGATACACTCCCCCATATCTTCCTATAGAACATGCTTAGTGAACATTACCGATCCTTATATAAACATACGAAGCTTACTCACCACCTTCGTGTTTTCCATGTTACAGTTCAGTTCGCATTCAAATATAAATAAACATATTTTACTTGTGATTTTACATTAGAACTAGCCTAATGTATAAAGAACTGAAAATATCGAAGTTGTTAACTTGGTATCAAGACTGCTGTTTGCGATACCTCCGTGTGAGCAACCTCTATCATTGTACCTTTAAAAACTATTAAACATATCAGTTATGCCAGTTGTCAAGTTAGCTTAGCTCTTATACAGTGAGGGATTTCATATATAGTTGTGCCAGATTTCATATGTAGTTTTGTCGGCACAACTACATATGAAATCCTGCACTGTATGTGAGCTAAGCTTAACTAACTTAGCTTGGCTCTTGGTGGACAACCGGTATTACTCCGTATTTGACGCTGCTTGACTCTATTATAGCAGCTTTATCCGACATTCTGGGCAACTTGCAGAACGCCTGTGGACTGTGAAGTAAGCAGTTCCAGGGTTTGAAGAAACAAGAGGAAGATAGTGAGTTGCAGAAGAGGAAGTAAATGTGATTCATGTTATGAGAATATAGGTTTAATAAATCCCCTTCAATAAATTTAACAGTGTTGCAATTTCAACTTGTCATCCTGAGCACGGAAAGTGAGAAAGTTTTATCGTATGGCAACATTCCAGATTCTGCTATGTTGACAGATGTCTTAATTTTTTGCGAATTTATTCACATACAACCGAATTCACTCCAGTTAACATTTTTACAAATAGCAAAGTTTTCTCCTATCTTTATCGAATAAATCTCAAAATCTGTATTTTATATTCATAACTCCTAGAGGAACTCTTGTTTTCTTTACTTTATATATCACGCTTTTGTTTAATGAGCCATCACTACCTACCATAAAGAAACACGTAGCCTACATAACGTAACTACAAAAGACATTTTTTATAATAGACTCAAAGTTAAGCTTTAGATCGATTCATTAAGCAGGGCTTACGGAAAAACAAAGGTCTAAATGAGAATATTATATCTGTGGCTCATGAATGCTTGTATATCTATAAAGGTCTAAAGTTTGATAAGCATATGTGAAGGACCATGTGGATAGTGTTATTTCTCAAAGCCCAGTGTATTGCTACCTCCAAAGACGAATACGCAAAACTACGCAAAAACAATATTGGTCATGAGAACTGAATTGCATTTGATGAATATTTTCACAAAATTATACCCCCAATTGAGCATTACTCCGGCATTGGTCAACCGATTTGATCCACAATCAATAGGCGTCATCTCATAGACGTTATAAATGCGTTTGCCAAGTTTAATGAAATTCTGATAAAGCGTATTCGAGTTATGGCTCGTACATACACACAGACGGACATACATTTCCCGTTCGCCATACAATCTCTTATTACATATTATTTTTGAGTTCTTGGCTTAAGGGGACCGACCTAAGGTAATTATAAATAAACTCTAAATTTTTCATAAGATTTTCTTTCTTTTTTTTTTTTGCCTGGTCCTGGAAGCGTTTACCACAAGAAACCTAAAATGTTTAGAAATATAAGTTTATTACATCTTGAGAAAAAAATATATTGTATTTTGTGATTTTAGTTGGTTTTCTTGGCAAGAAGTCCTTGCGCTGAAGGGTCCTAATTTTTGGAACCAAATTGGATGATTTGATGTCTGATATATAGGCTACTTCAAACCAAAAAAGTTTCTACTTCATAACAGAATTTGCCATGTCTTGTAAAAAAAAGTAGTTAAACAACATTTTGCCTGATTTTGTTCAAGTTCAATTTTTTATTTTTTATTATTTCTTTATAATTATAGTATTTATTTTATTTACATAATAGCTACAATAGTTGGTGTAATACATTAATAATCAAATCATAAACAATATGCTATAAATAGCTGTTCTTTTATTAAAAATGGTTATAGTTAGTTTTTTTGCAATTTTAGTTTTAATTTAGCTAACTATTGTCAGTTTTATTTGATAATTGGTTTTATTTATTCTTGTAAACTATGGGAGTTAGAGACTTCAAATATTCAGGGCTTCTGGACAGCAATAAAATACACTTTTTACCATAAAAAGATTTTGGGTTGTACAATGCAGTGAAAAAATTGTAAAATATTATTCACCTAAAAATTAATATGTTTAAGAAAAATATTTAAAAAATAATCAAAAACATTTTGTAAAAGATTTTACAAATATGTAATAACATACAGAAAAAATCAGCTCCCTAAGGCTTATAGTGTGAGAGAATATGTTCTTTATAATAACATTACAGCTATAGGACTCTGGAGGACGTTCCGTGTGCCATGGGGATTTACAAATAAAATAAAATCAGGTAATCTGACTTAACTAAGTGCCAAAATGCTTTTGTTTAATCAGTGATAATTGCAATTATGACATGCAGAAAATAAGTTATTTTTTAATCTATTGCAGAGTTAAGCTCCAGGTTGATTAATAAAGTTGGGCTGACGGAAGAACAAAGGTCTAGTTCTTTTATCAGATTAAAATCGCCCAACGTCAGCAGAACGATACAAGTTTGTGATATCTTGACAATTGTATTCACATAAAAATACAAAAAAAAATATATATATATCAAATTGGCCATCTACGGGATCTGAACCAAGGACCTCCAAAATGCCAGTCCAAAAGTTGCCATCTCGGGCACCTCGTCATAGCTCGGTTTAACGGCCTAATTTGATAAGCATATGTGAAGGAATATTGTTATTGTCTAAGCTAAATGTATTGCATCTTTCAAGCCGTATATGAATGCTCTAAAACAATATGTTGTCATGAGAACTGATTTGCATTTGATATTTTCTAATATATTACCATAAAATAGCCTCTAAATTGGGCTTTAGGCCTACTAAGGTACCGGTAGATCGATTTGGTCCAATATCAATAGCCTTCTCCCCATGGACGTTATAAATGCGTACACCAAGTTTCATAAAATTCCGATAAAGAGTATAGGCACACAGACAGATATTTTCCCGTCCCCCATACAATTTCATAAATACCATTCTGGCACTTAATAAATAAAAAAAGGACTGTATTAGTAGTTTCTAGGTTGGGCTAATATATATATAGGGCTTATATGTGCTATATTTGCAATATCCCAGTTTTTCTGTTTAGTGAATAAGTATTGTTATTTTTACCTGAATGATAACGATTTATTAAATACTGGCTTCCATTTTGAAACAAGTTGTAAACCATAAGAAACTTTGTTTTGTTCTGCACAGTTGATGTACAGTATGTACGTTATACTGTGTGAAAATTTCTTTCTTTCTTTCTTTCTTTCTTTCTTTCTTTCTTTCTTTCTTTTTCGTAGTTTGACCTCTCCCTTTTTTAGGATTTAAGCGACCCAAGCCGCCCGGGCCTTACAGGGCCGCGACCTGTCGGGAGAGGGATTACCTTTGGATCACATACATACTTTTTTGACCAGACAAGGACATGGAGGGCCTCCCCGGATGAGTGATCAGCCCAATGCCGGAGCCACCTCCGAGACAACACGAACACATAGGACGATACACACCATTCACACACACACTCACTCAGAACAAGGCGAGGATGAGGATGAAGATGATAATGCCGGCCAGATGATAACCGGAGACCAAAAGGGCCTAAAGTTACCTGACATTTGTCTCATAGGTGAGGGAAAACCCCGGAAAAAACCTCACCTAGGTAACTTGTCCCGACCAGGAATCGAACCCGGGCCCGCTGCGTGAGAGGATTGGACGCATCCCCTGAGCCACAGCGGTGGACGTGTGAAAATTGCTACTTCCAATATTCAGTAGGCCTACTATCTTAGTAGATATAAGTAGGACTTAACATTTCGAAGCTATGCAATACTCAGAGAACATCCTATAAACCTATTTAATCAGACAGAGTACACTAAAAATAAACTCACGGAAACCAGAAACTCTACATGACTGCTCATGTTTATACTGTATATGAAAACTATTGTATGGAGTTGTGAATACGATGACATAAAAACTTTCAAATCCAATTACAGAAGTTAATTAATGTCCGGAAAGGCTCAAAGCACGAGAGTTAAAAAGTCGCCCCCGCCATGTTGGTGTTTGTTCAATCTCTCAAAGAGCTACACTTGGTAATTAAATTAAATTCAACTCATATTCGGAACAACTCTCATAGACCCACTCGTGGACTCCTTAATGTGCTGAGAGTGGCCAGACTAAGATTAAAATGTAGATATTTTACTCGCCCTAAGCATTCAATGTAGTTATTCTCATCCCTAATGCGTCGTGATATATGGCATGGCTGTAGGAAAAAACATATTAGTTTCGTTATGTGCCATATGACGTCATAGCACCAACATTCAATCATGTGTTTCTTGTCATTTGAAAGAGTAACCAGTATAAATTAAGCATTTTATAATATATAAGTGTTCACTTCTTCACTGTCGTACTTACATTTCGATTAGTGTTAGGATTCTACAGATTACAAAGAAATGACATGAAATACGGCTACGTTTCATGTTTCCAAAAATACTCCTTTTCAAAGTTAATTCTGACTACCACTCTTACAACACCCGACATAAAAACAGCATAGCACTGACGAAACACTCTACCCATCTATTTGAATCTTCTCCATACTACTTATGCTCTAAGGTATTTAATTCACTCCCCTCTCATATCACATCACAAAAAACAGAAATTACATTTAAGAAAATGCTCAAATCCTTTCTTTTATCAAACTGCTTTTATAATATAAGTGATCTCTATTCTTTGTAAGTGTGTATATACTGTATTCTTAAATTTATCATTCAATTTGTATAATTCATCTTCCATATACTGTAAAAATAGAGCTAGAAATAATATTAAAATGTATAATGTAGTAAAATATAGCATGTTTAAATATTGTACATGTATTGAATATTTGTATGTAAATTATTAATTTGTAAATGTGTGTTAAACTTTAAGAAATGTAGTTTATAAGTATATGTAAACTTATAAGTGTAGGTTAATGAAAAACACTGTACTGTGTAAGAAAATAAACTAACTAACTAACTAACAGGGGTTTAGTTTCCTTCATCACGCCCTCCGCACACTTTCGCCAATTTCCAATTCTAGGTAAGTGGCCGTTAGTTTAGGAATAACTATATTAGTATTAGTGACATGTAGAGCTAGGTTTTCTACAGTTAGGTTAAGAATATTGATATTAGTGTTAATGACATGTAGACCTAGGTTGATGGCAGGTTAGGAACAGTCATATTAGAAGTGTTGATCGCCGTAAAGTTTAGAATCCCAGCCTTGTTTCGAGATCACGTAACCCAAGCGCAACTAGCTGCTAGTCGTTATTCTATCCTTTCGACAACACTTTTCTGTTCAGAGACTGCCGTTTATAGGTTAGAATAGTGACATCTTTATTCTCGTTTTCCCAGTGTTTCTGACACTTTTCAGAAAAAAAAACTAATTTACTGTGTGGCTCCTACTCAATGAAGAACAAGAATCTAAAATCACAGATTTTATGGTTGAGTGGGATATGATTTTTCAAAATGTAGGATTGGTTTATTATTATTTTACAAATGTTTTAGGGCCCATATGATCCTGAGGATCCCTCAGAAACACAGCATGCAGAGTGTAGTGAGTCTCCCGTGATTTCAGGAAGTTATAACGCGTATCAAAGTAATAGTTATTCTGCAATTTTCTTCTAACTGAAGTTATAAGCGTTTGATTACCGATTATGATTGGATACCTATGTATCTGTCCGGTAATAGGATATGAGATAGGCTACCGAATGCTTTCCTACATGGTAAAATAGGTTATGATTCACATCAATAGAATCTTTCAGTACAGCTAAAAACTACGTACATTACGCCAGAATAACAAAGAACCGCTCTTACAAATTATGTTAATACATAACATTTACCTGTAATGTAATAATGCCTCTTTTGTTGGAAGTCTTACAACCAGAGCACAGCATTTACAGATTTCCACCCCTCACACACGCACTGCACAAACACAAACTGACCTTCACTTGACTCTTGCACTGTTTCGAGTAGAGTAGCAAGGAATTTGTTAAGAGTGGGGGTTAGAATCAAATAGCAAGCCACCGTTTTATTTTCATCAGCTGATACACCAAACCCGTTCAAAAAACAACGCCAAGTCCAGAATACAGTCAACTGTAACATGTAACATGTCTGCGTCGTGTCTTCATAGAAAGCCAATTTGTCAAACTTATTAATGCAGGGCCGGCCCAAATGATTAATCCTTAAATACGGCCCGTTATGGTACTGGCGCTCCCAGCATATTGTTTACTTCCTGGATTTCTAAAAAAATGGAACTCAGACAACCCTTTATGACGTTTTAAACGACTTATCCTGCTTTAAGACTTCTGTAATTTTCAACATTACGTACACTTATTACGGCTGCCATTCCAGTCAATTCAGCTGCAGGTACTACATAAGTCAAAATGTGTTCTCAGTGTGTGTTGTAATGGCTAAGAATTATGACCAAACAATTTTACAATTTTAACTTGTAATTGTTTTTTTTAAATATGATCAAATTATGGGTAAGTGCAATAAAGATATGGACATATTTAAAAATATATATTCTTTGAACTACGTCGTTATAGTTTCGTTCCCAAAGCAAACTCAAGACTCTACAGGATTTTCTGTACTGCGCATGTCCAATTCATTAACTTATCCGTGATTTTGCAATTTGGGAACGGTTAGAAACATGCGGAAACGATAGCTTTTAATTTATGTCGATATGAGAAATCGTTGACATTTACTGAAACAAAAAATATGAACAAACTTATAGGTTAATAATTTAAAAATAAACAGCACTATCAACGAAATTAATATAATTTATATTTCTTATGTTCTCACCTGTGAGACAAATGTCGGGTAACTTTAGGCCCTTGTGGTTCCCTGATATCATCTGGCCGTCATTATCATCTTCATTCCTTCCTCGCCTTGTTTGGAGTGAGTGTGTGAATGGTGTGGCTCGTCCTATGTGTTCGTGTTGTTTCGGAGATGGCCCCGGCGTTGAGCTGGTCACTCATCCGGGGAGGCCCTCCATGTCCTTGTCTGGTCAAAAAAATATGTAGGTCGCGGTCCTGTAAGGCTCGGGCTGGGGTCGCTTAAATGTCCCTAAAAGGGAGAGGTAAAACTAAGGTAAAGGTAGATAGATATTTCTTATGTTATTAAATATTTAAATTTAAAATTCTTCCAGGTATTTTTTAGCATTAACGTCAACTTTGCCGTAAAATTTCGTCAAAATCTGTTGCGAATTGATGAGTTACGTGGTACTAATGTATAATCATGACATTGTATGCATTGCACCCTCAAAATCAGATCAAACAAGGACGAAATAATATTTGGGATAGCTTACCTAAGTAACGGAAGCTTTTCTTACAAATAGCTGGTAGTCCACAAAGCACTGCCATGGTGCAATTAAACTGGGATGAATTAACTCATTTTTAAATGTTTTCGTGTAATTTCCATAAATGAAATCCTAACCATTAGATTAAAATGAAATATGTACCTTACACAAATGCAATAGGCATCATCATTATAAACTTTATTTTGGAGAACTTTTAATTTATCGTCCAATTATTCATACTTTATGTAGCCTACGTCAGGCGCAAAGTTAGTGGAGGGAGTTGTGCTTACTACGCATGACGCAGGTAATTCATGGAAGAGCCTGCAAACTTTTCTTATAGTAGGTCTACTGCCCATGAGAACACACGGAACGGAATATTGAAAACTATATTTTTAATGAATTCTTACTGTAGGAACTCCTGTGAATAATGTGCGCATGTACGAATTATGTGTTCCTGGTTTCTGAGTGTTTTTGAAAAAAAATATATAGGCCTATACTATATAAATACAATACAAATATGGGCAAATATCAGAAATTATTCTTTTTTTCTCCGTCATTATAGTTGCACAGCAACAATTAGACCGGCCTGGGAGGAAACAGATGACAAAGTGCTGGTTTCCTCTTGCCCAAATGCGTGAGTTCGATCTCGGCCAGTGTCCATTATATTTATTTCAGCAGTCCGAAATCAAGATTTACAGGCATGTAAAATGACTTCTGCGGGGTGACATAGCTGATAAGGCACTACACTGAAGTAAGTGGATTCGATTCCGGCCCAGAATTATGAAAATTATGTCTGAAAATGAGACGGTCCTATGTCTGCAGATTTACAAGCATGTAAAATAACCCATACAAGATAAAACGCAACGCATTAGCGACGGTTGTAGGCATAAACAGTAGTACACAACCGTTGTTACAACCAACAAAAAACAAACTGTCGGATAAGTCAAATATGTTCAGCAATCATGAGAAGAGAGTATGATAAACTATAATGCATAATATCTTTTCTCTTTTTCTTTCGTTGTCTTAGTTTTACCTCTCCCTTTTAGGATATAAACGACCAAGCCGACCGGGCCTTACAGGGCCGAGTCCTGTGGGGAGATGGATTATCTATGGATCACATACATGCTTTTATGACCAGATAAGGACACGGAGGGTCTCCCAGGATGAGTGATGAGCCCAATGCCGGGGCCACCTGCGAGACAACACTAACACATAGGACGAGACACGCCATTCATACACACACACTCACACTCACTCTAAACAAGGCGAGGATGGAACGAAGATGATAATGACGGCCCAGACGATATCTGGGGACCACAAGGGACTAAAGTTACCCGTCATTTGTCTCATAGGTGAAGAAAAACCCCAGAAAACACCTATGTAACTTGTCCCGACCAGGGTTCAAACCCGGGCCCGCTGCGTGACAGGAGCGAACGCATCCCCTACGCCACAGCGGTGGACTTAATGTATATCTATGGAACCAAATAAAAGCATACTTAGGTATGCTCTAGTTTTGTGGAAACAATGGTAAACACTCAACCATGTTGTTAATTTAACTTAATTGAATGTAATCTGATTTACTTACTAGCCAAAGGAAAGCACTTTTATTCCTACTTGTGTTGCTCTTCATGGGATATTACCGCAGGTCGTGGAGAGACTCTTCACGAAGTTCACGTTGTTATTTCTAAATGTTAAGTTCATTATCCTACTTTATTTTTCTCGTTAAATTCTCATTTGAAGTCAAAATCGTACAATAAGAGAACAGAGTTCATTTTGAGTACGACCACTTAGTCATTATCTATTTTTACTAGTGTCGTCTGCAGTTCATTCTGAGATTCCTCACTACATTAGAAAATGTTTCCTTCCACATTTTCCTCTAGATAAGCACGCCATTAAAAATCTAAAACAGGTTTTTCCATCTCTATGAACACTATATTTGTCATAATGATAGCATTCAACTTCTTACTAAAATTCAACACCGATTTACACACCCACACAAAAATACACGGAATGAATGAAATCAGGCAAACTGATATAACAAAGTGCCAGATTGAGTCAATAAGCAATATTCCACATATGTAAGCATTCATGTTGAACATTACATGAGAATACTATAGGAAAAAATTCCCCGGAAACTGGGACTTGAACTCAGGACCTTTGGCTATTCGCGCCAATGCTCTACCAACTGAGCTAAACCGGATTTCAATTCACAGCGCCAGATGGAACCTCTCTCCTATGTTTGACATCTATTGACAGAATGCTGCACATCCAGCCCACAAAATAATTTTCACAAATCATGCAGAAAATCACCTGAAGATGATGTATTAACATCGAAACGCGTAGTAGGAAGAGGACAGTATCTGCATTTTAATACAAGACTTTTATTTTATTGACTTGAAATGCATTTTTAAACAGTCTTAAGAATTGTTAGCAATACTTTTGACTAATTTAATGTTTGTATCGCAAGTTTTTATACCTGTAGATTAGTAGCTTACGCTAATTATATCTGTTGAATGTATTAAAATAAGTTATGATTTTCAAAGTAGGCTAAACAATTTTTAAGGTTTTATGTACTGAGCACAGGTGGAAATTGTAATTTGTAAACAAAAAGTAGAGCATAAAATTTACTATACAATACACATTCAATTTAGTTAAACTGTGAAACCGTGAAATACTCTTGTGACATTTTGCATATAACTAATTTTGATGAAGCTTCCTGAAATAAGTAAATTCATAAACTCATTCCCATTATTGAAACTCTCTTTGCTCGTTTCATAAACTTACACGAATCTTAATAAATGCCATTATAGGCTTCTTTCTTAATGTACAATTATTTAGAGTCTTCAGCTTGCTCTATGAGAGTTGTAGTTATTTCACCCATAGAATTTTGTTCGCAACCAATCAGGACGTGCCCCTTAATTTTGACACTAGAGCTTTGACTACGAACATAAACTAAGACATATGACATCATTATGAGACGAAGGCTTAATCCTTAAGGACTGCCGGCGGGGGTTTTCGATTCCATTTTATTAAAGCAGGCATATGCACTATCATTAAAAAACCAGCAAATTAAACATAAATTGTATCTAGTTTTGAGACAAGTTATGGTTATTAGGGTTATTTAAGGACGGTTGTATAAAGAAAAATAAGGCTTGTCGCCGGTGCGTCATAATTTTGTATCGTTGTTCTTCTTAGGGTTATGGAACCTACGCATTTATTCACACAAATTTGTCAACCTGGGCTTAAATGGAACCCATGAAATAAAGAATTTTGCCACGCAGGCTGAAATATTTGATTTCATTTATTCCTGAGGATACATTTAATTTTACATGAGACACTCCCGAGTAAACCAGGAGAGTAGTAAAACTAAAGCATATTTAAATATTTGTTACGTAAAACTTTGTTATTCTTTTATTATATAGACCTACGTCGGCCGCGGTGGTCTAGAGGTTGCGTGCCCGCCTCTAGATCCGCAGGGCGCGGGATCAAACCCGGCCGCGGTCGATGGATTTTTCGGGACGTAAAAATCCTGGGCACGGAGTCCTCCGGGAGGGACTTTAAGCTGGGGGTCCCGTGTCGTAGATTTCCGGCACGTAAAAGAACTCCAAGCCTAAATTAGAGCCTCTGGACAAAATTCGTCCAAGAAATACTTAGTTTCCAGAGGGGGGTTGCGAGGCGATGGGCTTACCACCTGTCCCTCTACCCTCTCTCGGAAAATAAGCATATCAAAATTAGTATAGGTACTGAAACCTCCGCTTGGAGGCTCCTTCGCCCCACCTGGGGATCATAGGGTACCAGATACAGATATAGAACTACAATATTCTATTTTTAACATGTTGTTTGACAAATCAATGAAGTATCTTATATGTTTCTAATAATTTTATTAGGTTTTATTTTAAATCATTTAGCCTATTATTTAGTAACGATAAGTTTGACTCCCCATGTCCTTGTCTGGTTAAAAAAAGTATGTACATGGTCCAATAGACAATCCCTCTCCCGATAGGTCGCGGCCCTGCAAAGCCCCGGGTCGCTTAAACAGCCCTAAAAGGGAGAGGTAAAACTAAGGAATAGAAGAAGAATAAGCAGAAGTGTGACTGATGATAATTATTTTGGGCTTTTCTTAATGAAGCTATTATACAATCTCGGGCTAGAATTAGACCTATGCTTTAGACTAGTCTCATTGTTACATTTATGTTCAAAAAGTGGGTAATACGTCTTTGAATAGGAAAACCATGATAATTGGTTTCGTATCTTTTTATAATTTTTGCAATAAAATTTAAATAAGCTGTATTCATAAATTTATTTTATTTTCAAATATCCAAGCTTTCAGGATAAAATTCACAGCTGACTTCACAGTTCGCGCTAGCCAAGAAAAAAGTTTATGGTATACTGTACTGTAATAAATTCGAAAGGATGAGCGGAAAAATGAATTGCAGGACATGGGTACAGCCGCTGGGAAATGAATTGGGTGAGGATCGCACAAGTTGGTAACAGTATTAACTTTCTCCAACACTCGTTGGCATCGCGGTGTGATGGAAAAACTTTGCGAGAGTCACACGCCGTTCATAATAACAATTTGTTCACACCGTCACTTGTGCTGTTCATATCCGTGTCACCACTCCTTAATAAATACAATACACCATTCCCAGTATGTCCGGAGTGTTTGTGAGGTTCCGCATGCGCGCCCAGATAACACGCTTCTTTGCTGGTATAGTCCGGTGGAAAACAAATATGGAGCACCGAACACGCTTTTCTCATAGAGTATCATGAAATTAACTGGCTACCATTACAGTAAATTACAACACACTTGCTAGTATACAACATGCAATACTCACACTATGCCATCCTATGGCAACGAGTCTTGCTTACTCGCATAAAACGCAATGGTTCTCGGCTCCGTGGAAAATTATCAGTCAACAATCGTTCAACTGAAACTGTATGTGTGCCATGCAAAATCTGAATTAAAACGGTAAAGCTCTAAAAAGTAATTTATGCTGTAAGTGCATATAAATTACATAAATAAACAAATAAAAATAATAGTAATAATTATTTAGAAAGCTACTTTGATACTTTCATAGCAATGAATACCACGTCGAATTATTTTCGCAAACTCAAATACGACAACGCTTAAACAGTTCTTTCTGTCCTAGGCATATGTTTCAAAAGTTGCGTGCTAAAGGGGTTAATTGATATTTTTTAATTTTTTTTATTGTACAGGTGAATAGTGCAATAAAAGAATTAATGCAGACTTCGGACCAATGTTTAGAGTTGGTATTTTTTTGTGGAGATCACCATAGATCAACTCGAGAAGCTGCAGACGAATTTCATCGCCGACGACCTGATATTCCCATCTCCTCCCATCAACGTATGACTTATTGTTGTATAAATTTAAAAGTTTTGAGGCACAGTGTATTGTGCTACGATATTTTCAATGCCGGCGTACCATAAGAACGAGATCTCACAGCTAATCGAGTTCTTGGTGCGCATGGGAGAGTCAATACAGCAAGAAAGTAGGTAGTCGTGCCTGCATTACTGTTCGGTACCATGCTATCACCTGCTGCGGCATAGAAACGAACGTTAGGGGCTTCAATTAAGTTCTGGTGTCATAATATTTGGGATATTCTGCATATTTCAACAGAGAGAGAGAGAGAGGGAGAGAGGGAGAGAGAGGGAGAGAGAGAGAGAGAGAGAGAGAGAGAGAGAGAGAGAGAGAGAGAGAGACGGGGACAACTCCTCGTAATGAACCCACTTTTTCGCTTGTTTTAATAACATTTTATGGATAGATTGTGAGGGTCCTACGGTGCCATGCGAACATAAGATGTACAGGTGAGGGGGGGGGGGAAAGCAGACCGACTCTTGTAGCTGATTTCAGAGCCTTGCTCACACCAGTGTCCATGCGTATTCCTTATTCGAATTGGGCTAAGTCAACAGTCGACAATAGAACAAATTTCAATACATTCACTGCTATCCTGTGAATGCCGCTAGGCATGCGCAGTGGCTCATTTCGGCAACTTAGATATTTTAGTCGGTTCGCTTTTTTCCCCTACCTGTACAAACCTCTTTCACACCCCCCAGAAGTACGTATTGCCGAGTGTTCATGGTCCGACCACTCCTCATGACAGTAGATCCGGTACGTCTGGTACAGTCCCACCAAGCCGAATCCGATGGTCAAATATACTGAACAAAGATAAGAACTTACGTGAGAGAGGTGGGAGCGAATTCGCTTGCAATCTTACCAGCAGGACGATTTTTTGGGAGGATGAAATGCTAACGGTCGACTATTTGTACAGAGATTGAAGACTAAAGTTTAGTGTGACATTTACCCAGGAGGACGTCACCGTGTTCGGGCAGTCACTCCACAGCATAAACAGTGCGCGCCTCGAATGTATCTACTGCAGTCTGCATGAAAATGATAAAAGGGAAATTTATTTACATTCATAATTTTGACTCGTTACAATTTATGTTTAGAATGTAAATCGGAGATGATTTATTTGATCATACCTTCGTTGTAAAAGCAATAGTGAGCGTGTTCACTTTTTATCTCTCCTGAATATACCTGAGCGAACTCGTTTTTTTTTATCATCGCGTGATACACTTCCCCACCTCTACCTGTAGAACATGACTCGCTTTGCTCATTGGGGGCTCCGCCCCCAAACCCCCGCTGAGGTTCTCGGGAAAGGCTTTTTAAAATATCTATGGGAGATAGAGTGCGTGTATTTAGTCTGCTGTATTGGCTATTACCTTTTTGCCACTTTCAGAGCCCTATGTGAACACTGTTAGATAATACCGTTGCCATGGAAACCGAGCCATTTTTTGGGGGTTTTTAGGGCTGAATTTAAAAAAATAAACTTTTTTGAATTCTCCTGTAGTTTGCAGCCTAATAGCTATATGTTTACCAAATTTCAAGTTTCTAGCTCATCTGGAAGTGGGCAAACATTAATGTCAGTGAGTGAGTGAGTGAGTGAGTGAGTGAGTGAGTGAGTGAGTCAGTCAGTCAGCAGTCAGCCATGTGACTTTATATTATAGGGATTAGTGAACCAAACTTTTCTTTGTATAAACAATCTGAAGCTTGCTAATGGTGAATGAAGTGCATGAGTTGAAGAGAAAGAGGGTAGGGCAGGAGAATGAAAAGTTTTGGTGGAATGAAGTACTCGAAAAGCGAGAAACTCGAAAAGTTTTGACTGCGACCATCATGAATACGGCTCAAGCTCCTTTGAGATTTGAACTCGGGTCCTAATATAGGGAGGAGTAATTCTGTTCTTCTATACTTCGCCCATGATTTTCCCATAACTCACCAATAGTGATAAATCTGGACGAGGTAACAAAACGAAGACAATAGTATAACATTAATTAACGACAGTTCTGAAGGCCGTCTATTGGTAATGAGCTGTAATATCTGCTTTAAGGCTATTCCGGGGTAATACCAGAAGCAGACTGGTGTAGTGTGGTTACAATAAGGAAGGATGGTGTCCACTTGGCATTCAAAGCGTGTGGTCTCTTCCCCATAATTACATTCCTACGCTCAAGTGCCTGCACCTACCGCATCTTCCCCTAGAGGCCTATGTCTTATTGTCCTACGTTAATGTCCCTTCATGTATTTTATTCATGTATAATGCCGCATAGAACTTAAAATAGGAAGTTCCTCTATAACTAGGTATTTCCAGTATACTCATCAGTATCACTCTTCTTTTATATTGTTTTATTTAAGCACTTGACTACCTCTAGAGAAACATGTGTTTTGCTTTTATTTATAAACTAAATGGAAGCATGATATTATGGTGAACCAAGAAAAGCTTAAATATGTTAAAATCCATTGCATAGAGCTAAAACGTGGCTATTTAAATGGTTCCTGACCGGTAATAATAATTTTATTATTGCGGTAAAACACAAAATTTTGAATTATTCATTAACAATATTTTTAGGGCAAAATATCTAACTTAGCAGTTCTGGAAAACTACATTGTGATAAATCTTTGAAATAAATTAAATTAAATTATCGGAATTACATTTGTTTTTTTGTAAATTCCGTCTTTTGTACTTTCATTGTCTTCGGCACCGGAACTATGGAGTTTTGACAATTCTGAGCTTGGCGTAGAACTTCAATAGGAATGAACATTGCTTAGTAAACAATGCCTTAGGCGTGGCAAATAGCACAACATTTGGTCTCGGATGAGTTTTAGTTGCGCTTGTCTCCATACTATCAAAACGCCGAGTACTGGAACGTGTTCTGATTTCTGATATGTCAGTAACCGACATTTCCACCAATTGCTGTAAAACAACCCTTAAATGTTTAAACCCCCATCGTTTGATCTGCATTTAAACCTACATTCTTTGTCCAATTTCTACGATACTTTACCCATAGAACCTGTAGAACCAAGAGAAAATTTTAGGAAAAACTAATTTTGGAAAACACCACCCCATAAACGTTTTTACCCCTATTACGTGATCTATATTTAAACTACATTCTTTGATCACTTTTATCAGACTTTATACACAGAACCTATTACACCAGAAGAAAACTTTAAGCCAAATTAACTTTGGAAGAAACCATCCCTTATATGTTTCAACCACTATTATACGATCTTTATTTAAATCTACATTATTTGACCTATTTTTGCCCGACTTTATACACAGTACAATGTGTTCCTCCCTTATGTGGAAAGCCGGATTTCTAACACATACACTAAATATGTAGCAGGAAATGCACGAAACTTTCATTAGCAGTTAGCATCTATATCTTTTATCAAAATTGAGATTGCAGGGTTCGCTAATAGATCCCTCAAGTCCTCCATGGCCCATTCTCTGGACTTTTTCATTGTGGTGACGCGACGTCTCAAGACAAAACGCGCGGCTGGAGGAAGTTTGAAAACATAATAAAGTGGCATCCGTGTGGCTACATTGTATTTACACTTACCTTGACTCAACCATTTCTCGCAATAAAATTAGAGCAATTTTTAATTTTAGATAGGAAATGTTCAGCAACTTTGCACAAAACACTTGGGGAAGCATAGGCCTACGGGAATAATAATTAGGTATTTATGACATAACTTTCGGAATTGAGATTCCACTATCACTTTTTGTTGCAATGAGAGATCACAGTTATTCGCATATTGTAACATGCAGAGTCTGTGTTTGCTGTGGAGATGCTGTTTGACTTAAAACCACCATAATACGGGAATTACACTCAGACTACAATAACGAAGGCAAACATTTATGTTAGCATTCATTAGTCGTCCATTTCGTAACACAGCGCACGTTTCTTCTGCTACATGGATACTCATATCTGCATACCGGATGTAAAGTCACTCTGACCATTTTTTGGTTAACTGAGACTTTTACATGGGTTCATTATGTTTTTCACGCTCTTCTCTACTATGAAAACCACTATCACCTATGCATAAAAATATGCTAGTTAGGAAGTAATGAGAAAGGACACCACATATGTGCCTTCATATCATTGCATTAAAGAGCACAAAAATACATTATTTCCGGAAAAATTAAACATCCAAATTTGAGAATAGTTTAGGCCTATTAAACATTTATCATGACTATTCCACTTATACACCGCGTATTTGATATTGAACAATAACATTTAGCAATTCCTCGGATATCGACCAATCACGATCGTTTATGATAAGATATTCTTCCTCGGGTCGCAAGGATACAATTTTATCTGATGGAACGTCAGCTCGTTACTGAACACGTAAGGCATCAACGTGCGGTAATTAATACGTCACATGCTGCCATTGAGCACAATGAAAATACATTATTTTATACAACATAACTTGTTTGGAAATTGAAATAATAGAAATGTCCATTGATTAAAAACACAATTTTGATTCGGTGCAAGCCAGTTCGTGTGCTTCTATAGCCTTTTGAAGTAAGCAACTACCACGACGCCCTCCATCTTGTGATACGCAGTATTGGTAGCATTGGTAACTCGGATCGATTCATCGAATCAATTCGTGGACTGTTCATTCATCTAGTATGCCGTGATTTTACGGCTGACAGAATATTGACAACAAATTAAGAAAATAATTATTGTTCACAAAATCCGTTACATTTAATTCATCAGATAAATTTATTCGAACTTCGTTCTCGCAAATATACCGCATAACTCGTAACCTCTCGCGGAATTACCTATGAAAAATATATTTACAAAGCTTTTATCAATTACGTTCAACAAAAAGAAAACATAAAAAATAGGTTTTAGCTTTTGTGACAAGTTTTGTATTCCTGGCATAGTGACATTTACGTCCAGTGTAGAGGTAACCAATCTTACGCTCTCAAGTCGAATAATAATGGGACATTCACACACATGGATTTAATTTTAAACTCACCCTAATTTAGCGACATTGTGACCGAGTTTCCACTGATATTAAAGTCATAGGTTCGGACTCTGGTATCAGAGGAATATTTTCTCCTAAAAGATTCTGACAAAATGTTCAACAGAAAGAATATTTTGTGATTTTATGAATAATTATCTAAGATGTTTTCAACTTAATCATCTTTAATAAATAATCGTAAAGTAATAGATTGAAATAGCACAGAAAATCATCCGATGACATTTTAAAACTGTGTTTTGGGGAAGGATTTAGCCAGACAGAAGTGGTAAATCTCTTAAGAATTTTAGAATCGCTGGTCTAAAACAATGCTGCCACGATATCAAGTTCATACTTGAAAATGGTCTGAAATCTGTTTAAATATTCTTTGCCATTAAAGGAGAACAAACATAAAATAAGTAACATTATATCTAACGCTGAAAATTCAGCTTTAAGAGACAATATGTCACCACAGTAAGATGACGATTATACAGGAATATCAAGAGAACTGAGCAGGGATCTAACGAGGAGCTAACGAACTCAAATTTTACATCAACAAGAAAGAAGCAAAGGAAACTTCAATAACAGAACTCAAAAGAAAAGACGTAAAGAATAAGAATGAATGAATTTTACAAAGGAGTATATCTTCATTCTTGGATTTTTGCCATGCGAATGAAGAAGTGCAACAGTAGTAGAAATTTCCTTTGTCCACAAGTATCCCACTCACATGAACGTTTCCTTCCCATAAATATGTCAATAACAGTTACTTGCACTCTGTGGAGTTTAAAAAGCTGAGCTACTGGACCTGGAATAAGTGGTATTAGTGACTTTATAGTTGGAATTTCTTATGTTGCTGAATCGTGAGAAATAATATGGCCTGTCTTTTTGTTTTAGAAACAAAGATTTCATTACGTTGGATAAATTCAGAAATAAATACTAATGCCAAACCGGCTCCTCTTTGAAACTAGACTGAGGTACTGTAAAACAAAATTATAGTTTAACAGTTATCTGAAAAAATTATTAATAAATTCTCCACATTATAATATTTCATTCAAATATAATGAAGTAAGTTCTATATAACGGTCTTACATCGAAAATAACTATTATGACTCCATTCATACAGGCTTGCCAACTTCTGACCTCACCATTTCAGGACATGATAATGATGAGGATAATAATAATAATAATAATAATAATAATAATAACAATAACAATAATAATTGTTCCTCCTTTTTCGACAAAAACTTTGACGACAATCACTACACTCTGCTTGAGATTCACATTTCTTAATAAAATGACCATAATTACCTTTCCACGCATCATTAAACGTTTGGTAGTTATTTTACACGATTCAATGTTATAACAGATAGACACCCCACGTCTGCAGATGCCAGCTGTCACCAAAAACTGTGAAACACGTCTTATTTGACTGTCCATTATTCGAAAGAAGGAGGTTTAATCTTAAATTGCATGCTTCTCAGTGTGAGAAAACTTTTTCCCAATCATGTCTCCATTTATTCTTCAAAGTCTGCTGTTTTAGAGAATTTATCAGTTTTATAACGTACAGTCGGTCAAATAAAAAACGTCGGGACTCGTATGCACTTAAAATTAAAGTTTTCACGCATTAGTTCACAAGTTTCCTATAAAAGCATTAAATACAGGCCATTCTCGGAACATTTGAGGCCATGCGACAGGAGGGAAAAAATGAAGAACTAAGGGAAAAAATTGAACAACGCCAAAACCGCAACACACGATATTCGACTTAATGTATTGTCATAATTCATTTTGCTTTGTGTCATCGCCACATACAAATGCTAAAGTGAGAGAAAGTGTAGTTAGGGCTGTAATTGACCTGCATTTTTCGGCCTCTGAAGCAGCGAGAACGTTCCATATTTATGAAAGAGCAGCTCGGATGTGGGAACTTCACTATAATGCGACCGGAAGTTTTCACAGGGATCTGGCCGGCCGCGTATTTCGATGCTAGATGGTTGCAAAAGTTGAACGTAAGTTATTGATTTTGCACTACAAATACCGGTGTTATAAAATAAAATCTTTAAAAAATGCTCCTTGAATAATCATATTCCTTGCGAATTTATCAATTATTAATATTATAAGAATTTGCAACCAAGAATATGGCGGATTTGAGGCATATAGCCACAGCCTTCTATACATGTTTGTTTTGGAACAAAACTGACTAAATAATCAAGAAAATACATGGATAGACAAGAGGCGTGTGTGAACCTAACCTTAAGTCTTCCTGTACATGCGCATATGCTCGTTCGTGATACTTAATCAAATACCGCCCGACGTTTTTTATTTGACCGACTGTACATTCACGATCAATTAAAGTTAATTACTTATTTAATGTTTGAATTTATATAAACTACAACCCTAACGTGCCTCTGTGGCGAAATAGGGTTTCCATCCCTGGAGATTAAATAATAATAATAATAAACGTTCAGTATTATTCACTTTATTTTTTTCTCTTCCAACCCTTAACCATTCTTGGCAATACACTTTCATACATTTACTTCCTCCTTGGCGTTTGAACACAATTTTTCCTCTATTGCACATACCAGTGCAGACGACATGTTTTTCACTAATCGTTCTCGTGACATAATATAGTATAGACCTAATTCAACTTATCAACGTCAATAAACGAATTGGTAAATTGTTTGGGAAATAAAACATCAAAACGTCAAAAATAACTTATTAAACAAGAATAGGGAACATGATAATTCTGTCAGATATTAGGCCTTTCTCGGGAGACGGCAGATTCTATTTAGGCCTATTTTTGGAAGACTTCTAGTAATTCTGGGAGAGTCGACAAACCCTAATGCATTACCGGTTTTGAATATTCTTAAAATAGGCTACGAGGTGCTATGGTAGAATTATACACTGTGTTCTGTTAAGTTTTTATTATTATAAAATTAGAAAGTTAAAGAAGAATTACATGAGTAAGATAGGTTATTCTGTTATTTACATGTTTAGGAATACATGAAAATACAGACCAGCCCTAAGGCAGAATTCCAATAATAATAATAATAATAATAATAATAATAATAATAATAATAATAATAATAATATATAATTACGGTACTTTAATTATATCACTTTTATTATTTTATAATTTAACGAAAATGTCTAAGTACACTCGTAAAGTATTATATTAATGCCTTAAAATATTAAGCTCATACTTCTCTATCATACGTTTTACTTTCGTCACGTTTATCTGTGACTCTCTGTATAGTGGATAATTTGTTTCCTGTTGTCGGAGACAGTCTTCTTGCACGTACAAGGAACACGTGACCTCTATAATAGCAAGGTGTAATATGAGAGCGAGTGTCACTGCGGGGTTCGCTTCATATCCCTTATACCGCTATTTATAGCCATTCCCAGGTCATCCTTTAAATTAATTCTCCTGCCGCACCGGCAACCCACACTACTTACATCTCAGTAAACTCATGGGTGGGGGGAATAGAAATCAAGCCACGATTCATGTGGATGCAACCCGTAAATCATCAGCGAAGAGATGGGATGAAGAACCTCTTACGTCATCAGGTCAACAGATTCAGCAGATAAACAAGAATGATGGTGACCCATGGACTATTAAAGGATTGGATTCAACGCTTGGATTTCGGGCGAAACCAGCCCAGGGAGTAGTAATGTTAAGATAAATTAAGAACATAAATTACTAAAAATCTCGTTTTCATTTCAGAAATAACTACTATGGGTTGTGATTTATTGCACATTAAATGAAGGCCTATGACACAAACTGCACTATTTACACAGCCTATGGAGGCACTAATCAATTCTGGAGTTTTAGGTTCCAGGGTTTTACTTAATCGGTACAGGGAGATGACAGAAGTCCTAAGCTTTATGGAGAAGTTTAACGAACATGCGACTTTTAACACCAGTTTTTCTGGTAGTCATTTCTGTTATAGGCCAAGCTGGCCCCTATCTATGGTGTCACCAAAAAGGATTAGGTTAATCGAAAAATCCCTATGATCTCATCGAGAAAGGAACTCACCACCCTAACATTTATAGCATATTTTTTCAACCAACACAGCACTATGGTTAACTCCCAGCTTCTGATATGGTGGTATATGTTTTGTGCTCCTGAGTTTAATAGTAAGTTTCATAAAATTACGTTTTATGAAAATTGTAAAGAAATAACCTATCTCAAAATAAGACAGATATTTTCCTTTTGATCTACAAAATAAGCACGTACCAGAAAAATGGCTTCAGTTTCCTTCACTGTTCTTGATGCTGCTTGAAGATATCCTTAGCTTTCCGCAACATCTGCCATTTAGTAAATACTAGCATGTGCCCGCGGCTTCGCCCGCGGCTTCGCCCGCGGCTTCGCCCGCGGCTTCGCCCGCGATAATTATTTCAAAAATTAAGAGCATAATAGTTAAATCATTATATTTATTAACACCTAAATCACGTGAATTACATACCACGATTAGATAGCGTCGCCTGGTAAAAGCGACCTCAGATTCGAGTTCCTTGGCCCAGAAAACCCCCGTATAGTGAGTTTCGTCCAAATAAAACAATGTTTTACCATATTTAGGGCTTACAACATTCAAGAGATCGCGAAAGTTTTATTTCCAAGGTATGACAAAAAAGCCAAAGCCTACTGTAATTGATTTGACATTGAAATGTATAACTAAAAACTGATGCTTCGAAAACACAAAAAAAAAAAAAAAAAAAAAAAAAACATGTTTTCTGCCCGTTTTTCATTTATAACTCACGAACGAAAACGAAAATTAAAATTCCGGCTTCAAGGTGCATTTTCCGACCCTTCAGTCCACCTATGTTTAAAATTTCAGATCTCTGCGTTGAGTAGATTTCGCTGGGCATCGCGGACAGACAATCAGAAAGACAGACACTTCCTTTTATTAATATAGAAATCACAGGAATATCAAGAACTCGGTGGCTGATAAAAACGTTCAATAGGTGGTACGAAAGACAATCTAACAAACAAATATTTTCTCCTTTTATCTATTAGTCATTCTAATGTGTGGGGCCATTTAAAATTTTGAAATAAAGAAATTAAAAGGAAAGGTATGGAATGTATGTATAATACAGATTTTGGGTACTAAATGTAGGATAATATAGGAAACAGACATCCATAACATCCATTCGCGACAGCATCGTGCCATTCTAATGTATTGCGGTAGTTGGAGGCATGAAAGCACACACACCCATTGTTCGGAACGAATGGGCATTACTCCTCAACATTTTCATCATCTCCTTATGATATTCTCTGGAATTTCTACCTCTGATAGTGACTATTTTGACATAAGAGTGCTGTTCACATCTTGTCACATCCATTCTGCATGGCGGGTGACTCACAACTAAATTACCATCACCTATATTCGTATAACTGTACATCACAATCTTACCAAATGATGTGTCTGTACACTGGAGATACCACACGACATACGACATCTCATTGTGACATCGCCTCACTTTAAGAAAAACATAGATGCCATGTCTTATGGTCTAGCTCTACATATCTGTATATTTGTAAAGATATTGTATTGTAATTTGTTGTAATATTTAATATCGTTATTAATATTATTAGGATTTATTATCTCTAGACCATGGTGATGCACACGTTTGTATCACCAGACGTGAAAGAGTTCACTCATTCTGCTTTACCCATCAATATCACAGGCCGTGATGTTCCCACAGCACACAGCGTCATTGCATCGTTGTAGTAGCCAGTACTAATAGGCATCTGCATTTTCTCTTGTTTTATTTCGGTTGGTTTATTTAACGCTCATTATGTCCTTAATCCAGAATGGTTAATTTGTTGTGTTTCGTCAGCAAACTCTAGTTACATTTATTTTGCATCAGTGCATCAAAATCCCATGTAAATATCAACGAAAATGGAAATGTTCATCATAATAACAACAATGATTTACAGTTTTAATAAAAGTATTAATATCATTAAGAACACTATAAGTAATATTATTAGCTGAAGTGAACAAAATGACACAGTTGGAAGTCATTGTGCAGATCTAGACATTCAAATTGCCTTTATTGAAATGTCGTCTGAAAGTGGTTAATATCATCCAAACCAATTTTGTCAAATATTGTAGACGTAATTTTCTCATCTTTTTTTAATTATTTATATCGGAAAGCATCCCCGAGCTTTGTGTGTGCTACGTGCTTCAAGTCTATTTTGTAATGGGAAATAAGTAGGCTAGTTGCAACCGCACGAACTCAACCAAAATCACCTACATCAGCAGTTTGTGGTATCGAGGTCCTCTCAGATATGTTGTGTATTTTGCGGGACCCTAACAATTTGTTTTTAGTACACGCTTTCCAAAACAGCTGCATTGTCTTACTGTTAACACTGTTAAATATTGTTAAATAGGTGCCTTCATTTCAATATTACCTCATTTTCACAATGTCTTAGGGAGTCTACTTTCTTCCAGTTACTCTCCTTCATTTAAAGACTCCACAGTGCGTTCCAACTACCAAAGGGACCATAGGCCTAATTATGTTTTGGTCGGTTCAGTACATTTGTCATTTTATTATTATATCCCGCCTTGCTTTAGATGTGAGGCATTTTTTGTAACTTCCGTTCTGTTAATATTCTAATTATCCCACTTATTCCTTCATATATGCCTATAAAACTTTCTAAAGAAACAGTGGTCTAAGATCAATAGTTTCTGAAACAGGGCATATTAACCATTAACCCCAGTTAATAGGATACTTTGTTATATCAGATTACCTCATGCTTTAAATGTCGAAACTATTAAAGCAACTGCATAGAAACATTTCATAAAGAATTCTCTTTAAAGTTTTAATATGTCTCATGTTATTAAAACTCTACTAGAAACCAAAATTGGTAATGAATATTCCATATTTATATTGAATCATCTCCGAAGTATAGTAGACACTAATCATAACTTATATATGGGCAATTTCCTTACAATTTAGTGAACATTTTCTGCGAACTAATTCGTTGAGTTCAGAATACAATTGGTTAGCAAAGAGTTAAACAGTTGTCAGCTCAGAGGCTGTTCTGCTATAACAAATGTCATAAACATCTGGTCTCAGCAATGACCCAATTTCTGCCACACCAGTTTAAATAATTACAAGAAACTTCAAATCAAATATCAAAGATGATTTATGACATAAATTTCATTACTCAACGCCAAAAGCAGGCCCACAAGGAATGGTAACACCCACAAGCATGCATTGTACTCTGAGGAAGGCTGGCAGGCACTTGTTGCGCCGTATTGACCCGTTCGCACGCCCGTGACTGAGGTGACCCCGTGCTGCAGCCCAGCGAGGCGTATCGACCCCGCGACCGTGTCCGCCACCTTGGGGAACCCGTGACTTAGCTTCTGCATTCCATCTAGCGATTAAACAGACTAACTATAACAATTTCAGTTTCATGGAGAAAATATACTGTACCGCTACCGTCTTCGTTCTCGTGGCCATCCTGTTATTATTACAAGGGAACGAATTTTTGGGTTCATATAGCTTAGAATTCATAAAACTATAACTGTATGTTTACATTCTTCTGCTTTGTCTTGGCTAAAGTCCAAGGTTCAGTTCCGGGGTAGTTCTCTGTACTTCCTTTTGTCCATCGACTATTCAAGGTGTGATTTAACTATAAGAAGAGAGAATCTAACCTAACCTAACCTAAAATTCCGGGCCCTAATTATTACTGTTTGTATTCCTTTATTTATAAGTCTGTAGTCGGCGCGAAAATGTTTTAGGCAGTGGGATGGGTAGAGTTTTCCGCTCTAGAACCGGTCAAAATGTAAACAGTATGTCTGTCTCGCTTTAGCGCATTACTCGTATCTACTTAAGAGTGAGACATACTTGTTTACTTCAGGGCCGGTTTTAGGGCGGAAAACTCTAGCCATCCCACTGTCTAAAACTTTGCGCGCCAACTATACACCCTGCTTACCTTGCCATCGTAAGCTAAGAGCTTTCTCATGAACAATCGGAAAGATGGCCGTTTGTTGATCTTCAAGACGAAAACAACTGATCCCATATTTGTAGGTGGTGACCTACTGAGGTTTATTTGAAGTACCGAGAACCCACATCCTAATAGAATAAACTGTATAGGTCTATGTTATTATGTACACGAAACAACCTGCATCGGAAGCAGTGGCGTACCAAGGGGGGAGGCGAAGGGGGCGGCCGAACCGGCGCCGTAAAGGGGGGCGCAAAAATTGAAAAACATATTTTTTTAGTTTAAGAAAAAAATAATTTTTTCAAGCAAAATAGGTTTTATTGGTCAAATTTTCTTTATTTCTTTGTTAAATACTGCAGTAATATTATTTAGAAATGAAATAAATGTTTCGTTTTAAACTATTAATAGACAATACGAAATAGGTCGTGGGCGCCGAGCACACAGGAAAAGTTTACGGTGTAATTTAGAAATTTTATCAATTGAACGTGATGTGGCTGCTACTATAGACTTCAACTCTATTATAAATAAGTGTGCATCCATCAAGGCTAGAAAGGCACATTTTAAAACTTTTGTTATGACTCTGAAACTTCTTTTCTCTTTATTTTTTTCATACAAACTAACTTTATAATACTTACAGTTTTATTTCATTCATATTTTTCTCTTTATAATGTGTTAAAAGTAACATACTACTTATTAAAAATAAATAATTGTGAACATTAAACTGTGTTTAAATTAAACTCATTGAACCTTGAACCATTTATTGTTAGGGGGCGACTACCATCTAGTTAGTCCCGGGCGCCAAGTAGCCTTGGTACACTGATAGGAAGATCTTCACACCAAAATAAAAGAACCACATATATCAGTAAGAAGGACAACGAACAAAAAATTAAGGGCAGACCCAGAGAACAAAATTAATATTGCTAGGTTTTTCCTTTCTGAATAGAGGGATTCAAGATTGGAATTATTCATCTGCAGAAACCTTCAAAACGTTTCCTGCTAACGCCAATTAAAAAAAATATATATGTATTGAGTAGACAGATGGCTCATGGCTTTCGGTCAAGATGAAGCTTCTTTCTGGTCTTTTCTTTAATCCAACGCGAAATGAATTCAGTTTAGTGCGTTATTAGAATTAACACGAACAGAATTGATTATATTTTAAATACAGATTGCATATTACGCATTTTCAGTCTACTCTCTAAGTTTCAGGATGGTTTCGTGTACGATAATAATCGATATCACAGCAGTAAAAAATTCCCTATGGAGGCCCAGAAGGTTCCAGGAGGTTGAGGCTCCCAGATTTTAGACATTCGGCACATGAAGGTGTTAAGGTTGTCAGCCATACGCACCGGCCGCCTTTACCCCCAGGATTTCTCCTAGTACTAATTTCTGTTGGAGGCTGAGTCGACCCCAGGGACATAGTGCCACCAGAAGGATTAGGCCAGTTGAAAAACTCCAACGACCTCATCGGGGATCGAACCCGCGACCTTCCGATTTGTAACACAGCGCCTCAACCACTACGCTATGGCGCACCCCAATCGATATCACACCAATTTTATAATGAAAATCTGTTTCGAAATGAATATCATTATGATACCGCTGCGTCACACGTTATAAGCCATTATAGCATGATCGAACAAAAAAATCTTTTATTGATCTGACTTGAAAGTCACTTAAAAAGTAATGCTTTACAGAGTGTCACATCCAACTTTATATTATTAATCCATTTCAGTAAATAAAGGTTCACGTCCCATTTATGGCGTCAGATTAATTTCAAATTTCAGTATGAGAATTAAAGTTTTTACAAATGGGCACAACAGTATTGTAAATTGGAAAACGCAGTGACAATTATGGTGAGCCAATCAGAGCCGAAGCAGCCGGTCCTATAAATAGAGCTGAGTTTTATTGATTCTAAATCACAAATATTGTTATATACTGGAGGCGACAAACATCCTCTGCAGATGGCGTTCGCATCCATATTCATGGACCACATCAACAAAAGTTTGTAGCAGAATTTTATTTACATATTAAAGAGCGTGTGTTTTATGTGCTAGTACGTAGGCTATATTCTTTTTGTTTTATTTAAAGGAAGGATGAAAACAAAGTTAGTGAAAGGAAACATGTATGAATTATGTTTTTGAAATTACAGCACAGCTTATAAATGACACAGAACTACACAGAGTTCCCATCAAAATGTACAAGAACATCTCTACGTGCTGAGAAATTTAAATAGTATCCAAAGTTCACATAACTGAATGGATGTGACTCCAGGTACTTGTCTCCTTCGTGCACTCTCAGAAATACCGGCTCAAATTTTCTTTTTTAAAACTCTTTCTAATTTAGTTCCCCCTTTTTTAGAACTATACCACCGGCGTGGTCTTATGGTTAGCGTCATTGACTACAGATCCGTCGGCCCGGGTTCGATCCCCGATACCTCTTCGGAGTTTTCTGAGGTAGGGAGTACTGGAACGGGGTGCACTCAGCCTCGTTATTCAAAATTGAGAAGCTATTTGATAGAGAAGTAGCGGCTCCGGTCACCACTAACGGCCGTGGGTGACGGCATGCTGACCACATGCCCTAATCGTGCCATCTGCCTATGCAGATGACGCAGCAGTCGGGTGGTAGGCCTAGTCCCTTCAGGGATGTAGCGCCATGGAGTTTTTAGAACTAGCTAGTCTATTAGAGAAGGAGCACAACCATGTCGCATGTATACTTCATATATATATATATATATATATATATATACATATATATACACACACACACACACACAGGAGGCAATCAATATAAAGCACGGCAACTATTTTTCTTTTGAAAATGTGGGACCTTTTTAAATTTTTGGAATACACAAATGAAAGTGTAGGGTATGGAATGTGTGTAAAATACAAATTATGGATACTAGATGTAAGATAGTGAAGGAAACACACGCCCATAAGCATCCATAAGCGACTGCATCGTGCCACTCTAATGTATTGCTGTAGTTGAGGCATGAAAGCACACATGCCCACACCATGATTCACTAAGTTTGGTACGGAGGACATTATCGCCCAAAGTATCCGTCAATTCCTTATGGTATTCTCTATTATTTCTCCCTCGGACTGTGACTATTTCTACGTAAGAATGCTGTTCACATCTTGTCAGATCAAATCTGTGAGGTGGCTGACTCACAACTAAATTACCATCGTCTCTATTCATATAACCGTACATCACAATGCTACCAAATGTGTCCATACATTATAGACGCTACAATCTTACGTGACATACAACATGACACCATCACCTTACTATGAGAAAAAATAGTTTCCTTCACTTATACTCCATCCCTCGTATGTGTGTGTATATATATGTGAATGTGTGTGTGTGTGTGTGTCAGGACATGAAAATACACAGTGCTTTGTGATCAGCATAATAAAAATCCTACCCCTAACATTTTCGGTTTTCAAGACAACGTTCGGGGCAGGAGTAAATAAATTTCTATCCGGCATTCGCCATAGTGAGAAAGGACAAGTTTTCCCCTCGCCAAAACTCAGATTGTTCGATCCCTAGAATTTAAGTACAACCTCTAGAAAGTCAGTTCATTATTTTACTGCACTGGTGAACCCACAGGTTGATGCAAACGTACGCTGTCTAAAACCGGAATACTTAATGGGGATGTGTTTGCTCGTTTAGGTGTCACCTTAAAGTTGCCAGAGAACCAATTTTCATAGATAGACTGTGTAAAATAATTGCATAATTCGATGTTTTAAGAAGACACTTAAATACATTTTAAATCCTGTTAGGCATACTCTGTTAATTCGTGCGACAATTCAGCCTATCTATTATGGAACTTAGTACTAGTTTGACATTTTTCAAAAGGTAGCCTTTTAAGAATTTCAGACTACGTTATAGCCTACCATAACGCCGTGATCGAACTTGTTTATTTAGCATTCTAAGGCTTTCCATTAGATATTACTTAAACATTCTTGCAAAGGTTTCTTTCTTTACACGTAGGATTACTCCAGAAGTTATAGGAAACTACCGGCAGTTGGCTATCAAAGAATTAAGCAACCCAGGGTACACATAATATAATTGGTTTAATTAAAAAGTATTGAAAGTATAGGTTCAATGTTCAAAATCTGAGCAAAACATATATTATTATCGGTCGTACCCTTTTGCGTCCCAAAGCTAGTGGTCGCTTTATCAAAACAACCCTCGTGCGTCCGGTGCAACTTGACGTAAACAACCCTCGTGCGTCCGGTGCAACTTGACGTAAACAACCCTCGTGCGTCCCGTCTTGAACAAGATCGATACATCTGTCTGACGAAGCCTTGAACAATATACAAGCAGGAACATATAATCACACACGCTCAATAACCGTTGTCAATGCCAAGAAAAATGAAAAAGAGGCCTTCTTGGAAGAAAAAATGGTTAAATATAGAACTGAAGCACTCGGCAGACTGGAATATGTGCGAACAGTAAGCTATCATTTAAGTTCCTATCAACCACAAGAAAGGAAACTGGTAGCCAAAAGACAAAGAGTAACTTCATTCTCCGCTTCAATTTTATTTAATACTGACAGTAATGCAAGGATTAAAATTTTGGGGGTGTGTAGCAATTCGCCTCCTCGCGGTGCAACCTGGGGAATGCTAAACGAACTGCATGGTACCAGTTATTAATTTTACCTGTATTCCATGGGACGCATTTTGGTCATTGCTCTAGAGAGATCCGGGACGCAAACGGGTCATCGGATCTGAGGATCTATGGGCGCAAAATTCCTAGTTTAGTGGTTTCGGGACGCAAAAGTCCAGACGCATATCTGATTACTTTCTGTACCTTTAGCATGCAAACTGAATTATTGGGTTCGACCCTGAAACTCGAAATAAACTTCTGGATAACTTTTTGGAAATTTAGCTTAGACTGAAAGCGCACATACTCAGTGTAGAACCCTACTAAATGCTGAAATATGAAGGTAGAGAAAGTCATGTGAGTGTTTCATATCAGATTCTTATCATTGTATTGATCGAGTTCAGCCGTATTCCATGTTGTTTAGAACCCCGGTTCAAGCTTATCAGGTTCTATAGCTGGCAAAGATCTTTCTCACTCTCTCTTCCAACATGTTGCTTGCATAAACTTCCTCATTAAATGTAGTTCTACACGTCATAAAACACTTTAGCGTAAATTCACTTCTTGAAAGTCCGCATATTAACCCGTCTCAGTCTACCGTGTACGACAAGACATCTTGATATTTTGTGAGGAAATGGCCTGCTGTAAACATGGCGTGGAACAAAAGTAAATAACGTGAAGTAATTACAAGCCTTGAAGATATATTAAGTCTCCAAGGAACATCTCAAGTACTGTTTATTGCGGTTATCAAAGAAATCCGTTTCATGTATAACAAGAAGCTATTTACATAGAAACAAATTAAATTTAATTAAAGTGAAGCTGGTGTGTTACAATGAACTGTCATTCTTTTCTCAAAACTTTCTAGATCATCAATATTTACACCCAGTGGTTCGCACAATCTACGGTGGGCCTATGCACGATATACCTCAGAGGTAAATGTAGAACTCTATCGTAAAATTTACAAAGAATTCGTATATCCAAACTTAACCTTTTCACTGGTACTGACGTATAATGTGTCACTTCGAACAAGTGTTTAAAGCAAAGATATAAGACTAATAGAGTAACGCTTTATGTAAATCGTGAAGATTTTTATCTGCATATTATGTTTATTTATGGAAGCCTGTCAGTTCAATGCTTTTCATTGATTTCAAACTTAGAGCCCACTGATAATTTACTTGATAATTGCTTATATAAGCATAGAAATTCAGCTCTCAAAGAGTTAAGAAGGATTTAAGAAAAGAAACAAACCCGTTCGCCAGTGACACGCAACTAATGCTTAGGATATCTTCGCCAAAACTAACAATACACTTTTCACTCTAAGAACCGAAGCTGGAGTAAATCATGTAATTCAATGTCCTGATCTAACACATTTTGCTTGTCGGAATTTTTGAAGTAAATTGAGTCTCCTCAAATTGATTAGTAGGCCTTCTACTACAAAGCATATTAGGAACACCATTTTCACATTCTTCGACAAACTCTCCAATAATTATTATTGAAATTGAAGGTGATTTGACTTACGTTATTAGTTGTAATTTCTTCATTATCTCGGAATCAACATACCTGTAACAAAAATGTACATGTTTTAAGATATATAAATTGAATATTGGTAATTTTACTAAAAAGTATTAATTATCCAAAAATAAAATAAACTATTATAATTATAAAAATTATCCATTACAGAAAAACTCAAAATCCCATCACCATTGTAAATATAAAATATACATGCCATTAATGGTATATAATGTTAAGTATAAAGTATTACGTGTTACTTACAAAGTATAAAATATTAAGTGAAAAAAAGCAAAATCATAGTAATAATCATTAGTAAAAGTTTGGTTACGATATGTAAATAACAAAAATAAATTTTAATGAATTTCGCTTGAGTGTTAAAAATAAAACAATGATTTCTTTTTTATAATTGCTACTTTGTTTCAGTTCTGGCTTTTGTAGTTTTACAAAATCAGAAACTCCGCTAATGTTAGGACAGCCTACAGTTGAAAATGCATTTTGATAGACATGAGATAGTCATGATTCTAACGGTAAGTCACACATGGGCTGGATAGGCGACGTAACGAGCTGCACCACAGGAAGGCGGTGATTTCCTCTCGTGTCCTACCATTTCCTGATTTGCTCGTTCCAGAAAATGAGGGTGTGTTAGACAGATGCAATTCCTGGTGTAATGCTGTTTCTATTTTCCTGTATTTCGAAAGTTTATGACAAGATAATTTACAACTGAAAACTTGATATTTCTAGCAGAGGAATGAGTTTGTTAAGCAGCTTGAACTAAAATTAGAACATTCTTCAATCTTCATATTTCATCGAATGTGGCCACACACCAGTTTTAAAATGGCCATTTTTAGGAATGATACTTCTCTCATTAGACGCTGACACAGACAAATAATAGCAGAACTTAGGTTAAAATGAAAATTGAAGTACCATATATTATTATTATTATTATTATGATTATTATTATTATTGAATCTCCGTTTTATTTGACCCTATTTTGCCACTGGCATGTTAGGGGTATAGTTATACAGCACGTTTTACTTTACATATATACATATACATATATATGTATATGCTTGCAATGCCTATAATGCCTATATATGCCTATATATATACACCCCTACGTAAGATTTAGCCTACTATAATAAACTTTCAAACTAAAATTCATTTTCATTCCCAAATAATGTTTTATAATAATAGTTTTGGTTGGATTTCTCACAGCTATATTAAAGAAATAAAAAAACTACTGTAAAATTAATCACGTCAAATATAGTAAAAAAAATAACTTATTTCGCGAAATACCTACCGAAATAGAAGAAAATTAACTACAAAATCAACCATTTCATTTCACCAAAAATCAGGCTTTTATGACTCGCGAAAACTTGAGGACAGAATTTGTCTTAGTGTGGTCAACTAAGTTAATAAAGAAGTTTGTCCTAAGCTTGAGTCATGGCTCTCACGGGCACTTTTGTATGAACAGATATTATTATACTTGCTAAGAATACTGGTACTTAATAAACTGAGGTTTAATATCTACAGTTCATTAAGTACCAATATTGAAGCTTAATGCTGTGCTATCTGTTAGGCAGTGGTCTGAGGAAGTGCTTAAAAGGAAAGAAATCGGAATATTAATATCATTGGACATTACAGGTGCTTTTGATCATGCTTGGTGGCCAAAAATTCTGGTGCAGTTAAAACGGAAGAAATGTCCAAGAAATCTATACATCTTAATTCAGAGTTATTTTCAAAACCGCAGTGTTCAGTTACAAATTGGGAGCAATTCCATTACTAAGGTCATTGACAAAGGTTGTCCTCAAGGTTCGTCCTGTAGTCCAACTTTTTGGAATATTTTGTATGACAACATGTTAGAAATATCTCTTCCTGAAGGATGTCAATTATATGCTTATGCAGACGATGCTCTATTGATGTGTAAAGCTAAAAATATGCCTAATTTGACTTACGAGGTCAACACAATATTAGAAGAATTATGTCAGTGGGGTTCTGATAACAAACTCCATTTTAATCCGCTGAAAACAACAGCTCTGATTATTACTAGAAAAAGGAGAATTCAAAAGCCAATAATTAAAATGAATCAGGAACACATTCGAATTGTAGATCAGATGTCCTACTTAGGAGTAATCTTGGATCAACAAATGACATTTAGACCTCACTTTGACAATGTTGCTAGCAAATCCAACACTCTACTCAATAAACTGGCTTTTGCTTCTCGACCAACGTGGGGTCTCAATGCAGAAGTTCTGAAAATTATCTATAGAGCAGCAGTTGAACCTTTAGTGTTGTATTGTGCTTCGGTGTTTAGGAAATGTTTTGATATGAGCTGGGCTCGGCATAAATTAGCACAAATACAACGAGGCTTTATTCTGAGGATTATTAAAGCATATAGAACTGTTTCTACAGATGCCGCTTTAGTAATTGCGGGCATTGAGCCTTTATATTTGTCTGGTATTGCAAAAGCAGAAACTACGCTGCTCCGAAAAGGCTTCACATATGAAGACGCAATCTTGCGTTTGGATATCGAAAGACCAGCACACTTTACTACTGCCGGACATCCTGCTTACTTCAATAATTTCGTTAATAACAATGGATGTACCAGGAATCACAATCTGGAGATTTTTACAGACGGTTCAAAATTCTGCAGAGAAGGAATGGTGGATAAAATCGGTTGTGCTTTCGTGGTGTTCTGTTGTGGTAGGGAAATGTATTCACAAATGGCCAGACTCTCTACAGAGTGCTCAATTGTACAAGCTGAGCTCTTTGCTATAAAGGAGGCTGTCTTATGGTCTGAATCTCAAAATTCTGACTGTTGCATTTTCAGTGACTCACAAACTGCACTTACTGCTATAAACAACAAGTTCAATTTAAATGCCTTGGCAGCAGAAATTAGAACTAAGATAATATCATACGAGAAACACATTTGTTTATCCTGGGTACGAGGCCATATGGGCACATTAGGGAACGAAAGAGCTGATGAATTGGCAAAAAATGCTGCGACCTCGAATTTAAATTTTAGCTACAAATTGTGTCCCCTATCTTATGCTAAGAATAAACTTAGAGATTATATTAGGACTGCTTGGAATGAGCATTGGGTGTCCAGCTCCAAAGGGACCACTACGAGAGAAATCTTCTTTCCAACAGTTGAGTGTCGCCTACGCTGTACGAGTGTAAAACCGGACTTCATATTCACTCAGTTTCTGTCTGGGCATGGCAAATTTGGTTTTTACTTTCAACGTTTCATGATCCAAAGACAGAACGGTTATCAATGTATATGTACTGAACAACAAACTGTTGAACATTTAATTTTTCATTGCCCAGTCCTAGAGCATAAAAGAAGAATATTGGACACACACTTAGATTATTGTAAAAAGAAATTAGATAAACCACTCTTTGATATTTTTAGGAAAAAATGCTGTTATAGAGAATTCCAAAAGTTTTTGTGTTCTATTTTTAAGATGTTATAGTTTTCTTTTATAATATAATATATTAGTTATCTTGTTTTCTTAGAGTAGTAAGGCCTGCATCCAGCCTATGGATAAGAAGTAGTAATATTGCAAATATATTGTCTTGTAACTATAACCCTAATATACCTCCGGGTGGAATAGGGTTTAAGTAATTGTATATTCAATAAAATAAATAAATATTGAAGCTTAGTGATCAATTATGGGTACGTTAATGATCGTTAGCAATGAAGTAATGATCGAAGAGAAATTAAAAAGTTTCAACCTGTTTGAAAACTTTAATGAAGAGCAGAAGCTCAAAGTATACACAAAAATACAAGTTAGTGTATCCTTCTGGAAGAAAGTCTGGAATGTATAATAAAGTACGGAATATAATTATAATTCACAGTTGTCATTATTGTAACATTTGGTTTTACAAAATTTAATTTGTAGTAAGCAGTTTGAGGCTCTCCCGTCGTTGATAATAAATTGAAAGGATGAAAATACTCGTACAAGTTAGTGTTTGATTCAGTGAGAATAGTCTGAATTATTATTTAATTTATTAGTATTTAATGTTAAAAGATATTATTAACATTGTGGTGACTACAAAATAATGAAATAAATGATGAAATAAATATATGAAATTACTTTCTTCTTGATTATCTCAAAAGTAAGGTAGTCCTATTATAACCGATGACAAGTCAAAACATTCCAGTGCTTGAAGTGAAAAGTTACATTCGAACTTCCCCTTGGCTCTATTAGTACATCTGCAAAAACGGAATAGTTAGTTTAATGCTCATGAGCATGGCAAATCCTAAGAACCACGTCTGCCTGTATAAAAAATTAACAAATAGGTTTCTATTTAAAATACTAACTTATGCATTTTTTATTTACACACCTCACGTAAATTATATGTACACACATAATATATATTTTGACTGTGTACTATAAAATGCATTTATACACCTTAACACGAAATAAGGTTGAGTTAATTAAGTATGAACTATTTTTAAACATTAACTTCTAGAAATTTTTTCGTGAAGGGAGTGTATCGGGTTACTTAGGTATGTTAAGCTGTAACCTAAATAGTAAATAAAATTGTGTGAATGTTCCAAAGAGAACATAATTGTATTACGAATTCAGGATTATCTTCAGTGATGTGGATGATGCATCCTAGTCTGGAAGGATGAGGCTCGTTTAATTGTCTATTGATTGACCCACATATTAGACACAACAGAGTGCTTTCCGTGGGAAATATCCAAGATTGCTTACATAGGTTAAGGGTCGAGTGATCTCATATTTCCTAGAAATGCTACTTTATTGGTGAAGGTAAGACGGAAGTGCAAAGCACTGGTCTCGAATAACTTTACTTCTATATTCCATAACTTTACTTCTATATTCCATACTTCGATAGAAAATTTCTCATTTACAAGCTGGGTTTGTCATGTAGCCTATTTTAAGAGATGAAAGAGGTGTTATACTTTGACATCTGTACAATTACCAAAATAGAATTACTTTGCTACTTCTTTGTAAATTGTTCATTTATTTATTAACTCTATTTTAATATTCCACTGAAGTCTTTTTTAAATTACGCATCACTTTCAATATGTTTTAAGTCATACGGAAGTGTTTATACCTAAAGTAATTAAATGTTTGTAGCATTTATTGTACTTTCTACTTAGCCACAAGACTTGAAAAGCTGTATCTGTGTAGACAGAGTAGAGATGACCACATACCCGTAATAGTGAAAAGTGATAGAACACACAGTGTTTATGTTAATAAATTTCATGTTGTTTATCTCCTACGAGGGATTTGTATGTCGTGTATAAAATAATTCCACCTATTCCCTCGTATAAAATGTTTTTGTTAAAATATCAGCTCATAGTTTTGTCAAATCTAAAATTTATATTAGTAAAAATTATAAAACATAATTAAAATTGACAGATATAATTATGTTTTATAATATTCACAAATATAAATTTTAGACGTGACAAATCTATGAGCTGATATTTTAACAAAAACATTTTATACGAGGGAATAGGTGGAATTATGTTATACACGACATACAGTGTTTAGCCTTAATTTGGAGATATAGTGCCTCAAATTTTTAGTTTAAGTAAAACCTTTATGTGATTTTGTGTCGGTTTAAGGTTTATTTTTATAATATCTTCAATAATTATGTTGTCCTCTAGAAAATAGATTTCAAGTAATAGCTATTTAAGTAAAGAGTAGGTAGGCCTATGTTAAATAAGTAAGTGCGGTAAGTAAGTAAGGGAGTATGTACGATAAAGAACACAAGCGCAGTTCTTTAGTTGGGAAACAATAATTGGGGAACTCACCTTTACATTGTGAGCTTCCATAAAGAAGCAAAACAGAGAAAGCAAATGTTTGGGGAATTTTGACAAAACTATTTAGTTTACAGGACTATTACGGCAAAATAGTGTGGATATATACGGAAATATAATTTTATATTTTTAGTAATTTAAAGCTTTGTACATTTTGGGGGATGCCAAATTTAAGCGAAAAGTTACTCTATAATAATTAAAATACTCAGCGAACGCTTTTAAAGTACAATCTACATTGTCAAAAATTAAGGAGCCACTACACAATTAGAGAATATGCACTTCTAGATGGTAATGAACTCAGAGAAACAACAATCCAAAAAGAGCATAATAGTGCATGTCGAATTTCAGAAACTTTTAACTGTATTTCATATGCCATAACTTCATTAACGGATCGTAATATCTTATTTTTTTCACGAGGATTTTAAAAACAAAAACAGAAAGTTATTTGAAAATTCTTATACAGAAATACCGAAGATATATAAAATAGGTTCTTTAAAAAATTATGTGAGATAGTCACACGACGTTTTCTACCCCAGCATGAAAACAACGCTTTACATTATGTTCTAGTATAAAGCATGCATTATCAATAGTGAAAATACCACAACCTCGCCACAGTTGAAAGAATGATTGTCTCGCGAAGAGGGAAATGCGTTCAATGTTGTGGCAAAAAGAGGTACATATTCACCCAAAAAATCATTTTAAGAAAGTAAAAGCTGTTTCCATAGTTTTTTAATTCAACATAATGTGCTTCTCTCTATCTGTTATTGAAGGCTCTGATAGAATGAAGTCAAACTCACAGGCATTACATTAGAAAGTAGACTGACCTGAGATTCACATATTGATAATATCTGTCTCGCGTGATTTATTTATTGATTCTCCTAAAACTACGATTACTTGAAGAACGCATACTACGCTTTTCTAATTAGCGTATTAGTTTATGGTAGCCTTTATATTTCTTATGAGTCATTGGAGTTGGCGTGGCCAAGATTTTATAGTGCTTCAAAAGAAAGCTATTAGGATTTTATAAAGTCCCTGTCACAATGTCAATTATTGAAGCTCTCCTCTTGATAAATTTCAGAAAATCTCGGCTGCCATCTATCTACAGGTATATATTAAAACAAATATAACAATGATCATTCAGGATCCGAGATTTAACACTAGGCCTATCTAAAAATAATTAATTAGAACATTATGGAACTCTGTGTCATGGTGACTAAAACCATGAAATGGTTTGAATGCCATGCTGTTTCTATGGTCAATAAGCGTCCATTAAATGAGCAAGATACTCATTGTAGTGTTTTTAAGAATAGTGTGAGAAGTGGGTGTACGGGCAAGCTGAGAGCAAGCGGACTGTATGACAAGATTCATAGGACGTAACACTTCTTGAAATTGAGACTTAAACTATAAATAGATAAGCCAAACTTGCCCAATACATTTTAGATAAATTTCTCTGGTATGTAACAATTTATTGTCACAACAACAATACATACATCATGCTCAGTTCATAAATTCTTGATTTCTTGGACGTGTATAATATTATTATTCATAAACACTGTTGAACTTGTAGATATCACAATGTTTAATACAAATTCCTTTGTTAAAGGTCATAAATATCTTTGAGATGGCTTAATCAGTTTGATCAAAACCACAAATATATTAGTTCAATGATGAAATTACGTCCAAATTGTTTCTCAATTAAATTAGGTAGTAAATGACGTACCTTTGAATTGATTAATACCACCTTTTGATAGTTGATACAGATGTTAGCCTGAGATCTTGCAACGCCAACACCAAAATGAAGAAGACCCGATGAATCACACGATGGGTGATAATAGTCCTTAAATCGTTCGAAGTCTTCAGAATCAATAAGGCATATGAAACCTTAATGTGAATCGAAGAGCTGATTGCTTCAGCTATTGAAAGTAAACCACCAGATCTATCTGATAGGTAAAGAATGGCATTGATAAGCCAAGAAGAAAACTCATGTCCTTATGAGTAGTAGTTGAATTGATTACAACGAAGAATAGGCATTTAAAGCCTAGAAAAACTAATGTCTTATGAGACACAGTTAACTTGAATCGATGAAGAAGGAGAAAAAGCTAAAGATAAACCTTATTGGCTATCAAAACAATATAATAAAAATCTCCAGTCTCTGATTGGATGCAAGACATAAAAAGAATAATTTTGATATTACAATACCCATACATAACAACTATTTGAAATTCATTTGTTCAATAAATAAAAAGCAAGATAGCAAGCAAGGCCTGCTAAAAACGAATTACAGAAGCATGACCTACTAAACTAAAACATAACGGAACATATTGCCCGCAAATTATGACACTTGAGGCATAATTTAAAATTACATGTGGAGTTATGTTTAAAAAATAAATAAAGAAGAGAGAAAAAATAAATAAAAAATAAAACAAACATGAGAACAAATAATTGAAATGAATTGAAAAACATGAAAGCAGAGAATGACTGAATCATTCATCATTTTCTGAAATTGGCAATGGCGCCAATTTAATGATAGGACGCACATAAGAACCTGTGGCAGTCCGAACTGTTGCAATCCGAACAAGCCCGTCCTTGCCAGGGTGAATCTGATGAATAATGCCCAATATCCATCTCTGAGGAGGGACATTATCATCTATGATTAGCACTGGTGTGCCAATAGATACATTGTCTTGGACCTTGGTCCATTTAGCACGTCGTTGCAGGGTAAGTAAGTAATCTTTGGACCACTTTTTCCATAGATTAATGTTAAATTGGTGTAAGGCATCCCAACGTGAACGTAAAGTATAACCACCTGTCAAATCAGGGCTAGAAATAGATATTAAAGGCTTTCCTACAAGAAAGTGACCAGGTGAGATATAAGCGAAGTCATCTATATCCTCATTTAGTGGAATTAGAGGACGTGAATTCAGTAATGCCTCAACCTGGATCAAAACTGTGCTAAACTCCTCATAAGTGAAGTTGAATGAAGATAGCATCCTTTTAAGATGGTACTTTATAGAGCGTACAGCTGCTTCATGCAAACCTCCCATGTGAGGAGAATTAGACGGCAAAAAATGCCAAAGAACATTCAAATGAGAAGTAGCATCTTGCACTGATGATTGATGCTCTTCTGAATTTAGGAGTTCGCTAAGGTGATGAAGATCTGTGTTAGCACCTACAAAATTAGTTCCATTATCCGAAGTGACAGAAAACGGGAGACCTCTACGCCCTGTAAAGCGAGAAAAAGCCGCAAGAAAGGCACGGGAAGTAAGCGCCGTGACAAGCTCAATGTGGATGGCCTTAGTGGACATGCACACAAATATAGATAAATATGCCTTGATAGAGGTCTTAGAACGAGGACCACCATACTTAATGGTAAATGGGCCTGCGTAGTCAATGCTAACATTCGTAAATGGGGGTATAGAATTAACACGAGAAGGAGGAAGGTCAGCCATCTTCTGCTGCAATGACTGAGCCTTAAAACGAAAACAAATGATACATTTGTTTACAACCCCACGAACAACCTTCCTAATAGAAGCTATCCAATATTTTTCTCTTACATGAGCAATGATAGATTGTAAGCCTGCATGATGCAGCTTACGATGCGTGAATTCAATGAAGTTTTTAGTAAACTTATGAGATGAAGGTAACAGAATCTGATGTTTAATTTCGAATGGCAAGGCAGAATGCTTGAGGCGTCCGCCTATGCGAAGAAGGCCATTCTCATCAAGGAATGGTGAAAACTGCAATACTTTGCTAGCAGTAGGTATGGCTTGTCCTGAGGACAAACATTTCATCTCTGTCGAATAAGCCTGAAGTTGTACCACTCTGATACAATATCTGAGGGCCTTGTCAAGTTCAAGAGGCAACAATGGACCTTTAATAATGGAATGAGGATTACGGATCCTATCAATAAACCTTAATACATAGGCCATGATTCTTAGAGTTTTTAGGTGCTGAAACTCTAAAATCTTAGAGTTCATTTCAAAATTCCTTGATTGAATTATAGCTACTCGCTTAACTTCTGGTAATGGAGTAGGAACAACAAGTGGGCTATTGCCTGGCCAATCAGATTGAGGAGTACGAAGCCAATTTGGACCTGACCACCAAAGCTGATTATTTATGAGGTCAGAAGGCAAAACACCTCTAGAAATAAGATCGGCTGGATTATCCTTTGAGGATACATGGCGCCATTCGCAGGTTGAGGTGAACTCAACAATATCCGAAACTCTATTTCTAACAAAAGTTTGCAGAGTATCAGGTGAACGAGATAGCCAGCATAGCACAATGCTGGAATCAATCCAGAGGAAAATCTTATCAATATTTAGGAGCAGCATGGGCAGAACCTTACGAATTAGAATGGCCAAAAGATGGGCAGCTAATAGCTCCAACCTAGGAATCGTGGTAGGCTTTACAGGCGCGATTCTAGATTTAGCGCACAGCAAGAAACTTTGAACATTGCTGGAGTGAGTATAAGAGCGCAAATACAAACAGGCTCCATAGGCAGATTCACTAGCATCACAAAATCCGTGAAGCTGAATAGAACTTGAATCCTCCGATACTACCATGCGAGGTATAGCAATTTGCTCTATCATAGTCAATTGACTGTGAATCCTTAGCCATTTATCAGCTACATCAGGAGGAATAGGCTGATCCCAAGAGGTAGTAGTCTTCCATAAAGACTGAAATATTATCTTGCAGTAGGCAACGATTGGAGATATAAGGCCTAAAGGATCAAAGATTGAAGCGATGCAAGATAACAACGTTCTCCTAGAGCATATCTTGAACGGTTTTGTGAAGTCAATAGAAGTCTCTATTCTAAGCAAGTCATTGGATGGCTGCCAGATTAAACCTAAAGCCTTTATAGAACTGACTTCAGATTTACCGAATGTGCGGCTGTCTAAAGTCTCTTGCAACTGAAGAGGAATGTCCTGAAGCAATTCAGGAATATTTGAACTCCACTTTCGAGGAATAAAACCTCCCAAGGGCAACAATGATCGCAGTTGATTTACCGCTTCTTTAGCTTCAGCTAAAGTAGGACAAGTTGCAACTATGTCATCAACATAAATCGAACGATTAACAATAGTGCTGGCTAAAGGATACTTGGAACCTTCATCAATTGCTATTTGCTTCAGGGCCCTAGTAGCCAAGAAGGAGGCAGGGGCAGTGCCATATGTAACTGTTTTGAGATTGAACACCTCAATAGGTTTCGAAGGAGAATCTCTCCAAAGTATTTTTTGATAGATTTGATGATCTGGATGAATCATCACCTGCCTATACATCTTTTCAATGTCGGCAGTAAAGGCTATAGCATTGAACCTGAAGCGTAATAGGATGGAAAACAGCTCAGGATGGACATTAGGCCCAACTGCCAGAATGTCATTTAAAGATTTACCATTGGAAGACTTGGCAGAGGCATCAAACACCACGCGAAGTTTAGTCGTGGTGCTTGAAGGTTTCAGCACCGGGTGGTGAGGTATGAAGTAGTCAAAATTATTGTTGGAAACCTGACCAACAGATTCCATATGTCCCAAGTCGATGTATTCAGACATAAATTTCTTGTAATCCTCGGCTAATGCAGGATTAGAATGAAACCTCCTTTCAAGAGATGCAAATCTCAAATGTGCTTGGCGGTTGGTGCTACCCAAAGACTGGGGATCAGATTTAAACGGTAGCTTAACCACATATCTACCCTCAGAATTTCTTTCAGTGTTCTGGGTGAAATGCACCTCACAATCAAACTCATTGGAATTAATAGATACATTAGAAATCCTTTCCAACTCCCAGAATTTAGTTAGCTGTTCACTGATTTCGAAATCTGAATTCAGAAAGGCTGAATAATGCGTATTTAAGGTATTAGATTGGCAAGATACATCATCAGGAAGTCCATTGCTAAAGTCCTTAGATTTATGAAGTGTAAGTTTGTTGGACCTACGAACAGACAACCTAGGAGAGGAAGGTTGGGGCAGCTTGCCCGCAAAGTACCAACCCAGTTGAGAGTTATGAATGATGGGTAGGTTAGGAGCAGAAATATTACCCACACAATCAATTTGCGAGAAAATCTCAATACCTAACAATAAGTCTACAAAGTTAGGTGTATTGAAATCAGGATTGGCTAGTTGAAGGTTAGGCGGAATGTTCCAGTTAGTGATATTAATTGGAGATCTTGGAAGTTTCGACTCTGAAATCTCCGGAACAACAAGAGCAACAGTATTACAAAACCATCGAGTTGTTCGAGACCTGATTTCTATAGAAGCAAGCTTATGGGTGCTTACTTTAGACGATAGTATTCCAGTCAGCCTTGCTTGCTGCTGACAAGGGGATAGTTTTAAATGTTTAAATAGCCTTTCACTGATTAAGTTGCAATCAGAGCCGCTATCTAAGAGGGCAGTGGCCTCTACGGGTTGACCATACTTGTTTATCACAAACACATTTGCAGTAGGAAGTAAGCAGCCTTGATGATTATGAGAGGCTGACATAATCCCTGCAGTATTAGATATTTGTGACTCGTTCTGAGCACTATAATCGTGAAGAAGAGTACTATGTTTCTCTCCACACACTCTGCAAGAGAACGAGCTGCAAGCCTTGGTATGTCCTCTTGAAGAGTAACATACACGACATAAATGGTTAGTCCTGACAAAATTGCTACGGCTTGCAAGACTCATTGCTTTGAAAACATCACATTGGTAGACTTGATGTGAATCCTTCTTGCAACAAATACATTTGTTGACAAACTGAGCTGATTTGCTCTTAGCCGATATAGGTTGCGAATTCTGTGAAGTTGAAGGCTGATTTTTTAGAGCTGAATCCGTCATTTGCAAGACTCGGACTCTAGTCTCTAGAAACTTAAGTAGTTCCTTGAGTTCAGGCAGTCTGTCTGATTTCAGCGATGATTCCCATTCTCTAATAATATGAACTGGGAGTTTGTCTAAGATCATTTTAGAAATAATTAAGTCGGATAAATCGACATTAGTATTTAAAGAGTGCAATGCATGCACCGTGCTTATGAAATGATCTATAAATCTTTGCAGAGAGTCTGCAGAATTCTTTTCAAGAGAGGGTGGTGAAAATAATTTGTCAATGTGACTATTAGCAATCAGACGATTGTTGTCAAATCTTTCTGACAACGTTTCCCAGGCTACATCAAATGTAGCTGAGGATACAGGAATATTCTGTATTACAGTCATGACTTCTGGCGATAAGCATGATTTTAGATATTGGAACTTGTCCATGTTAGAAATATGCTTATGTTGAATGACAAGGGAATAGAATGTATCCCTGAACTCAATCCACAAGGCAGGATCGCCTGTGAATTGAGGAAGACGGATCTCGGGAAGTTTTGGGAGTGAAGGAGTCAATTCTGTAGATGACTGGTGGACTACAGAAGCTGAGACCTGATCAGGGTCATAGAACTGTTTATTTTTAGCAATAGCACCATTTAGTAGACCTATTGCTTCATGAAAAGTCGCTTCAACTTCTCGTCTTTGAAGCTTAATGACTTCCGTCACTTCCTTAAGACTGAGTTGAGCATATGTACTCTTATATTCACTAAATATGGTTTCAAATGCATTACGCATACTGAGAGCCTTGAAATATGAAGCTTCGTCTCGTATAACTAACGTTTGAATAGCTTCAACGAAATCAATGAACTGAATTCTTGCAAAATCAATGGAATCTAGTTTATCCATAGATTCAGCTTGAGCAGCTCTTTGCTCTGCTTCTGCCCTTTCTTGTCTGGCCCTAGCTTCTGATTCTGCTAATTCTAATTTAGTCCTAGCTTCTATCTCTGCAATTTCTAGTCTAGTCCTAGCTTCTGCTTCTGCAGCTTCTTGTCTAAGTTTAGCATCTACTTCTTGTTTAAGTTTAGCCTCATAAGCTGTAACTAAAGAGTTTACACGAGAAATGGCTGCAAAAACAGCCTTTTCCACTTCTTCTCTATAATCTGCTTCAGCTTCTGAATACTCAATTTGGTCAATCAGAGACTGAACATCTTCATATTTGATCAGGACTTCATTAAACTTAGCCTTACGGGCTATAATTTCATTATAAGATTCATCGTCGAGATCTGTAAATGATAGAAAGGTATTGACGTGGCGAGTGATCTGAGCCTTTATAGGAGTTCTCTTGGCTTTAAGAGCATTAATGTTTAACTCCTGATTAGCCATCTCTTTAGATTTACAGCACAGATTACAATGAATATCAATAATTGCCCGCTCTTAGGGCCCAAATAACAATAAATACAATGCCCGATTACGGGTTAAGACAAATCAGTACATAAACGTCCAATGTAATGGACGTTGAAACAATACAATATCAGGTGTGATATGTGTACTAGTGTAAGTGTTGCTGTCTGTGTAGGTTTTACAAGCATGAAACTTATAACACTAGTTTAACAATAGATCCTCCAGCCTTCACCTCAAACATGCAGAAGACATGGAGGCAGTAACAATATTAATTATTGTTTAGTTATTGTTATGATGAGAACAAATTCTGGTATATATTACAGTTCAATTCACCAGATAACAGTCCAGATATGATTCAACTATCCGGCAATAGGAGGACCAATTAAAATGGTCCGGAAATGATTCAATTATCCGGAAACCGGAGGACCAATAAAATGTACGGGCAAGCTGAGAGCAAGCGGACTGTATGACAAGATTCATAGGACGTAACACTTCTTGAAATTGAGACTTAAACTATAAATAGATAAGCCAAACTTGCCCAATACATTTTAGATAAATTTCTCTGGTATGTAACAATTTATTGTCACAACAACAATACATACATCATGCTCAGTTCATAAATTCTTGATTTCTTGGACGTGTATAATATTATTATTCATAAACACTGTTGAACTTGTAGATATCACAATGTTTAATACAAATTCCTTTGTTAAAGGTCATAAATATCTTTGAGATGGCTTAATCAGTTTGATCAAAACCACAAATATATTAGTTCAATGATGAAATTACGTCCAAATTGTTTCTCAATTAAATTAGGTAGTAAATGACGTACCTTTGAATTGATTAATACCACCTTTTGATAGTTGATACAGATGTTAGCCTGAGATCTTGCAACGCCAACACCAAAATGAAGAAGACCCGATGAATCACACGATGGGTGATAATAGTCCTTAAATCGTTCGAAGTCTTCAGAATCAATAAGGCATATGAAACCTTAATGTGAATCGAAGAGCTGATTGCTTCAGCTATTGAAAGTAAACCACCAGATCTATCTGATAGGTAAAGAATGGCATTGATAAGCCAAGAAGAAAACTCATGTCCTTATGAGTAGTAGTTGAATTGATTACAACGAAGAATAGGCATTTAAAGCCTAGAAAAACTAATGTCTTATGAGACACAGTTAACTTGAATCGATGAAGAAGGAGAAAAAGCTAAAGATAAACCTTATTGGCTATCAAAACAATATAATAAAAATCTCCAGTCTCTGATTGGATGCAAGACATAAAAAGAATAATTTTGATATTACAATACCCATACATAACAACTATTTGAAATTCATTTGTTCAATAAATAAAAAGCAAGATAGCAAGCAAGGCCTGCTAAAAACGAATTACAGAAGCATGACCTACTAAACTAAAACATAACGGAACAGTGGGTTATGGCAACCCTTTTTATGACATAAGGAAATAATTTGATAATGTTGTAAATATATTTTAAGCTTTGTATTTAAATATTTTAAAGGTTTATTTTTATATAATCTATGTTTTAACATACAATATATTTTGACACAGCTCATAGCAACGTAATGCTGCTCATGACAATAAAAAATCAATCATTAAAACAATTAATTAATACAATTTATACAGGCAGATCCAGGGTTTGATAGAAAATTCATGTTGGTATTCCTCTTTAGAATTTTATTACGGCACTCACTTTGCAGGGCACACCATTCTTTAGTTTTTAACGCTTTCGTCAGGAGAAACAAATAAATATTCTCTTTTCATAGGCAATGGGATGCAAAATAAACGTAATAGATATAAACGTTCATGTTTATAGGTTGTGTGAACAAAAAAAGGTACGCGTGTATTTTGATCACACAAAAACAAACTTCAAGAGAAGAAACTCTTCTCAGGAATAGATCTGCAGTCTAGGGGAGAAATTTGTAGAGGTTGCTTGCGAGAAAAACTGGATGCCTACACAAATTTATGCTGTATTCGTACGACTCAGTGAACGTTAAAGTACGTCGTATAAAATCATTGTTTTTGCTTATTGGTCTTCCTTTCCTTCTACACGTACTTCGGAGAAGTGTTCTAGATACATTTCTTCATCCATGTTACACAGATAGTTTTTTATGTTAGTCATTTTATATCGTTGGTTAGTTATTTTGTGTAAGATTTTTCCTTTATAAAAAAGGTTATCAAAATGGTAAAGCGTGCAAACACAGAATTCTTTATATAAAATCGATTTAAAAAAAACAAGGGCAAATTGATAGTATTAGTCATTAATTAAATCATATCACTTAGCTCAAAGCTACACAATTATTCACTAACAGTAAGTTATATTGAGTATAATGTTCTCGGGTTGCTAGCCAGGTGAGTGATTGGAAGTGCTCCGACGTTTCAGAGGAACACGCTTCTTCCATCTTCAGGGAGACTGGCTACCAACCCGAGAACATTATACGCCTACTCAGACCAAACACCAGGAAAACCTCAAGTCATTCATCAGTAGGTTATATTGTTACATGTCAACCCGAGTAGCACAATGAGTATGGCGCTGGCTTTGTGTGCTGAAGGTAGCGGGCTCGATCCCGGCCCAGGAGTGACATTTATTTATGTATAAATTTTACAGGCCTATGTTGTAGATTTACAGGCATGTACAAGAATTTCTGCTGGACAAAATTTCGGCTCACAGGCAGAGGTCTGCAGTACCTCCCCTTCGTTAAATACCCATATCTTCAACAAAAATAAATGGTGTTAAAAATTCGAAGAGAGACCTTTATTGTTCAAATTGCAACCCATTCAAATGGTTACAAGATATTAACACAAAACAATTATATAATTTTTCACATATAATTGTGTACTAGACCAATCGAAGTGGCCAAAGAGTAGCGTGACGGACTCGTATTCCGGAGGTCCTAGGTTCGAGCCCGTGGCCGGTCAAATTAACTTGGGTCTTCTCATAGTTCCCCAAGTCACAAACGCAAATCTCGGATTGAATATCTACTTATCACAATTCATCATCATTATTTCAATTAAAATCGTAAAAGCTAAGTTCGTTCTCAATGAATCCATCCGGTTAAATCTGCTCTGAAGATTTTTATTAATTGAATTTTACGCTGTTGGGATACTAACGCTTTCCTAGTATTCTCTATAAATCAACTAATAAAGAAACATAGAGAATATAATATCCCCACTTAAATGGGATTCATAGACTATGAAAAAGCATTTGATTCAGTGAACCGTATAAAGTTATGGGAAATATTACGTAAAGATAGATTTACCAGATCTTCTATTAAGAGCCATACAAAGCCCTCACACATAAACTAACATACGAGTAAAATCCAGTTATGAAGTGAGTACTCAGAGTAGAAAGATATCTAGAGGTGTTCGACATGGGTGCTCATTGTCCCCAATTTTATTTAATTTATATAATGACGATGTCGATCGAAAGTGCTGGCAGAATTAGAAAAACCTATGATTTTATTAACTTACTATTTGCGGACGATCAGATTTCACTTGCAGTCACTGGGAATAATCTAAAATTAGCTCTTTTTAAATTAAATAACATTGCCAAAGAATATATTTAAAAATTTGAACACAGTAGACCAAGGTTGAAGGATTTAAGAGCAAAATACATTAAGAACAAAGATAGTCATAAAGAATGAGCCAATCAAGCAAATAAATTGCTTTAATTATTTGGCATGTAAGCTACAATTTTTTATTAGCAAAGTAGTAATGTAGACGTAAAACTTCAAAAATTTTAGCAGCTTATTGGCACAATAAAGAAGACTCTAAATGATAAGGAGAAAGGAAAATAATTTTAAAATGTCATAAAATAACGGCCGTTCCAACTAGTGTATGTGGAGGCTAAGAAAGAAATAAAAACTTGGAATAAAAGCATCAGAAATTAAATTAGACCAAAAGCGTGATATAGGCCTCAACTGCTGGCTCATAGAAGAAGCTCAGACATAAGACAAGAACTTAACATTCAAAACCTTATGAAATAATAAAAGAATACAGGAAAAAACGGTATGAACACACTGAAAGTATGGAGTATCGACCCATATCAAATCCCACATATTTTATACAATTATGCACCAACATAGGACACTAAAAAAACCATCGGAAGGACCAATTTGAAGAACATAGCTTTGGAGACGAACAGATCTATAGGCCCAAACCGCGAAGTTTATGATGAAGATAGTAATAGCTGAAATTAAAAAATTAACAGAAAATATTATACCAACAGTACAAACAGCTGTATCATCAATATTTACACATCCTACTAATAACAGATCCGAAAAACTCAATGTGACATCTATGGAGTTATAGTATGTATAAATATAAAACATATATAGGCTATATTACCGACCAAGATTCGAAACAAATTCTTCCTAATTATTCACGGACGGAAACATAATACTAGAGTTTAAGGGGAAACGCTACTACCATTCTCTTGAAAGGAGGCATCTTTACTCTGTAGTTACGAAATGCTGATGAGCAGCCTGTCTTTTAGCTCTTGTTCAATCTGCCAATGATTTTGATTATTCTCTACAACTGCAGAGTGATTTGAAATGAGAAATCCCATTCTATCTAAATTAAATAAGAAATAAAAGTAATTAGAGAAAAAAATTACCTACTGAATAGGTAAAAATTGAAATTACCTCTGTTTTCATTTTCCAGAGTAGATTTGGAAAGTTCAATTTGTAGTATTTCTGTTCCAGCGAATGCACATGCCATGTTAGACAAGTCCCGCAGGCGAGAACGTCAATCCGATAGAGTGCTTTCGGAAAACCGATCCTGATAAGATAATGCCGTTCTCCTATCTAGACTTGTGTTCGCTCCATATACTCGATTGTTTGTCAATACCACTATTACAGATGTACGTCACTATTGTAGTGTTCTACAATATGTCAAGGTCGTGGTTACCTGAGCTCCTTACAGACGTTAATCCAGGCTGATATTAGCATAATTAAGAACAGAGATACCGATGTTAATTGATTTGAATTTGTTGCGTTTGTAGAATTTTACAATGAATAGTATTACTATAGACGCCGTCACGGTGGCTCATGCTTAGCACATGGGCATGGCATGCAAGCGGTCACGGGATCAAATCCCGAGGCAGGCGGACGTGTCATTCGTGGTGGACGAAACCGCGACTTTGGGGGTTTTTATCGGGGATCCTCCCGTTTCCACCAACACTCTCCACTTCACCTTCAAACTCCCCCTTCTTATCATCCCGTTTCCTTTCCCGACTTTCTCGCCATCTCCCGCTGCAGCGTCCTCTCCCGTCCTGCCCCGTGGTCATGTGGTCATGTGGTTTTTGGTGGTATGCTGCACACCTGGGGGCTCTCTGGTGTGCCGCGACCCTATGGCTCTCTTCGTGAGGGACCGGGGGCGTGGCGCATGTCTGAGGGACCCTGGGGGTGTGGTGCACGTGGTATGGCTTTTAGTTCTAGCTGGATGTTAGGGGAGTTCCGTGGGGGCTCGCGGTGGGATCTGCTTCGGGGGGCCTTTGGGCATGCCAATCATCCCATTCCCAAAGGGTTGGCACAAAGGGCCCACAGATGTAGCCTACGTGCTTAGGGTCGTTCCCAATCCGCCAGTAAATTAGGGATGGGAAATATTACTTTCACACTGACTGTTTCTTTTCTTCGTTATCTCTTAACATCTCATCGCATCTTTGAATGTTATACCATTTTGGTTATTTATTGATTTATTCATTCATTTAATTACAGTAATTCTATCCATTAAATTGCTATTTTTATTATTAAATTACTTTTATTATCGGTACTCGTCTAATTTTATCATTTAATTTAATCATATTTATCTTATTTATATGTTCAATTACTTTAATCGATTTTAAAATATGGATGACGTTGGAATATTATCCTTAAGTTAATAATTTTACGATGAGAAACGATACCATAAATGGATGGGCATTATAATAAAATTTACGAACACAATATTTTTTCCAGCACTTGAAGTAGGTCACCAATGTTACAGTAAAGGCCCTGTAAGTTATGAACATAAAACGTGATGTATTTGCTTGTTTCAATAAACTCCATTAACTTTATGTAGAAACACCGTTTTATGGACAGAGCAGAGGGAAATTTTCGCGGAACGATGTAACTTAAATGGAATGTGTTTATTTAACGACGACATGCACCTAATGGCTTGTAGGCTATAAATAATAAATATGCTGCCTCTATTTATAACCACTTTATATCTCAACCTCGTAGGACCGAAAACAGACAAAGTATTTTATGTGGATACTATTTAGTAGGTTCATTGATTAATTCAAGGATCCAAAAATGGGGACTTACCTCTCATTTGTGATAATAGCCCAATTCTTGACCAAATCTCCTATGCCCACGTTTAATTTGAAAACGTTAATCCTGACGTAATAATTTCTCTGTATGCGCGTGTCAGAGTAACAAAACCGTTCACAGTCTCTGAGAACAACTTATAATATTATACTGACTATTCCACTCATACGCCGCGTGTTTGATATTGACCAATAACATTTAGTAATTCCTCGGAAACAGACCAATCACGGCCGTTATTCTTACAATACTCTTTTAGGAATCGCGAGGACGCAGTTTATCGGGTAAAATCGTCTGCTTTTAACTGAACACGTAAACATCAGTGTGCAGTGATTGATACGTCACATGCTGCCATTAAGCGGCACGAAAACAGATTATTTTATACAACATAGCTTGTTTGGAAATTGAAATATTAGAAATCTACATTGATTAAAAACACAATTTCGATTCGGTGCAAGCCAGTTCGTGTGCTTTTATTCTGTTCTGCTGTTCCTTACATGAATGAAGTTAACTATGTCTTATATGTACCATTGGTAGCACCGGTCAATACATGGTAACTCGAATCGATTCATGAATGGTTGATTCATAGTATGCCGTGATATAGCAGCCGTTAGTTTTGTTGTTATAGTACAAAGCACGAAAGTAAATATTATTTTTATAATCCGTTACTTTTTTATTCATGGAATAGTTTTAATAAATCCAAATCGAGTTGACGAGTTTCATTAGATAAACGCTATTGATAAACTCGTCAACTATCGTGGGATTACCTACGACTAAACCGTTAAACTCTCATTTAACAGTTATGACATTTATGGACTTAAACCACTTCTCTTATTAGCTATACTTATATATAGTAACATAATTATTTTATGATTTACATATAATATATACCTTAAAGGTTCATGGTTTATTATATTTAATTTTTCACTGAAAATATGGTTACAAAATGATCATTTTAACAGGGACTAAAGAGATAGTGTTCGTATTATTTGTAACTGAACGTCAGTGAAATTTGGGTCTATATTGGTTCACTTTTTTTTCTCACCACCCGCTAAAACTACCGACATCAGGTGTTTATGATAATGTAGCATTAAAGTGTGACACTATTATTTTCACTTGAATCTATAGCATCCCTTTCTTGAAATAGTTAACATTTTGTTTCACTATATAGTATACTACAATTAGATAAACATGTTAAACGAGGTCCTAATGCTATGGTTTCACGTACTAGTGAAATTTTACATAAAGAAATCTTACATGCTTGTGACAAATTATATCTCTGCATATCAGTGTTTTTTCTCGAATCTCATTCAGAGGTCACAAAGAATCTAAAAACTGTAAGAAAGACATGCAAGTGGATCGATTAAGCAATCTAGGTGTTTTGTCCATTGAAAAAAATAAGTCCTCTGAAAATTAAGGAGTATTGATTCTACAAAATTGTGACACCAGATATTCACTTAAAAGACAAGTAGGATAGATTTAATATTCAAATAACTGTTCTAAGGTAAGATTTTACTTTGAGAATCCACCGCTGTGTAGGGAATGCGTTCGCGCCTCACACGCAGGGGTTCTATTCCTGGTCGGGACACGTTACCTAGGTGGGTTTTCCCGCGGATTTCCCTCATCTGTGAGTCGAATGTCGAGTAACTTCAGGCCTTTGTGGTCCCCAGATATCATCTAGCAGTCACTATTTCATTCATCCCGCCCGATCCTTGTTCGGCATGAGTGTGTGTGCGACTGGTGTCTTTCGTCCTAAGTCTTCTCGGAGGTGTCCCCGGTATTGGGCTGATCATCCATTCCGAGAGGCCCTCCATTGTCTTTTCATGGTCATGAAAGAATGTATGTGATCGAAAAGTAATCCCTCGCCCGACAGGTCACTGTCCCGTAAGACCCGAGTGAGATGGGCAGCATAAATGTCTCTGCAACGGGAGAGGTTAAACTAACAAAACAGTTAATTAATTAGAGTTGAAGCATCTTCCGGGCTGTGGGCCGTGGTCCAAAGGCAAAATTACAAGTCTCGCCAGACGTTTCGCTCCCGCTGATCGTATGAAGGAAGAAATCGAACATCTTAGTAACGCCCTCACAGCAAATGGCTACACTATGAAAGATATAAGAAGAGCGAATCAGAAGAACAAAAAACAAGCACCAACAAAAGAGTCGCCTACAGTTGATAAGGCGTTCCTTCCTTATGTGAAGAATGTAACGGATCGCATTGGAAAATTGTTGAATAAACACAACATCAAGACCATATATAAACCAACAAGAAAAATCAAGGAGATGCTAAGGTCGGCCAAGGACCAGTTAGAGCCATTATCCACATGCGGTGTGTACCAGATACCGTGTTCCTGTGGTAAATCTTACATTGGAACTACGAAGAGACACATCTCGACCAGGTTAAAAGAACATAGGACCTATTGCCGCCAGGGGCATGTGGAGAAGTCAGCTGTGGCCGAACACGCGTTCACAGACGGTGATCACGACATAGGCTTCCAGGAGACGAAAGTACTGGCAAGAACTTCGCATTACTATGCCCGCCTTAACAGAGAAGCTATAGAAATTTTCAAGTTTAGAAACAATTTCAACAGAAAAGAAGAGGGGCTAAAACTTCCAAAAGCTTGGTTTCCGGCCTTAAAATCACGTATTAGACAAGAAGGAATACAACAGCCAGCGTCGAACGCCACCATTGGTGCGACGGTAGCAACCGCAACCAGCTAAGCCACGCCCACCGCGAGTATATAAGCAGTTCCGTTTCTCCAAGCAGTCCAGGACTGGCAGGCAAGGGCACTTCAGGAAGAGCTAGCTTGTTCTACCTTTCCCTTCCTATCCAACCCACCTCTCGTAGCTGTTCTTTTTAGAACACTACGAACGGCCCTTTTCAGGGCACTTCAGAAAGAGCTTGCTTGTTCTACCTTTCCCATTCCACCCAACCTTTCTCTATTTTTTCTAGGTCTCCTCTACATGTGGCAGCCATGGCAGACTCCATGGAATTCTTCGAGCAGAACTACTCCAGGATTGACCCGTCTATACGTGAGCGGCTGGAGAAAGAGATGAGCGCCCTCTACCAGAAGCAGCAGAAGAGAAAGGAGAAGAAACGAGCTACAGCGTCGAAGAAGTCCGGTAAGGCAGCCGCCAGACCGGCAAACAGGCCGAGCGAACGACCCGCTGGCACTGCGCCAGCCGGGCAGCAACCTGGCTCGTCCGGGGATTTGGCGAAGGCCACAGCCAAACGCAAGGCCACTGAGGCAGATTCACCTACCTCTGCTGGTTCGTTGGAACCAGCCACTCGGCGCCCGGCTCTTGGGCCACTGTCCTTAGCCGGGAATGCGTCCCTGACTGTGGCTGAAAAAGCCGCTCAAGGCCTAGAGGCCCCCGTAGTCTCTCTCTCCGCGGGCGAACTATCCACTTCCAGTGGAAGCCAACTGGGTCAAACCCAGGAAACAGCACTGTATGCTGCGGCCTTGCAAGCCCAGCCTACTGCTCCTAACACGGCATGTGGGCCTAACACTGTCAAAGCCAAGGTCACTGGTTCACCAGTTACCGCACAGTCGATGGACTCTGCACTAGGGCGCTCGCACAGCGAGTCTGACAGTCACTTAGGCACGCCTATTGGCACCACACTACACGCCCAAGCGGATGTTGCTGCCATTCCCGCTGGGAAGCTCCGCAACAAGGTCCCTGTGTATGTCACTGGTGTGACAAACACTAGGAATTTTTTGAGATGGTTGCGAGAAAAGACTGGTGGTAACGGCACGGCGGCTATGCGGGGCGATGCTCTTTTGCTAGTTCCGGATACTGCCGATTGTTTCCGTGCCACCATCTCCGCTCTCCGCGCCATCGAACCGGAGAAGGGAGTCAGGTTCCATACCTACTCACAGCCGGAGGAGCGGTCTGTCAGACTGCTCCTGAAGAACCTAGGGCGTCGCATGCCAACAGAAGATGTACGCGAGGAGCTCATTGCACTTGGAGTTCCCGTACTCTCTGTGCTGCAACTTCGGTCGCAGCGGCGCGACGCCGATCCTGCGAAGGATAGGCCTTTAACGCCGCACTTCATTGTGTCAGTGTCGCGTGGACCCTCGGCAGCGAAGGTGAGAGCTCTCACCACTTTGTGTGGTCTGCACATCTCTGTGGAATCTTACCACGCTCCGAGCGGCCCTCTACAATGCCGCAACTGCCAACGCTTTGGTCACACAAAGCGTAATTGTGGTTACACTCCAAGGTGTGTCGCTTGTGGCGGAGACCACCCCTCAGGGGGTTGTGGTACGCCCAAGGATGCACTGAGGTGCTGTAACTGCAACTCCTCCCACACTGCCAACTATAAGGGTTGCAGTAAGTGGAAGCAAGTTAAAGGGGCAGTGGCGAAGCGCACTAAGGCGGGACCCAGAGGTTCTGGGAGCTCACGCTCCGTTTCTGCTGTGAAGAATGGCATTGCACCCAGTCTCTCCTCTGAGCAGGAGAAGCTTGGACCCGGTTGGAGCCATGTTACCGAGCGGGGGCGTGTGGTCCATAACCAGCCACCCACTCTACCACCCCAAATCCCTAGCGACTCAGGCGCATCGCAGATGTCGTCTGATAGCAATCCAACTGCTCCGGGACCTGAACCAACCACACCGGACAGTTATTCCGAAAAGTTAAAGCAACTTATCGATGACCTTCCTTTGGAAGATTGTTTTGAGGTGACCAAGTGTCTGCTAAAACAAGCTCCATTCCTTCCCACTGGGAATGCCCGTCCCAAGGCAGTTCTCAAAGTCATAGCCCTTTTCCTGGCTGGATATGGCAATGCAAACTAAGCAAGGAACGCATGGCCCTTCATGAGGCTCGCTCACTGGAACGCCGATGGAGTTCACAGCACTGTCCTCGCCTGATATAGGCGTATAACTACGTCTATAACAGGCAGATTCTGGAGGACCTAAAGGTTTCTCCAACTGCCAACGACATCAGAAGTATTGCACAGAGTTCCTACTCAAAGCTTCTCGATGCTGAGATCCCTTTAGAAAGGCAACTTGGAAAGCGCTTGCGCTTCCCAAGGGACGAGTAAAATCGTCAAAATTTTTGAGGCCTTCAGCCTAACAATGCCCCTTCCAAATACGTAGAAGCCTTCAGCCGAAACGTATCCCAACTGGTTGGTTCAACCCCAACCAGGCATTGCAGAATGGAGGACCATGACCAAATTCCCTTTGCTAGTTCCGACCAGGGTTTTCCGTGGTTTTCCCTGGTCGTAAGGTGAATACCGGAACTTTAAGTTAAAAAAGGGACACGGCCCGAACCCCAAAATAAAATACAGTTGCCCTGCATAGGTTCAAGTCCTATGCGAAACACAGTTAGCGTAAGCAAATATAAGTTATAGGATAGGAACCCGTTTTCATTTCCAGCAATGCATTTCGTATGCAGGTATGGACTCAGAGTCGAGATCATCGCATTGCGGGCTTCGCCCGCAATGCTCTGATCTCAGTTAGCTTATTTGGTCGTGGTCGTGGTCAAGCAGTCCAGTCAGCGTCAAGATAGCAGCCACTGAAGAAGTTCCCCACAGCGGGAGCGAAACGTCTGGCGAGACTTGTAATTTTGCCTTTGGACCACGGCCCACAGCCCGGAAGATGCTTCAACTCCAAGATTCCGGCCGTGAAAGCGTCAGATTAACTAGTTAATTAATTAATTGGGTTAATAATTATTTCAAATTTCAGCAGAAAGGACAATATTATTTTGCTAAATTTAAATTTCATTGCATTAGAACTAGGGCGTATGCAATAAGTGGAATATACGATACCAATAATTCAAAGTTTTTAAAATTCAGCACTGAATTTAAACTCGTTTTAGCTGCGAGGCCATATCAGGAGTGCGGGATGTGTGTCTATACAGTAGGGTAGGCCATTGAACTATTGATTGTCAATTGTTTCTATTACTGGTGTATTTTTATGGACTAAATTTAAAGTGATATGAATTTAAATGGATATGATAGAAGATGAATGGTGAGGATGATCCATGGTATGTAAATATCCAATTCGGCATCAGCCTTTAAGAATGGGAAAACCATGAAAAACCCCATGTAAAATTGGCCGGCCACGGGATTTGAACTTGGGACCTCCCGGATGCGAGTCCAAGATGTTTCCATCTCGGCAATTTCGATCGGTAACTTGATGCATAGCTAAGATATAGCCTAGGGTGTGTGGTTAAAGATAAGTTGCAGATAAAGATCTCCTTACCATGAAGTACAGGTGAACAACACTGTCAACGAAGATCATTTCAGATAATTATTTGCTATAATAGCATTAACAATAACAGGAATAGCAATAAGAAATTGTTCTATCTGGCAGAATTAAGGCATTGAGACCTTCTGTTCCACTCAGCCAGATTCAGAAATATAGAATACACAGTACTAATAATTATGATTGCAAAACTGATGCAATAATATTTTACACAAGTAAAATGATCACACAAAGAAATTCTTCGGAAGTGAATACAATATGAGATAATAAAAATATTAACAGTTATGTAATGAATACAGTAATCATAGAACTAAAGTAATAATAATAATAATAATAATGAAAATGATAACAATAAAATATTAATATAATTCATAATTATAATATACAAGTTGGGCACATAGTTAAGTTGTTACCCTACAAGGAAAATTAATATTAAAACAATTGGTTTTCTTACAAAATGGTGCACATTAAAATTATTTACTTTTATACTGTATTTTTCTACATAAAGATCTGTTCCCATCATTAAGTAATTTTTTATTTGTGTGTTTTTCTGCTTTTAGTATTAGAAGACTTTATTGTTTGTTTAAATATTTAATATTAGTGTTGTAAGAATGTTATATAAATATAAGAGAATGTTGTAACTGGGAAATATTAAATGGTTTTGCCCAGTAACAAATCAGTTTTCTCTTACTTAAAACTATTGAGGATCCAACGGTCCCTGATTTCATATCCGACTGTACGTGATTAAATCAATTTTGATTATACTGCCATGGCTATATTTAATTCATGTATTAAATTTGCCCGTTTCTGTTGATTAAATTGCTCTGGGTATAATTCCCTGATAGTTTCAGTTCTATACAGAAAAGGTTAATCCACGTGATGACAATGCAGTGAACAGATCGATTGCAGAGTGTCTTAAGGCGGTAATCCTCTCCGTACCAGTGCGAGATTTGTGGCACTAGAGAGCATCATCGCCAGCAATCAATAACACTGGTCTCTATCACCCCCGATATCTCTCCCTATGAGAACACGCCCTTTTTCATAGAGGAAATAAAAATGACAAGAAAACTTTGTCACTCGAGTGTCGCAAATTATTGCTGTATGATTTGTTTTAAAGAAAAGTATGCGGTTGTGCCCGTTTATTATAGGGATAAGAAAGAATAAGCTAAAGAAAGGTCCGAAGTAATAAACTGAAGTAATTCGTTATGGATGTGAAAAAGTTTCCATGATATTTTATTAGGATTTAAAATTATGTATAATAGTCTGCATAATTATTATTCATGCTACTTCCACATCCCGACCCAAGGAATGCAGAAATATTTATGCCGCTATTAATAGATGTCTGTATTACCGTTATATTTCCAAAAAATTTGTTTAAAATTACTTTCTGGATAGTATGAAATAAGCTATGTAAACAAATTATCACAAAATTATATGATTATTGTCCTACTATAAATCTCAATTTTAAATAATAATGTGTTATTTTTATACAGCTGTTAACCAATTTTACAAATGGAAAATAAATTGGGAAATTTAACTAAATTTCATTAAAAACTACAACATTTTGTATAGAAAATGTCATACTTGGTTTTATATATTGTGTGAGGAATTAAGTCTCGCTGAATTAAGAGAAGAGGAAGCATGAACTACCACGCAGGCCTATGATTTAATGCCCTTTGGACCTACCCTTAGAATTTAATGAGTGAATTTAAATGAAATTACTTTTAGTCTATAATGAACTCAAGCACAAAATTACAAACGAACAAGAATATTCTTACTTCGCATTTCATAACACTCGAGATAAAGAAAAGCATGACGAAGAAATTAATTTTAATGGAACAAAAGTAAACATAATGAACATGACTTCGTTTATTCAGGAGTGGATAAATTATGCTATAAGCCTATGGAGTTCTAATTTGTTATAATTTTTTAAGTAAAGTGTTATCTATGTAGACCGTGAAAGCCCTTAGGGATCCAGAATGTTGAAACTCCCACATTTTTTTTAAACATTCGGTACGCGAAGGAGGTAAGGTTTTCAGCCTCATCATATTTCATCGGGGTCGAACCCGAGGCCTTCCTGTTAGTAGAACAGTGCCTACATTGTTTAGCCTATTGGAGGCAATGTTTATATGTAACAGACTATCAATTTGTGTCTTAGGCGTGTAAACTAGATGCATGGATGCTTTTAATATGTATATGACAGAAATACGAATGTGCAAACAAATTTAAAAAAAAAACACGAATGTGAGACATCCGTTATTTTATCGTAACAAATAAAGTAGAAGTTGCACTTTCATGGAAACGGAACTAACTATTATTCGCCAAGGGAAGGGAACTATTATTCGCGAATAGTTGAATAAAAACACTTCTGGACGGCCGTTTCGCAGGTGGTGTTCCTGCATCATCAGCAGAGTGCCAACTGAGGTCTCTGGAGCAGGTGTTTGTGAGGGTGTCTGTTATGGTGGGGGTGTAGTGGAGGTGGGGGTAGGTGATGGGGGTTTGGTTTGACTGCCTGTGTGTATTAATGTGTCAAATAGCGTGTGTGATCTGAAATTGAGTTGGTTATTTAAAACTGATGTTGGGTGTGATTTTGTCTGTTTGTAGATTTCGAATTGTTCCAATGTGTTTAATTTCTTGCTTTTGTGTGTGAAGTGTAATATTTACCTCACAAACACCTGCTCCAGAGACCCCAGTTGGCACTCTGCTGATGATGCAGGAACATCACCTGCGAAACGGCCGTCCGGAAGTTTACTAAGGTACATAAGGTGCGTTGAAGAAAGTGTTTTTATTCAACTATTTGTTACACAGCGCTAAAGTCGGACACAAGAATGAATATTATTCGCGGTTCTTGCAGAACGAAGACTAATGTAATTGCCAGTAATAGGAAGTCATTTTGAATTATGGATGTTGACTTGTGATAATCCCTTTTAACAAAAATTATTGGATATGTATTCATTCATGAACCATTGATTATTGTCTCTGTTGGACATGTGTCAATATCAATGTCAAAGGAATTTTTCTCCTATAATATTCTCATGCAACGTCCAACAGAGACAATAATCTGTAGTTCACGAATGCATATAGGTTCCATCTGGGTTCAAATCCCAGGGTCAGAGGAATTTTTCTCCTATAACATTCTCAAAAATTATTGGACCAAGATAGATGTTAGAAAGTGAAAAGGTTAAAAGGAATTAGGGATTTAAAGATGGGAAAGGAAGTCATTTTGAGTTATGAATGTCAAAATCTGAATTTTGCACATTCGTGGTTCTGGCATATAAATGGCGTTAGTGATTGTTTCTTATTGTTTTCCAGAGAATGTTTAAAGTATTTCCATACCAACAATTCTGTAAAAGAATTTTGAATAAAAATGACCAGGATACATCGTTTTTTGAAATACTGTGTGTGGGTAAAGTTTTATTACTTTGAGTACATGAAGCTCTGTTTTTTTACATTATTTCAACAGTTTAAAAAAATCAATTCAGGTTATCTCATCAACATTCTATAATCCTCGCTCGCTAAGTATTATCAGAAGAAGTTGTTTCCTAATTACACTTAAGTTGTCTGAGGTTATGAGAGTTTGTGATGAGTTAACTTCTTGGCGAACTCAGCCTTACAACAGTAAATCGAAGGAAAAGTTTCTGTTGTAGGGCAAACAAGTAGTTACCCTAGGGTAAGAGAAATTTTGAGAATACGTGTTAAACTCAAGTATTGGCGATCCTAGGGTAAACATCAACTGTCAATGAGATTGAAGTGAGGCTCGTAATTGAATTATTTGAGCGCCATTATCCACTAAACATCAAACTGTCACTGGTTTTCATCGACTCGTCTGCTCGATAAGATGTTTCCCATCAACAGCTCCTTCAGTTTGTACCACTTTCGTGGAGTTTAACAAGATTAATGGGTTAACATAATCAACTCTTAGCATCCTCCTCCCCAATGACATTCAGGCAAACGTGAACCCCACTGAAGACACAGACGTCTATGTCTTACATAAGGGAGAGCAGCAATACGACTAAAGTACCTTGGTCTACAAAAAAAACAAACATTCAATCCACTACATTAGCTAGTGTATGTATATAATTATACAGATACGATTGAAAGGAAGTTTCAATGAAAAAAGCAAATAAATAAATAAATAAACACGACATAAATAAATAAAGGAAGGGGGAAGAAAGAAAAAAGCCTTTTCCAGCAAGACCGTTAATAGGCAGACAGAAGTAATAAAAACGCACAGACCCGAAGCCAAACAAAGGATTTATTTTTAATAAACTCTATAAGCAGAAAAAATAAACTATGGAAGTATGAATAGGCTTATATATCTAAATAAAGACAATTTTCTTAAACTATGCTGACCCCAAAACGAGTATTAATGCTGAAAATTTAAACAAAGTTTTACAAAGACTCTGGGAATTATAAGAAACAAAAAAAAATTGTCATTGATATATTTTTTCCGAGAGTCTCTCTTGACAATTTTTTTTTTTACAATTGGCTTTGTACGTACGGTATATTACAATCTTTATATAATAAACTTATTTTCATCCTATATGGGCACATTTTTCCGTATTTTGCATTTCAAAATATCAAAATATTTATTTTGTTTTAAACTATGACTGGACTTTAGCTGCCACTATTCTTTTCGGTTCAACAATTCGTTGCATATGAAAATGAAATAACGATAATTAGCCCTAGTAATCAGAAACGCACAATAGAAATTCGTCAACAAAGGCTTTCGACTATTCTTCCAAATGATTATTTTCTGAATTTAACGTATTCAACATAAAGCAAATAACTTATACAAGTACGTCTTATTGGGCTATATTCATAAAAATCGTGGCAAATATAAGTCAGAAGGTCATCGATATAACACGCGAAAGAATCAATTTAATTTAATTGAACCAAAAATATTTCAAAATTCACTATTCAAACTTCGTCCCATGACTAAGCAAATGATTTATGAGCAATCATCCTGAATTAACTGGGCTAAACAATTTAAGTGTAGAATTAGAAAAAAAAAAAATTACGTAATTGCTTCTTAAATAATTTCCTTACTTTTGTTATTATTATAACATTTTCCGTATTAATTTTTACAATATAAATACTTTGGTTCCTTTACTTTAAAATGTTATGTATTATTATTGTATTATTAACTAGTACATTTCCATATTCTTAACTATAACGGATGGAGTTAACACAGAATAGGGTTCAATGGCGGGCACAGGTAAGCGCGGCAATGAACCTCCAGGTTCCATCAAATAGCTAATATTCCTTTAGCTTGCTTAGGAATTGTCTATTGCCATCAAGTAAGTAAGTATATTGAACTGAACCGCCCCCGAGCACAAGCTTCGCTTTTTTGGGTGGCATTACAATTTACATTTGTAAAGATTTTATATTATAAGTTGTAGTAATGAATTTGTAACCTACGATAAAAGCAAATAGGTTACATTTTTTACTATAACACTGCAGAAATACTATTTACACGTTGAATTCAATGAATTACACGTTGAATTCAATGAAATAAGTACAAATTACATCTTAATTAGTATTAATCCGTACCTTCTCTCAAACAACGAAAAAAGAGGCAATATATATTTTTTTCTACTTAGTTTACAAGCTTCACATAGTACAGTATTATCGAAGTACGCGTATTGATGGGATTTTCAGAGAGGTAATGATGCTTGAAGAGGCTTAATATAAGCAGCTTTCAATTCACCTACTTTCTGCGTTGCTCTCATGCAGGTGGCCATGACGGATCAACTGTAACTGTGTGGGATGCACTATTCTAGATATGAAAACAAAACTCCACATCGGATCGGCTTGTTACAAATATGAACATCCGAAGCTAAGTTAAAATACATATTGCATTATAAGGATAATACAAGAAGATATAACTGAGCGATTTTCGATGTCTGAATCCCGGATAATGCCATAGAGAGTTTTCGTGCGAAATTCTTCCCTAGCTTCTAACATAGTCTTAGGTAGGATATCTTGGCCTTGACATTTGTTCGCATGCCCTCATAAACTGTGGATCCCTTAATATAAGTTTATATTATTCTACTAAACTAGCACAGAACGTTTCAAACATGACAAACTGTAGTAGACCTATGAAATACTACTAAATACTTTACATTCAGGTTAGGGGAAGCATCAGTTAACTGTTGACAAACTGACCATATGTCCTCGGGAGGAGGGGATCGAGAACTTATTGAAGGGAGGAATATCCCCCAAAAAGGGGGTCCGGGGTCCTCCTTGAAATTTTAAAATGAATTTTTACGTCCTTTGAGTCATTCCTTTAAATTTCTCAGCAGACTCTCTTTTTGCCCAGAGTTTATAACAATAGTTCAAATATTAATATGAATAAAAGAATAATGTAATGATTAAAAAATAGATAAGAGTAAAGTAGTCCTAAGTAATTTTTACTGAAAAACAGATAGGCTAAAGCCATTTTATTAGTCATGGATAAAAGTTTAGAATTTTACATTTTTTATTAAAATCGTTAGAACCATTTTAAAAATTGAACTTTATAAAAAAAATTCATGAAAAGTCCCCTTAATATATTAGTTATAGAAACTAAATTCTGGGCGGCTCAATGAAATTTCAAAAACTCCTTAATTTATAAAAGTAAATACGAAAAAAAAATCATGAAAAGTCCCTTAATATATTAGTTATAGGAACTAAATTCTGGGCGGCTCAATGAAATTCCAAAAGTCCTTAATTTATAAAAGTAAATGCAATGGACCGTTTACCCGCTGTGCTTGTCCACAGACAGTAAGACAAACAGACATAATTCCAAAAACACATTTTTCGGTTTCTAAGGCATCGTGAAACATGTTTTCCTGTGTTATCTCGATTTCGAAATTTTATCAGGATCACAATAGTCTACCTTCTCTATAACGTTTGCGCGAAAAAGTAAAAAAAAAGATCATTACTAGCGATCATTGTCAACTTTGAAGCTAAACTTATTGTTAAATCTACACTTAACTACTTTAATTGAGTAAGCTATATTTCAGTTTAAACACTCCTGACTTATGTGCCATTATTAATATATTCGCTGACAAATTGTTTACAACTTGAAGGCGAATATCATAATCTACATGTTCAGTGAATCAATTTTAGCCTACGAATCTTGGATTTAACGGCATTACTGGCTAACATTTCTGCCACCTTGGAACGTTGATTTGAGACCGGCATATGGAGAGGCATACCAAGGAAGGAATCATATATTGAGCAGGAAGTACATGCATATGATGATTCCAGGAAATTATGTGCCCTTCACAAAAGGGCGGTGGTTATGAGCAGTGACGTGCCTGAATAATGTCAGGGGTTAATGGAAACCAACACACTAAGCAAGAAATTAAGCCGTAATTAATTACGCTTCCCAGAAACGCTGGCTGAGTCCAAAACGTTCCTCTACTTGGAAATAGTGTTTTATCTTTGTCTTTGTCTTTATCTTAAAATCTGTTTAACAAAAAATATATATTATTGTATTTATTCGTACATTTCCATAGATGTACATTTAGCATGTTCTGTTCTTACTGTAAATAATATAACTCATACTTTTCTATGTTTTGTAAATCATTTTTTTTAATTAGAGTAAATAATTATTTTAGTCTATGTTACTTTAATGTATTGAACTGACCACCCCGACCACAAGCTATGATTCTTCGGGTGGCGTTCGAAACCATATTTGTATACACTTAAATTGTTATTTGTAGCAATAAATAAAAAAAAATGAAAATACCTCAAGTCTCTGCAACTTAGATGATGAGCAATTTCATTTTCTTATTATTGCGCTTTAGAATTAATAAAGGATTCAGTATGAGAATTCGTACACTGAGAATGAGAGTAAAGGAAAATTGTTGTCACACCAAAACACTTTCCCAGTGACTTACATATAAAAGCGAGAGTTCTTATGGCGGATCACTTGTCTACATCATTAATTGCCGGACAAATCACAAAATGTGTTCTAGAAACATGTTATACAACTATTTTACAAGTACAGAAAATTTGTCACAAAGAAATTGGAATAGAATTTAAAAATAAGTATACATAATTTTCCAACTAAAATGTCCTTTCCACTATCTGAATCTGTACATAACCATTCATCCTTATGGAAAATGAATGTCTTTCGAGCAGAAACGATTGTTTGAAAACCCTAATTTTTTATTTGAAGTGCAGGTAATCTTTATTTTGGTTGGATTTGTGATACCGAAATACAGAATCGTTACAGCTCACTGAATTTATCACATAATCTGATTTGTATCTGCTGAATATTTTTAGCGGTTCTGGGAAAAGCTGGTCCCGTCTGCACCACTTGTAATGTCGGTATTCATTTCAGATGATCGGTTCAGTCACACGAAACAGTCCGTTCAACATGAGCAGATTTTTATAAACGCTGATATTGCATTGTTCACAAGTTAGCATTATAGCCAATGTATGCAGAAGTATACAGCTCTATTCAGTCACAATCCAGCAGAAAACTCCATCCACCCGAACTAGCACTGCCGTCCAGATTTCTCATGCAGCAAACACTCTTAAGTTACAAATGTACATACGTACAGTAATGCAATCAAAGTAAACTACTTATTCTTAATGTAGTAATATTGATCATAAAATAATTAAACATGATTAAGCGATATCACTATGTGCTGAACTTATCATTGTTATTGTTATGACCATTGTTATTGTCCTTGTTATTGTTATCCTATACAATTTTCTGTACTTATCTATTTGTCTTGCTGTATAGATGAATTTTTAAACATGTAATTTATATTCGTTTAATTTTTTCACAGAGGGATGTTAGCCTATACATATAGTCTACATATTAATTTTTGATAACTTAATTTGAATATGAGCTTTAAATATGTAAATATATTACTACTAGCTTAAAAGACCCGGCGTCGCCCGGGTTTTGTATTTTGTAATTGGAAATTAACTTATGAAGGATTTTCAATTTTAAATTCTAGGTCCTTATATAGGCATTTATAATTTGAAATAGGAAGAACGACTTATTACACTCAAACTATTCCCTCAGAAAACTCTTGATATAGTTTTTTATGGCTCATAGAGGATCTAGAATTATGCATCCCATCGCTTGTACAGTGCACAGCAAGCCTGGTAGAGGTTTAAATAAGAAGAAACAGAAATTCCTGTAACATAAAATTGTAATATCGAGGCGGGAAATTTCCCACTCTTATGTTACCATAAAGCCGTTTTGGGGATGAAATTAAACAGAAAGCATTATCACTTTCATACTTTTCTCTCCAAAAACCTGCGATATAATATATTAATATACACATTACCAAACCTCGTTTTGTTTTCTCTATGTCCAGGGTAGAGAAAGTTATGTGATTCCATTATTTTAGTGGATTTCATTCTGTAATATTTATTTATAACATGAATTATTTTGATAACTTCTCTTATTTGTCAAAAGTGCATTTCATTTGTTTTTTCCAAGCCCATCTGATACCATTTGGCAACAATATATTCTGTGATTTGGAATTGATAATTCTATGTAAAAAGGGATTAAGTATTTTCAAAAACATTTAATTTTTGGCATTTAGAATCAGAATTTTTCAAAATCCTTTCTTAGTGAGCACCTACATTATGAAACGAAGGTACTGTCAAAATTCCAAGTCTCTACCTGTTATAGTTTAGGCTGTACGTTGATTCCTGTCATTCATTCAGTCAGTCAGTCAGTCATTCATTCAGTCAGTCAGGACAAAGCCTTTTATATATATAGAGATTAATTGAAGAAACCCATTACAATAGTATTGATGAAAAGTTAATAAACCTGTTACTGTTACAACTATTACTATTATTATGTTTAAATACGCGATTGACCTTAGGCCTACTGTATGTTAATATGAGGCTTAAATAAAAAAACTCTTGTGAGTTGAGCTTTCTAAAATCACACTCAGTTATTTTCTTCTGTCCCTCATACAACTTGGATCTATTATTCTATACATTTTAAATTTTTCTGGGTTTCCCCAGGTAAACCAATTGGCAGATGAGCACAACTTAAGTCTTGATTCGATATTGTTCTCAGATTCGTTACATCACAACAAGGTCTTATTACCTGGCCCGTTTATTTTTGCAACTGAAGCAGAAGTTCAATCACAATGGCAAGGTGTTTTGTGAGACAAGGGAAATCTGTTTGCAGTTTTATTAATAGCTACGAGCGGCTGGGATTTGGGTCTACTCTAGAAGGTTAAACGATCACCATTTCGCTTCTTGAAAGCGAATGTATTAGAAATCCATTATTGCTATCGAGGCTCCTCTCTCACATACGTGGGCATATCGAACATCGATACTTCAGCTCTAGAAGTAAAATAGAGAAGAAGAATAGGGACTCCATTCAGATCATGTGGTTTCTTCATTTTACGTGTGTCTGTTGGAGAAAACTGTAGCCTACTTTCGTCAATGAAAAAAAAACGTATATTGTGGTACATTGTTTCAGGCGCCATAGTAAAGCTCTTTTGCTGCTCTTGGTAACCTAAATCATGAATGGTAAAACCAATGAATTCTTTTGGAAACGTCAAAGTAATCAGATTTAATCATAGGTATTCCCACGAAAGTTGACGCGTCTATCGCAGTCGCGAATTTATCTGATGCAACTCGTCAACACGAGTTGAATTTATTAAGACTATTCCATGAATAAAATGTAACGGATTATATAAGTACTAATAATTACTTTCGTACTTTATTGTATAAAAACAAAACCAACAGTTGTGAGATCACGGCATACTACGAATCAACCATCCATGAATCGATTCGAGTTACCATGTTGTGATCAGTGGTACCAATGGTGCATTTAAGACATAGTTAACTTCATTCAGGTAAGCTAACAGCAGAACAGAATAAAAGCACACCAACTGGCTTGCACCGAATCGAAATTGCGTTCTTAATCAATGTACATTTCTATTATTTCAATTTCCAAACAAGTTCTGTTGTATAAAATAATCTGTTTTCGTGCCGCTTAGTGGCAGCATTTGACTATTAATCCCTACTCACTGATACTTGCGTCTCCAGTAACGAGCAGACGATTTTATCACGATAAAACACCATCCTCGCGATTCCTACAAGAATATTGCAATGTAAACGGCCGTGATTGGTCTATATCCGAGGAATTGCTAAACGTTATTACTCAATATCAATCACGCGTCGTATGAGTTGAATAGTCGATTTAAATATGTTTTGTTATAAGATTATTTATAAATAAGTTCCTAATTTGATTTTCTTTTCATCGTGAATTAATGTGAGTAAGTCTGTACAAATGAATAATCACGGCCTCTGTACAATACCTATGGCCTTTGCAGGGGTCGAAATTAAAAACAATATGGTGCACTTGAGTTGTAATCAAAATGGTATTGTAAATCGGTGTTTAGCATAAAATACCAATTTAATTATGCCTAATTGTAAGTGGGAATATGGGCATTCTTCTACATCCTTAACTCATCGTCGTACTAATACAATGTCACTTTGTGTGTAGTTCTATTTTAACTATGCTTCTATCCTTTTCGGTCCTTCATTTATGAATAAACCATGAAAACTCATGTCAGATTGGTGGCCCCGAGAATCAAACCCATGACCTCCTAGTGCGAGTCAGCGAAGTCACCGTCTGGGCCACTTTACGGTAAATATTTTCATTACATCAGGGCCCTATTTCATAAAACTCTACAGGTGTGACATATACAACAATTATGTCAAATCTGACAAATTTGTCAGTATGTCATGACAATTGAATTTTTCATAAATATTACAACTCTTCCTTACACTACAGGCAAATTAATGCAAATTGTCAAGACTAAAAGAACCCTTTTCATAAACACGACAATTTTATGTCAAACCTAAAGATTACTTTAGTACACAGTAGATGGCTCTCTTATACATGTGCGATAATCAATCTCAACATCGAATATGATACCTAAGCAATCAATTATTACTATCGAAAATAATTTATTTATATTTCTCTTTTAATTCAAAGTCACTGAAATTGAAAGTTAGGTTAACCCGTTGCCTAAAAACCCTGCGCGGTCTCATGTCTATTTTTCATCACTTTCACTGCTACCAATATCACTACTACTACTACTACTACTTTTCATTATTAACAAGACAATTTAGCAAGTTTATTAACAAGAAAGTTTAAATCATAAAAAATCATTTTGCCAAATTATGCCACACATTTACATAACCTACTGACTTGGCCTACATATGAAAGATTGCCTGTCACTTCTGTAATGACAATTCTACATTTTTTGTAAATTTGTAAATATGTCAACAAAAATTAATGTTTCATAAATGGTAGGTATCCTAAGATTTGACATATTTGTCAGACTTTTACCTGTAAGCTCAAAAGTTTTGAGAGACAACAATGTGTAAAACTGTCATACAAATCTATAAAATTGTCATGACATTTATGTAAAGTTGTCAGCTTTTATGAAAAACACAATTGTCAAAATGTAAACTTGTAAAATAATTATATGTCACCTGTCACCTGTAAATTTGTAACTTTTATGAAATAGGGCCCAGGTCGTGTTCTTTTATGTAATAACGAAGAGAGTATTTTATGTAGCATGAGAAGAGAAATGTACGTTCGGATTAACCAAACTAGTTAATGAGGGAAAACAAAGGTTCCGCATGCGTCAACAGAGCAGGCAAGACAACACAATGTGTAAAGTAATTAAAGGGGGCTACTAGATAATGCAAACACATTGTTAACCGCTTAATGGTCGACATCACTAACCAGTTAGGTTGATGGGTGTTTCCAACGATAAGGACAATCATCCATTACTTCCAACAACAACAACATTGCAAACAATTAATGTTATGCTTATGAAGATTAAATTCAGACTTTCCTTTGCTCAGAATATTAATATAATCACTGAACGTATACTAAATTTGCTATGGAAAGCTATGTTATATGAGTGGATGAGTTCGAAAACTTCAATTCGTATTTATGTTTTTTATATAATAAGGCTTAAAGAAACTTTCGTTGGTTTCAGTCCCTTAACCAAACTATATCTATATGCAGATTGTCTGTAAAACCAAATAGTAATGACAAAACTCATTCAAGCAAATATATAATATTTATTTACGAATCTCGGCATTGTTTTCGTTATATCAGAAAATAATAAACTAAATATATTATTTCTTACAATAATTATCTGCTCGGATATTTTAATCAAACAATGTTTTTAACGTAAGTCGATAAAAAAGCGCATCCACTTATACCTTACTAATATCGTAGGCTTTGAACTATTATTGATCCCATTCTAGTTTGATCCTAGTCAAAACAAAGGGGAGGAGAACTCACAGAGAGTTCGCGGAAAATTCGCATCATGTGACAAAACGTGATTGGTTAATGTCATTAACATGCGCCATTACCAGGGTGTGGCTAACGAGTGTTCGTAAATTCATGTAACAATAATATCAACATTTACACGTGAAATAACAAACTCTCACTGGCATGGTCGTCATTATAGTATATCAATTAGCAAACGAAACAAAGGATTCATTGTTCACGACGACCCTGCGGGTGAGTTGTACTGAGAATAAACAAACTAACATTAACCTCTGTGACACATGCGTTCTCACGTGCGGGCTATGACAGCCACGCCTCTTTGTTTTGAACAGGATCGTTCTTAAATGGGATAGAGAATAGATGAGAAAAGGGATGTTGCCAACATGTTGTCATATACGATGATAGGTAACAATCTTCTTCTCGTTATTCTCATTCTTCTTATTTTCCATGCCAGCCCATAATGAGTATTGAAGTCATGTGCTTCCTCCCTCCATAAATTGGTTGCTGTGTAAAGGAAATTACTTGTCTTCACTCTTTGGCTATTTTGTCTTCTTCCTTTTATAATATCCAATTAATGTAGAAAAGTAGGTTTTGTTTTCTGAAAGGTATACTCGAGCGCACGGAAACTTTCCGATGCTTCTGATTTCTTCTAGTGTTTATTTATTTAAAGTTGGCAACGAATCTAGACCAGGCCCTGGACGAGCCCGACCAGTGGCCCGACTCTTCATTATCTTTTTAGCGGTGCTTTTTAGCATTAACCATTGAATATCCAAATCAATGATCACAACAGAGAAAAAGCTTTACATCGTTATTATCCAACATAATATACCGGCATTTCAACTTTATTACGACTATGCATTATTTTGTCTGTGCTAAAATAATAAGTACTTTTATATCGTATTTTAAAACTACTATAACTAGCTTTAGCACTCCATTTTCATCTATTCCACTTCCATACATCCTCACTGAGTCGATCAGTGATCAAGGTTTAGAGCATTCCTGGTATACCAGACATTCCATTGTCTAGATTGGAACCAACTTCTCCCTCACAACCCAAGATATTATTTGTTCAATCTCACGGAACTGGCTTTACGAGTCTGGAAAGCTGTGAAAAGGAAATGTGGAGAATATAGGAGGCCGTGTATACGGTAATTCCATTCTCTGCTGGTATAGCATAATAATGTTTTATTTGTGACGTTTGAAGTTGTAAGCCTTCATGACGGTCGATGATGCTAATTAATTCGTATGTCAGTGGTCTTAGATATGCTTATGAACGAGGTCGCTGAAAAAGCGAAGTTTTAAATGTTATAAAAGTAAGAGTACTTGACGAAACTCTCCTATAACAGCTAAATACATCAGATAGGATAGGGGTTTCCAAATGGTGGCCCGCAAGGCCTTTTCCTGCTGCCCGCGAAGTTAGTTGAAGAAAAGAGTAATTTAATAGCCTAAACGTTTATTATATCGATGATAAGTATTCAATTTTAATTAAATACATTTTAAATATATAATTTTAATAACTTTGTTGCCTACTTTGCATAAATATTCGAACTATTTGCACATTATATGAAAAAAATAAGGTTACTACATGACTTCTTTTTAAAAGTTTTTAAAAGAAGCAAAGTTATATTAATAGTTTTTTTGTTTTTGTTTTTCTGCTTGGATGCATGAATAGGGCCTTTCAGACCAGAGAGTAAATTAATTATCTCTTTAACTATATTAATATCTTATATAATTAGACCATACGTTATGTAATCTTTTGAAATGCATCTAAAAACATGAAACACAATAGCCTACATTTTTATTTAATGTACTGAAGATTCTATGAAAATTGTTTTCCTAATGCTTTAAGAACACAATGCATGAAGGGTACCTTTCAGGCCTGTTCCAAAGTAAGTATCTAGAAAAGTACTTTACAGCCAATCTTTGAACGTTGGTACTTCGGATATTTTATGTTGGCAGTTGTTACATCTGCTAGACTCCATCTGAGTTATGTACCAAATCATCAGTGACGGAACGCATAATCAAGACATGTTCCTGGTGTAAGCACAGAAATGTTACTATAAGATAAACTAGTTTAGTTTTATATTAAAAACTTGACCAAAACAAAATGTTTCCAATTTATAAGCACTACTACAAACATACAATTTTCTACTCGTTCGTTATTGAGGATTTTCCACTTTGTAGTGTACACTTTTCTTCTCTGAAATAAAGGTATAATTTTTTCGTATAATATTTATTTTATCCATTAAAAGGACTGCTATTTCTGACTTGTGTGATTTCAAATACGTATTTAAAGGTTATTAACTGTTCAGAATAAGCTGGAAGTATTATCCTCTTCTAAAATAATGAATCTGATCTCACAGATTGTGAACGGAAATTTTAACAAGCGAAGAGTTACAATTGAAAAATCACTTATACCTGGCGAATGTGAAGCACCATGATCAGTTGATATTAAAAACATTTTATCTGAAACAAGAGGGTAACATTATTTACTTTCAACCGTACAATTTTATTGGAACTATAAAAAAAGTTAAGCACATCATTTCAAATTCATTGATGTGATTAATATCAAAGGAATATTGTATAATGTTTTTCATTCCTATTTCGGGATTTGGTCAACCCTTAACCCCTCAGAAGATTATAAGAACCTACGGATCTCAATCAGAAATACAAACAGAGGCATCCAGATAGGCCTAAAAGTGGAGATTTAAATGTCATTTTGTCAAGTGTGTCACTAGGCTAGTCACATTATTCATATGAATATATGTTCCTGTATTATCATTAGTTTATTATCCAAGGCAATTCAAAATATTTTTTGTGGTACCACCCATTTACTTTACCAAGTACTTTATGAGGGTTAAGATCGGGTTTGCTTTTTTTCCTTTTCTCATTCAACTTTAGATACTGAGACTCTTTTATAAAAAAAAATCTACCTGATTAGGCACATTTCTAAGTTTGGGCTGAGCCTTGTGGACTCAAGCGGTTTCGTTTAAAAACAGTGGTCTGCAATGAATTTTCGCCAATGGAACAAAATGTGCAGTGAGATAGACATTGATGTGCTAATTCGAAATCTGTGTTCACTCTTTTCCTAATACAAATAGCTTTCTATTTATTCATTATCTATTTATTATCCTCTTTTTTGGTGATTATCCTCAAAGAGGTGATTATCCTCAAACAGCCATTTTTAAATAGCACTAAATCGTTACTCTCCCTTTTAGCCGTTAATTAATAATTGCATAAATGCGGACATCACCATAGCATATATTTTTATATCTACTGAATAAAACATGCAAAATGGTTATCTTTAACAATAAACAATGATTATTGCTGCAGTCAGTGGAATTTTCACAGAATCACACGGAGATTTTAAGACTTTAAGTAATTTGGAGCTGTTTGAACAATTAAAGAGGAGTTATTTGATTAATTTATATATTTTTATGCACACCCCTCCTTTTTAGTATGCGTTGCTGTGTCCCAACTATACAATTCTCAGATAAATTTTTCCTACCTTAACATTGCGTCTTCCAGCCAAGATGACGCCTGAAACTTGCGACTAGAAAACCCGCATAGCATATTTGTAAGGGTAAAGCAACAGGTGAAAATATGCATGGCACGGAGAAACGAGAACGCCTGCAACATACGACTAGAAAACCCGCATAGCATATTTGTGACAGAAGAAAAATAGATGATACCGTGAATGGAATGGGGAATCAAAAACGCCTGCAACTTTCTAAAATGTAAATGTATTTCTGTAAAGTTAATGTATTATGTGGTATTTAAAATTTGCATGTGGTATGGAAAAAAAAGGCATATTTATAATCTACATGAAAAGTTAGTCTAGAAAAGTATAATTTTATCTCTGGCAATTAAAATTAGTTTTATTTTGTAGACCAGTGAAATCATATCAAAATAAAATTATTGTTCCTTTTATTATGGTCGTGTCAAACCATTCTCAAAAAATGGTGATTCGAAGTGGCGTCGCAATAATATTGAAAATTTATCTACAAATAAATTTATTAACTGAATTTCAAAGGTAATATAAACACCAGATGACTGAGCTCAAAACCAGTATAAACAAAAAAAAAATAGTTCATTATTCTCAGTTAAGACCGGTGAAATGAGTTTTCAGAATATAGAATATTTTATTGTTGCTATACTTAACTCCAAATCCAGTGTGATTTATTTGTTATGTTAAACTGCGCGTAGGCAAATAACTTAATGGCAGTGTTGCAAATAATTATCAATTTATTATACTTTATAGATATCTATACACGGACATACTACGCCTTTCTAAATTAACTTTTGTTTTTGATCGGTAAAGGTAGCAAGTAATACTATTTTCTGAAAGAGGAAGATCTGAAGTTTTGTGCAACGGGAGGGGGGGGAGGATATATTTATATTTTTGAAGTAATGTATCTTTTTTCACTAATAATTTCACGAGAACGAAGCAATGGAATATCTAAAATCTATTATTTAAATCTATAATTAAAATCTATTATTTCAACCAAAATGTTACATTTTTTATTAGGTATTTGAGTGTTAAAAAAAGATTGCGTGAAGTAGTTTTTGAGTTACGATTGTTTTAACATATATTTTTAATGTTTACTGAAAAATGCTTCTTGTGATGCATTAAAAGTCTTCAAGTTCCCACTAATAAGTTTGCTGATAATTAATTACCAATCTGGAAGGATGGAGTTAAGAAAAATTAGTTGAAACAAATTATTCTTTTGATATATAGGCCTAGGCTACTTTTGTACATTTAACAATTCGGTGTAGAAAGTATAGATCTATACATGAGAAAAATGTCTGCATAGCTAGTTTCAAATAGCATATTATAACGCTACCCAAAGCATTTTACTGTGAAAGCTTAAAAACTGTATCGCAAAGAGCGTTTTAACTGTTGAAGAAAGTCCATAAATTAAAACGAATAAAAATTCATCTGTATGTTTGAGTACAAAATGTCGACCTAAAATCCTAATTATCATCTTCATTACTCCTTATAGGTTTTCGAACCTTGGATTTAGAGGATTTTATTGTTACTTTTAAAAGGAACGGAATAAAAATGAAAATCCAAGGAAAACTGCACCCTAAGTTCCACGCCCACCACTGCAATTGTATATAAAATGTCGCGTGTATGTCAATGCTTACATAAAGATGGTCTTAAATAATCTGTAACTTTAACGGTCAAATTTTAAAATTACATTTTTAAAATTACTACTGTCCATTTTCTGCTGGTTCGTCCCCTCCAACATGGAAAGGTAGCTACTCAAATGTCCTGCCCTTTCCACTAAAGCTTCGGGGATTATCCTATTATTTGTGATTCGGGACGAAGTGAGTAAAATATTAGCACGTTAGCCTATTGAAACACATGTAAGCTTGATTCCAACCCAAGTTTCATTGTTATGCCCTCTAAGGGAAGGGAATAGTGAACGGAGATTACAAGGCAAAACTTCCTGCTGCCGAGTAGCTACAGGGATTACTGTAGTACCAAGATTAGAACGTTCTCTGTTCCATGGTACTTCACTCGTGTACTACTAGATTAGTTTATAACAGCTAAAGGACTCACATAGATAAACGTACGAGCATTATTATTATTAGGGATGGGTTCTCGATACTTTCGATACCTCGATACTCTCGATTCTTGCATGGTATCGGTATCGCTCGATACTTCAGAAAACTCGCTCGATACTTTTTCGATACTTTTGTAATGCTGCAATTCTGCAATTAAGTGAGAATGCTAGTATTTTTTAACAAAAACTTGTAAGTCGACTGTTCAAAAAACTAATTTTAGTTTTAATGTAAAGTTTAAAAATAATTATAGGCTACTGATGATATTAAATTTTGTTTCATTAAATATGCAGACTTAATTAATTTAGTTTGTCTTACACAGTTCTCTCAAATTTTAATTTTTAATATACCTATTTATTGAAACTGGAAATGTTGAAGGTATCGAGTATCGAAGTATCGAGTATCGAAGAAAAAATCATGTATCGGTATCGAGTATCGAGTATCGAGAAAATCTGGTATCGACCCATCCCTAATTATTATATACTTACATCGTTAAATTCTACAAATTTGAAATCTGATTTGTATTTGGATATTATAAGAGTTAGACTGTAGACAGTGCAATGCAATGATGGAGGTTAATCATTTAGTATCATCCCTCCACAAACTAATGAGTTGATGACTAATCGCTTTTGAATTTGTTAACCGAAAAACGATAGTAGCGACAAAGCGGGTCGAGATGATAGACCAAGAGCCAATAACCAAGAAAGCGACACCACTTACATAAAATAGTAACACATGAATTCATGTTGCACTTAAGTATTTTAAGAAAGAAAAGCTAGTCTGCCCACCCATTCACGTGACGAAAGGGTGAATAAATGTAGACAAATTAGGAGTCAAGTCACACCGTTTGTACAATGTTGGTGCTTTGTGGTATAGTAGGTACATTAGACGAAATAAAGGAAGGCCATCATTTGTAGTCACAAAATTGTTGGCAGACGTCATTGAAAACACTAAAAAGTGGACCCTTTTGTCATACCATTTGCATAATTTTGAATCAATCTCACAACATCTCAAAAAGTCTAAGTCCAAAAAGGTAAAACGAAATTCCTTAACGAAAGTCTTATCAAAGAGAGTAACATGACTGACGAGAATACGAAATGGAGGAGTGTGATGTAGGAGTTACGAAAATCACGGATCACCAAAGTGACAAAAATGACAAAACTGATAAGAGAAACGCACGTGATGAGAATTACGAATGTGCCAAAAGTTAAAAGAGTTACAAGTAAGAGTAAGGGGAGAGTGACTAGTGAGATGAGGGTGACGAGAGTGGAAAGACTGTCGTAAGTGACGAAATAGAAAAAGTGAATTCAATTTATGTATTTGTACATATTTTGAATCCATTAGGCTATCTAATGAAGAATGGCCCGAAGTGCTCCTAAATGCTCAACTCACGTAACTTGTGACATGTTTACTCAAATTTATAAAACGCTACTTTATTAATTTAATTTTATTAGTGAACGCAGTCAGATCCATACCCACAACACAAGGCAAAAAATAGACCTAGACACCCCATATTTAAGACTATCAAAAACACACAATAGCTATAAGCACATAGGTCCCAAACTATATAATAACCTCCCACACAAAATTAGAAACCTCAAAACAAAACACTTCATGACCTACATCAAAAAATTCTTAACAAAGAATGCCATATACAGTGTAGAGGAATTTGAAGAAAAATGTCACAATGCTGAATTATTTTCACTGTAAATAAATGTAAATAAGATTTAATGTTTTCTCTCTCTGTTTTATATGCAAACTGTAACACAACTCTGTCTGATCTTGTATAGTTAACATATCCCATAACATGTAAATGTTCAGAGGATGAATAAACTATTATTATTATTATTATTATTATTATTATTATTATTATTATAAAACTTGATCCATTAAAAATGTAAAATTAACAACACAATTTATAACTTAAGAAAGTTATAACTAAAGTTAAATATACCTAAATGAAAGTTTAGCTATTCTGTCATGACGTATAGCCCAGTTTATTTAAGATGGGAGTGACGAGTTTGCCAAGAATGACTACTGATTAGTGAAGAGCGTGACGAGATTGACAAGTGACAAGTATTTTGAAAGTGACGATAAATAGGCCTACTAGTTACGAGAATGAAAGTGCGCTGACAGTGAAAAAAGTGCTGTATATAAAACGTGACGAGACTGACAATTGCATTGAGAGTGACGAACGTCGAGTGCGTCGTGAGAGGGTGACATGCTGCCTCAGTCAATCGATTCGGAAAATATATTTATATAGACAGCATGACTAAAATGGAATAGGCCGTAGCGTAGTGGTTGAGGCGCTGCGCTACAAACCGGAAAGGTCGCGGGTTCGATTCCCGATGAAGTTGGAGTTTTTCAATTGGCCTAATCCTTCTGGTGGCCCTAGGGTCTACTGAGCCTCTAACAGCAATGAGTACCAGGAGTAATGCTGGGGTTAAGGCGGCCGGCAACCTTACCGCCTTCACTTACCGAATGTCTAAAATCTTGGAGCCTCAAACTCCTGGAACTCTCCATGTCCTGTATAGAGATTGAACATGACTAAAATGCAATTTTCTCGAAAAAATAATAACCAAGCAGCTACTTTCACAATGGGGATTTTTTTTAAGAACATGTCACAATGTTATGCTAACCTTCTGCTCATTTTATCATCAGTTAAGTCTTTCAGAACAACAAACAGACATGAACACACTGAATCTGAACTTTTTATTTAAAAAAATATATGAATAAATATGAAATCCTTCGCACGCATCCATAAGTGACAAAGTTCTAAAGTCAGTCAACTGCACTAACCGTATGTCGATTTTGAATTTGCTGCAAATGCGGTCAGGGAATTTTAATAACAAATCAGAGCTAGTTTTCAAAGCGCAGTGATAGAGTGGTTTTATGAAAGAAATCAATTAGAATATGCCGTTATTAAAAACAGCTTTGTAGGTGAATAGGCCCGCAATCCACAATGCTGTGGGACTCTCATTCCAGGGTCCTCTGTACGGTGATGGGTAATTGTTCTGTCGACTGAATGCATATCCCAGTTGAATGCTCTCAATCGATATATCTCGAGCGTTCAAACCGAGATAGATACTCTCACACACAGCAATTTGAAAACAATGTTTCATGTATATACGTGATAAGCTATAAACTTTATCAATTAATGATGTGTTTTGTGTGTTTTGCAAAATTGACGGCTGTGCTCCATTCACTATAAACAGTTTTTGGCATAACAACATCGGAAAGATAGGTAGTAAATCAATCATAAATATGCTTTGTGAAAAATTATAAAATCTTTTTTTTTTTCGATAGAACTGATCTGAACAGCATTAGCCTATTACACAAGTCAACAAAATTAAAAAAGTTTTTTGTATCAGAAATGAAATGTATCAAATCTTATGTAATTTGGCCTCCTAAATTCGAAAATGGCAGTAATTTTTTTTTATTAGTTCTCGTTTAGAAGATATCAGCTATTTAGCCTTCATTGTTGTTCGCGCAAGAATATATACGTAGTCTTTAGTCACATACCTCATAAACGTGGTCTTTTGGCTTCTCTCTTACTTTATCTTAGGAGCATCTCTTACTATAGACCAGTAGTAGTCAGCAATCATAGACGTGTTCCATTTCCCCATATAACGTCGTTCTAGAGTAGAAACGTTCACCATGCTCATCGCTTACTGCTCCAAGATTGTCAGGGAAGAAGACCAGCTGAGAGTGAAGGAAATGCATCTTGAGAGACATGTTGCACCCCATTCTATTCTAAGCCATCAACATATTGTCCACTAATGTTCTGTAATTAGACGCCCTTTTGTTTCCAAGGAAATTAAGTACAACTCTAGTGAACGCTACCCATGCAGTTTTCTCCTTGCCTGTTAGAAGTCCATGAAAATGATCATGAGCCATTAGTTTTCTTATTTGGGGACCTATGAATATTCCCTCTCCTATTTTAGATTCACTTAATCGTCGAAATTTATGAGAGAGATACCTAAATGCTTCTCCGTTTTGATTCATACCATTTACAAAGTTTTTCATTAGTCCCAACTTAATGTGCAATGCAGGTAATATTATTTCAGTCTTGTCAACCAGTGGTCTGCAAACAATGTTTTTAATACCTGGTTCTAAGTTTTGTCTGAGAGGCCATTGCTTTGTTGCATAGTGTTTGTCCTTCGCATGACTATCCCATTCACATAAAATGCAACAATATTTCGTACAACCTGTTTCCATTGGTATAGAAAAATTCATATATCGCCCGTTTCCATTTACCCACTCACGTAGGTTAGTGGAACAAGTACAACAACAAATATGGGGTGCAAACGATTTGTCCTGATCACCAACCTTGCAACCAAAATAAAGAAGATAAGCCTTTTTAACAACAGGAGTTAACCATACCTTTTGCGATTTAAAAGTCACCTCTCCACAGATAACAAAAGGTATTTGTGTTGTTAACTCACTTACGCGGCATTCTGTGCCTTTCATGCCAATTCTATTACAGAAAGGATAATATATAATGCATATTTGTTATTTTATAATTACAATTATAATCACTCACAATAACAATTAAACCACTCCCTATTTTAACTATTTCAAAGCACACTGATAGACAGTTTTTTCACTCACAAAACAAGAACCGAACTGAATTTATAAAGGAATATCAGTTTGAGGGTTGGACTTATCTGCTAGAGCCATAAATTCACCTTTAAATTTCCGATACAGTCTGTTTCAAACAAAGTTACTCGGCTAAAATCCTGTTTTTAGTAAAACAATCTGACCTGTGTATTTTAGAAATGAGAACTAATAGATAAAAATGGATGTCATTTTCGTGTTTAGCGACCCAAAATTGGTAATGTATGGTTAATTTTATCTCGAATACATTTTGGCTGTTGACTTGTGTTATTGATCGGATCACGTTATATGAACGCAGTCGTCCAGTTGAAGTGATTTTATGTTTTTTTAAAGTATGTAGTTATGGCATATAAATTAATAATCCCTTTGGTCCTCTTGTGCATATATTGAAGATTTATATGCAGTAAACAAATAGCTGTACGCATAACTTACATGCATCAAGACTAACATTTGGTAAAACACGAACTAAAATATGCATTAAAACATAAGTAAAACAATTCCATAACAAGAAGGAATTATTCTTCTTAGTGCCTTCACCATTGTTATGCGATTTCAAACACGATCTGTTGGCATTTCATCGATTATCTCCCAATAAACCCGTTTAAGCTAAGCCTTTACCTAAAATGTAAAAACAATTAATGGTTTGAGAATTTACATTCTGCGATTGTGTTAAAACTTTACAAAAATTCAACACTCCTTTTTCTGTGGTATATTTGTTTCGCGTGGAAAGGTGACATTAAGAACAACGGCCAGATGGTAAGTTATGTGGATTTTTTCTTTAGATATGTAGTGCCGCCAGACAGAGGTTTGCAATCTTAAAGTATAAAATTGCACGCATTGCATTTAGCAACAAAGATAAGTCTCTTTCTAGGCCTAATTCTTACAAGAACGCGTATCGGAGACGAGATTTTAAAATTTAAGCACTCGTGGAGACAGATAATTTCTGATAAACATTTTCAGAATTATGAAATATCAGAAATATCTTTAACAACCCGTTGAAATGGGCAAAATTTAGTATGATTGCCTTAAATATGAAAAATTATGTAGTGAAGTTAGACAAAGACCTATGGAAAATAAGTACAGTAAAATCATCTTCTGTATTCCTTCAAAGAAATTCTCTGAAGCTACTAGACTCTTCCACAAACTGAGGATTTTCATCCTGATTCACAACAACACGGCTTGGCATAAAGCTGACTGTGAGACAACTGAATGCGTATGTCACGCAATGTAGTCACCTACTCATATATAGTTGTGAATCGAGAAAATTGCAAGGTATTATTTTAATCATTTTAGTGTATGCTCTTAGAATGATACTTAAAATAATGCAAAATGTTATATAAAAATTGTTAAAACGTGATTAATATAAATAAAACAACCCGCGTACCATTTTCATTGACAGTTACTGAATTGAATCAACTAATACTACACCCTGATTTAAGCGTAAAAATTCATACTTCAAATAATTGCTCAGTTTCAAAAATGTGTATATGCCGAAGAAATCAAATATCGGCACTATAAGTATTGATGAAGAGGATGCATAGAACGATATATAAATGTATTACCCCTCGCTCAATTCTAAAAATACGCGATTTAAATTAATTTACGTATCATTAGTATAGTCCATTAAGATGTAAGGCATAATTGGATGAAAAGGAGCTTCGAAAACAATTCTTTCTCCACTAATTTTGCTTCGAGAACGTATTATTAAAATTTGTCTATGTAAATCCCTTGACTATTCGAATTTAATGTAATAATTTGTTCATCAAATTAATAAATATATTTTATGAAGTTACATTCATATAAATTCAAGCTTTAAATCACATCCGCATCCACATGCATAGTTTAAATGTAAATATAAACGTTTCACATCTGCAGGTCTAAAACAGAGTTCTACTTTTAGTCCCAGATTGTATAATTACAAATTTAAGAAAACATTTAAGTTTATTATATTAATATTTATTTTTCATCTTTCATATTTTTACAATTTCCTTCCTATTATCGCTGTAGATGGGTATAATTGATTGTATTTTATAATACTTTATATTTTTTGTGTATTCATTAAGTGCCAGTAAGATACGTTATGAGATGTGTGGGGACGTGTCTGTCCGTCTGTCTGTCTATCTGTCTGTCCGTCCGTAAGTCCGCACGCTTTATCGGATTTTCATGAACTTGGTATACGCATTTATAATGTCCATGGGAAGAAGCCTATTGACATTGAACCAAATCGGTTGACCGTACCAGAGTAATGCCCAATTTAGTTCCTATTTTATCCTATATTAGAAAGGTTTTTATCAAATCAGTTCTCATGACAACATTACAGTGTTCATATACGGGCTTTGGAAGATGCAATAGAGTTAGCTATGGCAAATAACATTACAAATATTCCTTCACATATGCTTATCAGGTGTTTATTTCGTTGATCAAGTTGAAATGAGTACTGCATGAATACTGTCATATACAGAAGGTATATTACTATTAATTAATTAGGCCAACGTACATTAAGCGGAGTTCTTTTCCAGTGCATTTTGTGAAATGTTAATATATTTTAAGAATTTTTTATATCACAGTGCATACGAGTATGAATAAAATTATAGTTAAGTATCAAATTTCAGGCCTTTGTTCTTCCACAAGCCCTGCTTCATGAATCGATCTGGAGCTTAACTCGGAGGTAATTGACAAAAATAACTTATTTTCTGTGTATCATAATTGCAATTATCACTGATTAAACAAAATCATTCTGGCACTTTATGTCAGTTTACCTGATTTTATTTATATCCATTTCTGGTTTGCCCCAGATCACATGCACAATAATTATTATTAATAATATTATATTATTATTATTATTACTTTGAAACAACGTAAAGTGTAAGTTAATTTAAATTGGTAATTGAATAACTTGAAACTTAATATAATACGCTAAAAAAATAAGCGAGTGGAAAAAGTAATGTGAGCGTATTGCATTGGATCATTTTACGGTATCGGTAGTGTAAAAGATCAATACAAAACGTAAAATTTGTTTTCATGGTATAGTTATTTTAAAAGCCAGTCATTTTAATTTATTCTAATTTTTTTCACCTTCAATATTCCCTTCATGTCTCATCGCGGCGATATGGCGATGTTGCAGTCAAGTGCAGTGTGTTTGTAACTGGTGAAAGAGGAGAATTTTGTTATTGTGTGTGTTCGGGGTCCGGATATGAAATTAGTGGGTCGGTTAGGGGAAATCAGTGCCATTGAGCCCCGAGTCATGCATATTGCTGATAACCACACATTCCTGTTTCCAATGCATACACCCTTTCACTCTGGATCCGGTGAACTCTGACTTTTTCAACGCTTCGTACTCAGAAATACGCAAATAGGTACAATGAAGCGTCCAATTCATGTTTGCAGAATACATTAATAGAATCGACACAAAAATAAAATACCAAGAAAAGTCTCATGTAAGAATTTCGTTGTGTATGCATTTTCGCGTTACTTAATTAATTACTTACTTACTTACTCAATGGCAATAGACAATTACTCAGCAAGGTAAAGGAATATTATCTATTTTATGGAACCCGGAGGTTCATTGCCGCGCTTACCTGGGCCCGTCATTGAACCCTATTCTGTGCTAACTCCATCCAACCATCCTTTACAAATCCTGCTTTCCTTACATATATCCTATTGTCCTCCCACCTACACCTAGGTCTTCCAAGTGGTCTTTTCCTTTCGGGTTCCTTTCCTCCCCCATGCGCGCAACACGTCCAAGTCCATTTCATCCTTCGTGATTTAACTACCCTTACTATATATGGTGAAGAGTATAAGTAATGTGGCTTGTCTTTTTTTTCAGTTTTCTCCAGTCCCCATTTTCATCTCTCTTAGACCGAAGTATTTTCCTACGCACCCTGTTTTTTTAACACTCTCAGATTATGTTCTTCCCCAAGGGTAAGCGACTATGTCTCATATCCAGGCTTTAAAACTTAGTGCCCGATCGAATATGTTAACAGCAACCGTACTGTACAGACTTTGCTCGGCGTATGCCCTAGCTACCATATGCTAGTTCACGTGATAGTAAACAAACCGTAATACAGATATAGGAAGACCACAAAATAACTTCTCATTATCTAAACTCACATTACAATGATACAAAACGATACTTTCTCCTGTTTGTGTATAATAGTCCCTCCCAAACGTTTCAATATATGTTTGCGTTTTAGAACACTTTACTTTCGGCATGCCGAACACGTATTATAAATTTAAACACGCACAATGACAAGGTACACTGTTGACCAATTTGAGATGCACTACGAGAGCATTCACTTCTCAGTACTACTATCAATGACTGTCTTATCAGCCTACGCAATCACCCTCCACCCCCTATACTCAGGTTGTTGGTAACCGGAATCAACTCCCTCTGTGGGTTCGGGCACTAAGTTTTAAAGCCTGCTCATATCCATATAATACAACCTGCAGGATGATAGTCTTATACATTTTTATTTTTAGGTTTCTGGACAGAGGACGAGAAGATAAGAGTTTCTGAACTGCATAAAAACATGCATTTCCTGATTTTAGTCGACACTTATCTTCTACCTTAATATCATTTGTAGCTGTAATTATTGCTCCCAGATATTTGAATTTCTCCACTTGTTCGAACGATTTACCGGCTATTCTAATATTTTGTAACGCATGGTTGTGGATGAGGGGATTCTAGTTTTACAAACACATCAAAATTAAAGCTGTAGGCTATACTAGTCACTAAGAAGGATTTAGTGTCTAGGGTTGTTTTAAACAGTATTTGAAAGGTTGTAAACCGTTTTAAATATTTGTTTTTAGTTCCATAAATTTCTGTAACCAGCATTAACTATTAACTGCCAAATACATGACTATGAAGGCATTCCTTGACTGAAATAAATGAACCAGGAATCACTTACGGTTCCGGATGAGGTTATTAAGTCGTGCTTCAAGCAGAACGTTTGAGAAACTCAAATTTCCATGTTTCCTTAATTTGCGTAACTTCATAAATAACTGAGACTGTGTTACTTATATTGCTTCACATTTTAGGATAAATTACTGTAAACTAGACCATAAATAAAGGCAAGTTTTAATGTAGCAACACCTAAAGAGATCCCATACTTACATGGCAGAGTATTTGTTATTTCCAAACCTATTATCACTCATATGTTCATTTTCATGGTTACTCAAGTTGAGTATATATCACTGCCTTCTAGACTAAATTACCCGTGTATACACTGCCTGTCCTATACGGCTAATTTTGCGTAAGCGGCGACATTACAGATGGCAGCACCTACCACACCCAGCTGCAATACCCTTTACATTACCGTATGGGCTGTGTTGCCCTCTGAAGTGTAAACTCGGAAACTGAAATATGCTGGACACTGCCTTCTAAACTGTATTAATCGTGTATACACTGCCTGTCCTATACGGCTAATTTTGCGTACTCGGCGACATTACAGATGGCAGCACCTTTCACACCCAGACTGCTTCTTGTTTTTTGCTACGACATTGTTGATTATGTAGTGCTGTCACCGCCGTCTCAACTTCTAAACTGTATTACTCCTCGAGACGGCGGTGCTCATAATATAGTCTATCAATGCGTCTAATTAATTTACATTTATTTTAATTATTACTCCAAAATTCCATTTCAAGGTAAGTGTCATATTAGTATTAGTATTAGCCCGTAACATCCCTATCGGGCAAGGGCCTCTTTCTATGAAAGGTAGCTGGGTTCTTGCAGACCCGGGTAGCTAGTCCGGGAGAGATCAGTCTTTGATAGTGTCCGAGTTAAGTTTTATAAGGTGTCTCCAGGTTTGACGGTCACTGGAATAATATTACGTTCTAAACAAATAACACAAGTATCTGTGTCTGTTTAATGCTTATTTTGATTAGTGATTGGTGCAATCTGGGTGTGAACTGTGTCGCCTCTACTGGATAAATTAGGCAATTTAACAATACTCTGAACTCCATGTTAAAATAAAGCATAGGACAGGCAGTGTAATTCTCGAGACGGCAGTGATGCTGGAATTTCATGCTATCTGGGTGTAAACTGTGTCGCCTCTACTGGAGAATTTAGGCAATTTAACAATACTCTGAACTACATGTTAAAATTAAGCATAGGACAGGCAGTATAATTCTCGAGACGGCGGTGGTATATATATATATATATATATACACTGTGGGCTAATATCTAAGCGAGAACGCAAACGTTCATTCCATATTATGTCTCACAGGTGAAATATAATTATAATTACGGACATAGACTGTTCATCAATTGCAACAAATGTTGTGTGTGATATGCTGTTAGTTCACACTGGTTGTATTATAACGTTTTGTTCAATCACCTAGGTATTTGTAATTCTATTTCTGTCACACACAGCATCTGTGGACAGTCATGTTTTCAGTACCAAACAGAAAGCAATATCAATGAAAACAAACTCGCAAAATGAAGCATACAAGGTATAATAATAAAAAGCATTTTGCAGATATACCAGTAAAAATAAATGCTTTTTCATTATTGCATTTTTATCATCTATTATTACATCTGACATTCAATTGTAGCGTAACTGTTTGTACGAAAGCAGTCCGCATGCATGAATGTTTGATAGAACTGTAAAATGTCGACAAATTACAAACATCAAAATACAGTAGATATGTTTTCAGCTCGATGGAACAGTATCTCCAACAGAAAATTAAAGTTAACTTTAAATAGAGTTAAGGGAGGATAATAGTATAAGAAAGAGAATAGAGTACCTTAAGAGCTTAAGAATTCTGTAGAGTATAATACTATAGCATGAATATACTGATTCATGTATCATTATGTTTATACTGTTTTCTTCCCTATGTTGTTACCGTAATGACTATTGTATACTCTTTTTTTATACATCGGTATCAGGATCACCGCTGATAAGGGTATGAGTGTGCTTGTGTTGTAGTGGTAGTAGTTTATTGTTTACGCAGTTCAGTGTTTACAATCATACAAGCTTAAGGGGAGCCGGAACGCCCTATCTCTACAATTTTAAAATACCTCCAATAAAGTGTACCTTTCCTCAGGAACTACCAATAGTTAAATATTGAAATTTTTACAGCACGTTATTACCATTTTAAAGGAGGGATTTTTGGATAAATATGTTATTAGTTTAAGAATTATGAATTATTTTCTCGAGGAACTTGTTTCAAAAATAATTTCAGCACATTTTATGGTATACGATGCTTTCTAAAGAAGAATTTCTTCATATCCTTCCAGTAAAATAAAGGGACAATTCCAGCAAACAAGTCATAAAAATTGGAAACAAATACATGCAGTGGATGCTGAGAAAAGGTACACTTTTTGTGAAAAAAAGTAGTTTTCGGGATCGTGCGACAAATGTTTAAGTTTACCTTTTAGTGCATCCAGCTCCATATGAAGGATTGTCTGGGTCATCCTCCAGTCTTTTTTTTTTCTTTCTGTTGCATTCCTCCTCTGTCTAGCCATCCTTTCTACAACTTTTACAGAAATATCTGATGCCTTAATTCTCTCTTTGTCCATCGCTTATCATCGATTGAGCAAGGTTCCTTCCAACATGGAAACCCACGTAAGGTTATAAAAAGGAATTATTTAATATACTTAGAGTCAAGATAAAACATTGACACTCGTGTCATTTTAAAGAGGAGATTTCAGAGAATAATAAAGCATAAAAAAGTTAACAATAAAAAAAAACACATTTTCTGTGTTCCGGACCCCCTTAACAACTATTTGAATGGAATAGCTGGAATTAAGCGCAGTATAATGTTTTATGCTGTAAAAGCTATTATATAAAACGTACAATTGTAGAATTCTTTTAAATTAAATGTCTCATTTATTTGCCGTGACACAAGGTGGGAGAGACATGAATACTTTGGTGCACAAATAATGAGATGATTCAAAGAGTTTATAAATGTGTTGAGAAAGTGTTCTACTGTTTTTTCCCTAGGAATGATAATCTTTCTTTCCTCTTTCTTTGTCTTAGTTTTACCTCTCCATTTTAGGATTTAAGCTACCCAAGCCGCCCGGAACTTACAGGGCCGCGACCTGTCGGGAGAGGGATTATCTATGGATCACATACATACATTCTTGACCAGACAAGGACATGGAGGGCCTCCCTGGATGAGTGATCAGCTTAATGCCGGAGCCACCTCCGAGACAACACGAACACGTAGGACGAGACACACCATCCACACACACACTCACTCCACACAAGGCGAGGATGGGAAGAAGATGATAATGACGGCCAGATGATATTTGGGGACCACAAGGATCTAAAGTTACCCGACATTTGTCTCACAAGTGAAGAAAACCCAAGAAAAACCTCACCTAGGTAACTTGTCTCGACCAGGATTCGAACACGGGCCCGCTGCGTGAGAGGAGCGACAGCGGTGGACAAAATATAATTTTTATGCTATAAAAATTATTGTATAAAAGGTACAATTTTAGAGTTCTTTTAAATGAAGCATTTATTTTCCGTGATACAAGGTGGGAGAGAGTTGTATACTTGGGTGCACAAATAATGAGATGATTCAAACAGTTTAGAAATGTGCTTAAAAGTGTTATATTGCTTTTTCCCTAGTGTTATAGGAGTTACAATCGGAATTAATTTAAAAAAGGTTCCTGTATGAAAATACAAAAAGTGCTGTTACAAAATGATAATGCAAGTGAGGAGGAGTAGGCTATCGTATGCTCTTTGAATAACGGCTTACAAGAATCCAAGGACTTCGCTTTAAAAATGCACGTATTAATCGCTTTTGAAAGACAAAAGTTCTGTTCATAAATCATTGGTTAGCTCTGCACGTGCTATTAAAGCGGCGATGAACTTGTAATATTTAATTGTAATGTATTGTAATGCTACTTTTTGTGTAGCAGCTTACATATCAACATAGCTGGTTTTTCGTCGTGAATTTGGACTTGTAACTAAGTGCTCACTTTGGTGAGAGAGTTCAACTCTCAAAGTAAAACAAAGTGAACTGCCGATTTTCTCGTCGCATTCCCAGAAAGTATTTAACCCAAATATAAAATTTCGCTTTTATATGACTTTTCTTTCTCGAGATTTTCACAGACACACAGACAGAGAGACAGATACACACACTCAGGAAAGCCTACTACTCAATTCATTGTGTTTCTTTTTTCAACATATTAAACCAATTCAAAATAGACACCAAAACCATTGACATCTTTAGAGAAGACTTCTTCAAAGTCAATCTGTTAGGGGAACTGTCAGAAGCATTTGAAACTGGAGCGAGGATAGGGAATAAACTTTGGCCAATAGGTTCGTTATTCAATAGTCCTAGGCCTTACGGCGCATTTTCGCCATCTTCAGAGCATCTTATTTTGCTGGTTTGGATGCCTCAATAATTACGGTGGCGGAAATACGCCGAAAGGCCTAGGGAAATATTAAAAAAAAATATTGTTCTGTTGCTAGTATAAAGTCTATTTTATTTTATTGCTCGAGCTCTACGGTATAAAACACATATTTTAATACCTATCCAATTATCCATTAAAAAAAGTGGTGAAAGAATGGATGAAAACCCTATAAATCTGTTTTATGAGACTGTTAAACGAATTGTTACAGCTTCTGCTGATGACCTAGTGATACTATCAAAAAATCTGGAAGAGGGATCAAACTAGAAGAACTTGAAAAATGTAGCCTACTGCAAAACTGGGATACAAGTACCTTATGAAAAACAGAATGGATCACCCGTATCAAAATTGTATCCACAGAGTTACCAAATTAAAATATTGTACCTAGTTGAATGATTGATTTTACGGTTATTAAACGACGGGGATGTACTGGAACTTAAGCCTGTTACACCACCAGTTTGCCGGAATTTTGTCCCCCAGGAGTTCTTTTACATGCTTGTAAATATACTGACATGGGCCTGTCACATTTTTGCACACATAAATGTCTTCGACCTCGGCCGGGTTCGAACCCGCAACCTTGGGAATAGAGAGCCAGCGCGATACTGACTGCAGCAACCGGCTTCCTTCTATTAAAGGTTACACAAACACAAAGCACACAAGAAAAACAAGTATTGACGATTAAAAAATTAACGAGTATTTGTAAAGTTTTATCATTAGTAGGTACATTTACACCATCAACTAAACAACAATATTTTACTGTAATCCCTGTAATAATCCCTTCTGAGATAGAAGAATAAGCTAAATAGAGAATAGAATTCTAAGGAACTACTCGGGACCAATTTTGGAGACTAACCTGCACAAACTTAAGATAGAACAAGAGTTACACAAACTAATAAAAAAAAATAGGCCATCCTTTCAGAAAAATGAGATTAAGATTCTGTGATTATATGTACAGAATTGAAAGATGCAGACTTACTGAACAAATTTTTGAACAATATGTGAATAAGAAAACTAAACCAGCAATTCCAAGAATTCAAAGAAGATTTGAAACTGCTCAACATCAGAAAAGAGGAAATTGCAAACAAAAAAGTTTATGAAAGCAAATTTTATGGTAAGTTTCCAGAGAAACCTAAGAAGAAAGTAGGGACTAAATGGACGGGAGAACGAAAACAGCAACATCGGGAAAGGATGAAGACGTTCTGGGAAGACAATGGAAAATCTGATACTTTGAGATTTAGACTCGCAAAAGATACAGCAATACAGTATACCGATCGCAAAATACAATTCGACCTCAATTAAATAATAATAATCATTTTAACTAGATTCTATATAGTTTGCGTAACTTACATTAATATGTTATTTGACAATGTATCTGTAATGTCATTAGTATTATGAACTTCAGTCATATAGTATAATTCTCATGATTTTCTGGGATGTAGGCCTGAAATTAAACACGTTCATAATATATCTAACAAATTTGCATTGGCTATCAGAGGATTAATTTGAAGAAGTACATGATTTATATTGTTCCAAATAACTTTACGAATTTTCTAGCACAGTTTTTCGATCAGATTTTGAATTTCTGTATAACTTATATCTGTACTCATCATCAAGTGTTATCTTTATGTTACGTTTCCAATTCCAACTTTACCGGAGTTACGTAGTAGTTACAGTAAACTATAACATTAGCCTATAGTAATTAACAGCTAGGCCAGTGTCTCACTTTTATTATTGAGGTTTTGTTCATAATCAATCTCCATTCGTCACTATTGTAGTCATAAGTAAATAAAAATACGCAACTATTTTAGCCTCATTTCACTGAAAATCCAATGCGATACAAACAAGTGAGAAACAGAATGACACACTATTTAACTGTCATGGCGCTGAATGACGTGCATGTTAACAATAACCACACATTACTCTGGACAGGGGGGCCTTGTTTCCGTCATTCTGGTCTTGTATGGCATTTAATTAGTGGACATTTTCGACTTTATTGGACGCAACATACACTCCACACTCAACTTAAGTTCTAATGAATGCTGAAGTGCCATCGCATGCCCATAATTTCATTACATGAGCGAATGTTTTATAAAATTCCATCGCCGATTTAGCACACACACACACACCTGTACTCAGCCTCAGATAGATCAAATGAGAAGAATAAAACATTTTCAGCATTCCAATTTCAACATAATGAATGGAAAAAACCGTGAAACTAAACAGGTAAAATCCGTTACGAGCAAGGGATACTTAGTTAGTACTGTCAAAATATGTAACAATATGATAATACACGACTTGCGCAAATTTTAAGCAACATAATATAGATCTAGTAAAGAAATAAATGTGATTATGATTATGTATGTGCTACGCCGAGGCTCAGTTGGTTGAGGCACCGCACAACCACAAATCTACAACAATTCCGCTGCAACTACTATCGCGGGATCGAGCCCCGATGAGGTCGTTGGCATTTTTCAATTGGTCTAGTCCTTCTGTAACTCAGGAATTACTCGTAGTATCAGCAGCAATCCTGTGGTTAAAGGTGGCCGTTGTCAAAAGCTGACAACATTACCACCCACCTTCCTGTGTTGAATGCCTAACAATATGGGAGCTCAACATCCTGGAATCCTAATCCTAAGAGCTTTCACGGTCTGTGTAGGGACCACTTTACTGCACACTACATATTATGGGGCATAAACATAAAAAAAGATAACGGGCGTTATTAACGATACGATAAATAGTTTATAGGTAAGAAAACAGTTTGTAATGAAAAGAAAGGAAAACGCTTTCAAAAGCGCAAAGTGAGTTCGTTTTGTGGCATTTCTAAGCCAATACAAGCTAAACCAAGCCAAGGCAATACAATATTTAGAACCGTGATGCGTATCTCGGTACAGTCAGAAAGTCTAATTTAAATTTAGTAACTTGGTAAATGGAATAAAATATTTATCACACGTAGGTGTCTCTCTGTATTGAAAGTCAGGAGGTTATTAGTGACCATCAAAAATGGACCCGTGTGCTAAAGACGTTAGATGATTAGGCCTATTACAAACTAAAAAAAATCCCTTTAGGCAGGCCTACAGGCGGAGGTAGATTTCGAAGTGCTTTTGGTTTAATTTATTGTCGCTGCATAGCACTCTTCTTCTTTAGCCTTGGCATGGCAAACCTGCAGTAAGGAGGAAGAGCCTACAATCAATTGTTTTGACAACAATAATAGGATATAATATTCTGGGAGGCCGTGCGCAAGATCAGCAATGAATAAAATTAGCAAAGCCGCTAAACAAGACAAAATTATGATATTATAATAATTCTTTCAAGTGTTATTATTTTCAAACATTAAAATCTCGCGTCATATTAGAGCTATCAAGAAACTATTTATTGATTTGTAGAGTACTCATCAAGAGCTTTTCAACGATACCCCACAAGACGTGGCTTCAAAAGTTTCGAATTTTCATCCCCCACCCCACCCCCACCCCCACCCTCACTCGAACCCCCGAATCGTTGGTGTCACTGTGAACTCCATAGGGAGTACTCTAATTTATTCAAACAAAGTTTCCCTCTATACTTCATAGGGGCCGAGATATACATTTTTTAAAATTTCAACCCCCTCCCCCGACCACCCCCTTGGGCCAATTTTGCCCATTAACGAACTTGTCCGAACTATTGGGCCTAGAAATAACATAATAAAATTTGGTTCAAATATCTTCAAAATTACGGCCGCTATCGTGTAAAGATATAAATATATATATATATATATATATATATATATATATATATATATATATATATATATAAATATCACACATTTTTTTTTTTTAACGGGCGGTGGTTTCGTACTTAGGGGAGCATGAAACTTAAAGATCTGAATGAATTTTTCGAAAATCATAAAGTGGTATCCATTGCAATAGGTAGATTTTTCTTCGAAAATCTACCTAATAAAAGGAAATTAAATTTATGAGTTGGGTTATGACGTGTTTCCCTTCGCCGAGGAGAAATACAATAGGCATAGGCCTACGTCTATTGTTGTAAGGCTTCATTCATCAGCTGACGCTAAACGCTGAAGCCAAACTCGGAATACGGAAATGATACCCACGGAAATGATATTTCCATTTTCACATAGCATATTACAGGATTCCCCTTCATAAACTATTTCATGACTCGGTGAGTGGTAATCATGTTAAAGGCGAACATTAATTCACTGTATAAAACTTCTTTATTCTCAACCATAGATATAGATAGTACAGTACAACTTTTTTCTTCCTGACACTGATTAAATGCGTGTGAGGGGAAAGGAATTCGGAGGTGGGAGATAAATTCGGAAAAAAGCGATCTTCCCCTCCCGCTAGTCATGAGAGTCGTAGCTGTGTATTTTAATCAGAGCGATGTAACTCCCTTGAAGACTGGCGTACGAATGAAGCATCACCCCTTTAAATGACAATCTTTCGATAGTGGATTCGTCCAGAGAACTGTGCATCTTTCTGAGCAGGTTCAGGTAGAAAGAAATAGAGTACGGAGAGTAGGAAATGGTGGCCAGGGCTTGATTTGAAGGAGGGATAATGTTATGCTTCTAGCATTGAGATTTGCATTCCTGCCATTCGCCTTATGCTGAGATGTATTGTACCAAGCTCTACAAGTCACGCCGATAACAGAAGTGGGTACCAAGATGGGCATAAAGTTTTACGAGATCCGAAATAAATGTATACTCCCTTTTCTGTATGAGTAAATGTAAATGTTCTTAAAACATTTTCTAGAATATCATGTTCCAGTTTTTCTATAAATGTGAGACACGACATCTTATTTTCATATAATAAAGGGGTTTTCAGGGAAACAATTTTGTGGGAATAAATCGAAATTTCATCTTACGAAATCCAGTTTTCTTACTTTTTGTGGTACGGTACTTTCAGATATATTTTATATCACGATGATATTCAAATAGTATGGATATTAGGATTATTAAATTGATATCAGTTTCAGGACCACCCTTTTGGTACCACTATTAAAAAATAAAATAATTCTAGTTGCTGACGCAAAGAAAAAAAGTGTACGTGGAACGCCAAGCGACAGAAGTGAAACTTGTTTTTATTTTTATTTTTTCAATTTTTTATTATTGTATTTTTCAATTTTTGATTATTGGATTTTTAAATTTTTCATTATTGGACTTTTTAATATTGGGTTTTGGACATTTTTAATTTTGGATTATCGATTTTTTAATGTTGTATTTTTAGATTTTTCAATTTTTTAATTTTTAAGTTTTGATTTTTTAAATTTTGGATTTGGGATTTTTTAATTTTGGATCTTTGAATTTTTTAATTTTGGAACTTTGGATTTTTTAAATTTTGATTCTTTGAATTTTCATTTTTTTGATTTTTAATTCTGTATTTTCGTTTTTTAATTTTGGGTTTTTAGATTTTTAGATTTTTTCAATTAAGGTTTTTTAATTTTTATTTTTAAATTTTGGATTTTGGATTTTTGAATATTTTTAAGTTTAATTTTTTAAATTTTGGATATTTTGATTTTTTTAAATTTTTGATTCGTTATTTTTTTAAATTTAGATTTTTGGACTTTTTAAATTTTGTATGTTTGATTTTTAATTTCAGAATTTTGGATTGTTTAAATTTTGGATCTTTGATTTTTTCATGTTTGGGTTTTTTAAGCGCGGTAATAATAATAATAATAATAATAATAATAATAATAATAATAATAATAATAATATTTATTGGCCATTAAACACTTACATGCATCAGGCTTCGTCCAACATAGAGAGTTAAGTCCAATTAAGAGCAAGATGTTCCTTAACAGTATAATAGTTGTTCTTTAGCAATACAAATTTAATTTTCTTCTTAAAGATATTTACATTATTTAGTGATTTCACACTTTCTGGCAACTTGTAGTATAGTTTTATACCTACGGGTTCCATAAAATAGATAATATTCCTTTAGCTTGCTTAGGAATTGTCTATTGCCATTGAGCAAGTAAGTATTCTATGTCCAGTTTAATACACAAGTTTTCTTTTGTATCATTAAGATCGTATTGAGATGTTTCCATTGCGCCTGCAAGCGCGCGACTAGACTACACGCAGTATCGGGATGACGGAGATGTGGTCTACCGCTGCACAAGCTAGGAGGAATTCACGCACCAACTAATAATATTATAAATAAATTTAGCCTACAATTCATCCACTAAAGGTCAAGGCCTCGTGTTTTCACAGGGAATTGATCTTTATTTGCTCCTTAAGTGAGCAAGATTTAAGGAGCTGTTCAGCAGAATTGTTGTTGAGATATCCATAACAGTGACAAGATTAATGATTGGAGCACGTGGTACCATCCCAAAACTATTGTTTGATTTCTCCAAAAAGTTCGGCCTGCACAAAGCCATCATTGTAGAAATATCACTGGTGGCATTGAAAGGGTCTATTGCCATATTTCGCAATCATACCTGTGGACCACGGCTTCTAATTTTAAGTTATTATCTATATACTAATTGTTAAAGCTTCAATATTAATTTAATCTGCTTTCTTATACTGTTTCCGTCATATGTATTTGTTGTTGGTACTCGTTGTCAATGGCAACCTGCATGTGTTGCAGGAAGAAATAAAATGAATATTATTATTGTTATTGTTATTATTGTTATTATTATTATTATTATTATTATTATTATTATTATTATTATTACTATTACTATTACTATTACTATTACTATTCCCATTTGCAGGTCCTCGTACTAGGTCTGAAAAATTTCCTTTCCATCACCTTCTATCGTTAGTTTCCCCTTTGAGTATTTTATTTTGTCCTTCAAATCATATAGCAGTTGATTGCTCCTAATCATTGAGTTGATTGTTTTCTGTGCAGTCCGTCCGTCACACCTGACTAATTTCGTGACGATTTTTAGTGTGACACTAATTTCGTGACGATTATTAGTGTGACACTAATTTCGTGACGATTTTTAGTGTGACACTACTTTCGTGACGATTTTTGAGCGTGGCACAAGCTCTGGATTTACCCCTACCGCGGCTAAAGAAGTTTCACTTCAAAACAAGGTAAATGTGAACAAATTATTTGCTAGATTTGCCCATAGAACTTCCTGAGGAGGCCTTGCAAATTTCATGCGGTTCGATTCAATTGTGTCGTCTGAGATATTTCACTATGAAATATATTTATTTTGCGAGAAATGGAGAAAGAAATTCAGCTGTGACTTAATTTTTCAGACCTCGGATATTCTTAATCACAGCCTGTCATCGGTTCCATCTCACTTTGCAATGCGGATTTTAACAATAACCTACACTGTTTTTAAGAAAGGTTGCTTAGAAAAACCGAATTCCACCGATGTCCCATGTTTTACAACTCTCATATGCCCTGTCCCCCTTAAGATACAGCTACGGAACCGGAATGATTTCTCGTTATTGTGTATTTGCTTAGCATTATAATTTAATGAACGCGTAAACATTATTTTTACTTCCTCTGCCCGTACCATAGGTACTATAGGTAGAGGAAGTATTGTTTTCGACCCCAAAATTCGAAGTTGAGTTTTTAGCATATATACACGTTTCAAGGCCCCCTGAATCCAAAAATACTATTTTTGGAAACATGTCTGTGTGTCTGTCTGTCTGTGAACACTCTAGCTCCAAAACGGAAAATCGTATGAAAACAAAATTTCGTATTTGGGTCAGGTACCTTCTGAAGATGTGAGGATAAGATTGGAGACTATTTTCTCTTATTTTTAAGGGGACTTAACATGAAGAAATTTTCGTTTTTCGCGATTTTCTCGAAAACGGCTCTGACGATTTTCTTTAAATTTTGTACAAGTGTAGCTTATAGGGAGAGCTAAAACTTTTATTTGAAACTTTTTTTCGAAATAATTCTCTGAAAGCAGTTACAAGCCACCTACTGTTCACCCACTGTTTGTAAAAAGATTGTGTTGTGTGGTTAACAATTGAATACACACTCTTTCACGGCCTCTTATTCTATACTAGCATGTGCCCGCGGCTTCGCCCGCGATAAAAAAAGAAAATCATCGAGCATAATAGTTAAATCATTATATTTATTAACACCTAAATCACGTGGACTACATGTCACGATTAGATAGCGTCGCCTGGTAAAAGCGATCTCAGATTCGAGTTCCTTGGCCCAGAAAATCTCTGTATAGTGAGTTTCGTCCAAATCGAACGATGTTTAACCATATTTAGGTCTATGTTGATTATCCCTCTTCCGTGTAGGTTGAAAAATTTCATATGTCTACGGGTCTTGACATTCTAAACAAATGAATCGACCAGCGTGGGCTTACAACATTCTAGCGATCGCGATGCTTTTATTACCACGGTATGACAAAAATAGCTAAAGCCAACTGCAATTGATTTGACATTGAAATGTATTACTGAAATCTGATGCTTCGACAGCGCTAAAATCACGTTTTCTGCCAGTTTTTCACTCACAACTCGCGAACGAAAGCTAAAATTAAAAATCCGGCTTCAATGCGCATTCGCCCACCTTTCAGCCCACCTATGTTTAAAATTTCAGATCTCTGCGTTTAGTAGATTTCGCTGGGCATCGTGGACAGACAGACAAACACGTCTTTTTATTATTTTAAGATAGCATGTGCCCGCGGCTTCGCCCGCGATAATTATTTCAAAAATTAAAAATTAAGAGCATAATAGTTAAATCATTATATTAACACCTAAATCATGTGGACTACATATCACGATTAGATAGCGTCACCTGGTAAAAGCGACCTCAGATTCGAGTTCCTTGGCCCAGAAAACACCTGTATAGTGAGTTTCGTCCAAATCGAACAACGTTTGACCATATTTAGGCTAATATTGATTATCCCTATAATAATAATAATAATAATAATAATAATAATAATAATAATAATAATAATAATAATAATAATCCTCTTCGGTGTAGGTTGAAAATTTCATATTATGTTTGCGTGCCTTGACATTAAAAACAAATGAATCGACCAGCGTGAGCTACAACATTCAAGAGATCGCGATGCTTTTATGTCGAAGGTTTGACAAAAATAGCCAAAGCCTAGTGTAATTGATTTGTATTACTGAAAACTCATGCTTCGAAAACGGAATAAATACACGTTTTTTGCTCATTTTTCACTCATAACTCACGAACTAAAGCGAAAATTAAAATTCCGGCTTCGAGGTGCACATTCCGATCCTTTAGTCCGCCTATGTATAAAATTTCAGATCTCTGCGTTGAGTAGATTTCGCTGGGGATCGCGGACAGACAGACGGAAGACAGACAGACGGAAGACAGACAGACGGAGGACAGACACTTCCTTTTATTAATATAGATAAAGAATGAAGTGAGAAAGACATATTGGAGGGAAATATTCCATAAAGTTCGGAAATTATTCTTAACGACGGAAGTTTCAATAAATGTCTGCAGTCACTTGTTTTTGTTTGCTATATAGTCTGCACTTTTATTAGTCGCATCATTTTCAAAGAAGAGGTTTTCAGGTATTTATCGTATAATTAGCGTTAAATTGTGTCTTGCGTTTCTGTACAAGGATATGTGAATACTCCTAACTTTTATTTGGGCAGAGGTAGTTATATGACTTTCACATCAGATTTTTCTTAATAAAACCTATACTTGTTCATACGCACTTATTTAACTTAAAAACTTACATGCAAAACTAAACATGCTTCTAATATCAAACAGACTAATTTTTATTTTTCTTAATAAAACCTATACTTGTTCATACGCACTTATTTAACTTAAAAACTTACATGCAAAACTAAACATGCTTCTAATATCAAACAGACTAATTTACAGACGTGTTTTCTGGACAAGATTTGCATAGTGCTAAAAATTTGTTGAAAACAGTAGCTTTCCGTTCTCTTTTGCTGAAATTTATGTATGTTCTTCACGTGCCCTAGTTTAGAATGTTGGAACCTTCTTGTACTGATCCCCCAACATTCCACCTTCCAGAAGATTCCTCACTGCAGGCACATTTCGTTCGCTAGCATCATTTTTAAATGCTTAATTCAATAAATGTTAGGTTACTATTTGGGGAGATTAGAAATATCAAGTAGTTTACGATATCAATGTATACTTTCGCTCAGTCATCCGTCTCTCGTCAACATTCAATGTTCTTATAGACCTAATGTTTTGAATGTAGCTAATAACTTGCCATTTTATTGCTGCAGTTACGTTGTTTATTTAGATGAGTGTACTTAGTTGCGGCTAATCGATCAGACGAATGTGGAGTTGATTTTCACGCACGTATAGAATTTAATAATAAATGAAAGAACACTGCTACAATTTATGAACGAGACGGTGCAACTAGACTGCGGAAAGATGTAGAAAGAGTGCGAAACTCAACATGTTTGCGAACATGGTTTGAGTAATTTTCTATCTCATTTATATCCCCTTGGATTCTTTACATAAAAGCTTGGTTGTAATACAAACATAGCAATGAGTCCTTAAATTCTGATTGATCTTGTATGTACCAAATTCATTAATCTTGCTAGATGATAATTCCAGTCGATAACTTGAATGACGATCGAAAATCACGATTGCTAAAGGCTGTTCTGAGCGTAAAAACTTAGACAAATGTGTCATTTCGTGTAACTTATTGACAATTATGTAAAACAGTTGAATATCATTGCGAAATTAATGAAACTAATAAAATCTACAGCTTTAAGAGTAATTTATCTTGAGGGAATCCGGATCACGAGTTAGCCTACATGTATTGTGACTATTTAGCGAATTGTGAGCAAGATAGCCAACGTCTCCTAGGCGCTACGACCAACACTTTTCGTTAATATCAGCTATTTCATTTTTTAGATTAACCTCATCGCTATAATAAAATCGTGAAACTAAAACTGTATTTATAATTACACGAAACTTAAAATGCTTCACCTACATATACAAGAGTTGATTTATTAGTAGTGGAAATTATTTTACTTCTCCACACATAGCATACGTTCATGGTTCTAACTTTTATAGGCTTCGATGTAATCACCACCATTGCGTACAACATGTTCCCAGCGATGCGGAAATCTTTAAATCTCGCTGGCACTGCCTAATCTGTTGATGGTGCGAAGAGAGCGGTCGGTTGCCTATAAAATATCTTCAAACATACGAATTAGATCAGGTTTATATCAAAGTCGCAGGGACTTAAATGTGGAAAGTGCGGAGGGTGATAGAGCACCTTCCAGCCCCAGCGATTGAACAGTTCAGACACAACTGTCATGCAGAATGATGGGTGGATCGTCCATGAAGTGTCGCCGTTTTATTTTGAGAGTTGCTCGCATATTGTTTTGCAAAAACGAGCAAATAGTACTCTTCAATAACGTTCTGGCTTGGGTATATTTTAAGATCACACCATCCCAATCATGCTTTATAGGCAACCAACCGCTCTCTTCGCACCATCAAGAAATTAGGCAGTGCCAACGGGATCCAAAGACTTCCGCATCGCTGGGAACATGTTGTATGCAATGGTAGTGATTACGACGAAGGCCTATAAAAGTTAGAACCATGAACGTATGCTATATGTGGAGAAATAAAATAGTTGCCAGAACTAAAATATCAACCCTTGTATATAATTTTATACATTATTTTTATATGTCCTTTTGCTCGTAAGCAGTTTTACCCAACCGTTGAGTTCAATGATTAATTAATTTTGATCAAAGAAACTACAGGTACAAAGATGTTTCAATGTTCAATCTTTGTGAATTTACATAAAAGACAAGTGTAGATAGGTGCAATAAAATGAAAGTGATAAAAAGGGTTCGGATGTTTATGACATGCCATATTTTTATCCTGACCTCCGTCCTCACCGTAAACACAAATTATACATGAATTGCACGCTTGTTATCCTTTTTTTTTTTATCATTTTGCATATAAAATCATATTTTGGGTTTTGGGTATTTTGGGGCCTTGATCATATTTAGGTTATATTTGTAATTTAAAGTCATATTTCAGTTATAAATTCGGTAAAAGAACACAATTATACATTGTATATACTAAATGGACGAGTAAAATTTGAAATTTATTTCATTAATTTAATGTTTATGCCAAAATAATAGGTTCCTTAAATTTTAAAATTAATGAAATTGTTCAGGGACACGCAAGGTCTATAAAATATTACGAGTATTTGGAGCTGATGAGCAACCAAACAGGAGAAAATTCTTTAAAAATAGATGTTCATTACAAGTAAAACTGTAAATAACCAAAGTTGTTAAAAAGTGATTAGGCCTATCTGACTGAATTCATGTGATGTACGAATTTAGTGTCATTAAACGTTTTAAATTGGAACATTTATTCTTTCAAAATACGGTATTTTATCAGGTCATATTTGGGATTTTTGGGTCATATTTCGTCATTTTTAAGGGCATGTTTTCAGTCATATTTTCCACCTTTTTAGGTCATAAACATCCGAACCCTAGTGATACATATAAAACGATAAAATTATGATAGACCCTTGCGATTGGTTAATTTCCACACATTCTTGTACTGGACTGGTCACGGATTCATGAGCTAAACAGTCAGATTAATTAGCACTGACGGAAAGTATATATAGGCTAACATTGTGCCCGGCGGCCTAAAGGCCTTACAAGCGGTGTACTACAAGTTATCGTGTAAACACTGCAGTGGTGGGGCTGTATATCGATCTGCTGACACGACACTTCAGGTCAACCACGATTTCCTTGCGTAGCATACCAACACTAAGCTAATGGATCGTCCCGTTTACAGTTTGTTATTTGTAACTGCAAAAGTAGCTGGAATTTGAACAGCCGAATTCCTAGCATACGAAGTCATTTTTTAGAACGCCAGTTGTCCTGGCATAAAAACCAATATTATTTACTGAATATTATGGGCTCAACAACAAAGCATGAATTTCAGTTCTTATTTCATATATTTATAATATATTTCAAAAGTAAATCAGTTTATGACTACACTTGAGTAGGCCTATAAGATACGAAAATTAGGAAAAACCTAAAATATCCCCACGGAAACGTTTGTAGCATTTACAGATAAACATTTACGCTTATTTTAAATTGACTTCTTTAAGTGCCTCGACTATTTTCGGATACGAAATAATATTATTTAAATTATCTAAATGTAACTAAAACAACTCAAAATCAAACTACCTTTTTACGAAAATTAATACTGTTTAAAGTAAAATGTTCTAAGATACTGGGACTAGATCGTTGTCCTGTGTAAGAACTTAGTAGATAATCTATGGATATCAGTTTCCGCACACGAACCAATTGCAATTTAAAATATTACTTGGTAGACTTGGTTTTCAGTTCAGCGGCATAGCATCTACTGCATTTAACCATTTCACTGCTACTGAATTATAAATGCGTCGCCTCAAACATTGTAGGCCTATTATGCAGGGATATAAGAATAATGGAATAATCATTTATATAAATTTTGATTATCCTTATCCTGGTGTTACGATTAGTTCGTGCAAACCTGCTATTCCACTGATCATGTTTCTATTGGTTTCAAAGTTACATCTGGTGATTTCATACTTAATAATTGCTTATTGAGATGGGCCTATATAATTTCAGCTCTGAATAGAGAGTCGATTTTCCAACATCATTATCCGCTATTTATGAGGCAAAAGCTAAAGCAAAATCACTTTAAAAATTACGAGAAATATATTCGTTTCAACTTCTGACACAGAAAGTCTTGGTAGATAATGGTGACCCTCACACCTTTGTTGTGCCCGATCCACACCTTCGGCCTATTAAACTCGATATGAGGGGCTGATAGTGACCACCATTTTAATGAAGGATTTATGACAAATGAGAGACAAGGCCTACCGCTGCAACATCTACATTAGCAGATGGCAGAATTAGGGGATTAGTGGACAGCATAGCCTACTGACACCGACTGCCGTTAATGATCTTCGTTATAGCAGCTGCTAATTGTTTATGAAGTAACTCTTCGCTTGTTCTCACAAGGCTGAATTCATACCACTGCAGGCATCCTTACCTCTTAAAAATCCAAGGAGGTTCAGGGGATCGAACCGGGGCATAAAGCAAAACCCTTACAGGCCCTATCAATTTTAATTTCTTCTAAAGTATAGGTCAAACCAACTGCATTTGCCGTACATTGTTACTAATAAAGGTCCGGAAGTTAATAATCTATCAGAAGACGAAATATGCGTGCAAATGTGCTCTAAAATTGGCAAAATATGCTCCGGAACCAATGGAAGTATCATTTATCATTTAAGTAATTTTAATGCTTTACTGTCAATTACAGAACAGTCCGTTCTAGAAATATTTACTTAGTCAAATATACTGTAAATATTAATTGAATTAATACAGATATGCACGGGATTTAAAATATGTTGGAAATATGTCGTTAAAATGTTACAAATTCATAAAATAAGCACTAAATATCAAGGAAATATGATGCATTATAGAAAAACTAACAAGATATGCAACAACATACAAAATGCAACCATCATTCTTCTAATCTCTTTCATGTCTTGTATTTATTTGAATATTAGCATGTAATAAAGTAAATGATTAAAAATATGATTTTTCATAAACTTCCCGGCCCTGGAAATATAAGAAATGCAATAGAGGCTTTAATACGACAAGTAACACTTTTACTGAGTGAACAAGGTTGAAGTAAAACATGCGGTAATAATGGCAAAGCAAGGACTTAAATAATTACTTAACGTTCCGTCACGAATTTCCACCGCCTTGTAAATGGGATGCATCCTGATGGCGCGATGGCGTGAGAGACCGACTTGAGTCACTATTATCTTTCGATATCTGTAAACACGTCTTCATTAGACTGAGCCAAATTACTGGTCACATCCCTTTGTAGAATTACTGCATCTTATGTGTGATATATCTCACTTGGCCACGCAAGGGAGCCTAGAGTAAAAACTACGGTTGACAAACTCCTTTGGTGAAGATCGCTGGATATTATATAATCAATGATTTTGGCAGTAGTCTGTTAGATTGAATCTGTGAGTGTGGTATCGTAGTGGTTCAATATTATTTTTTCACGGCCGATTGCCAGTAAAGAGCCGACATGAAGACGGTAATTTACATTCCGCAGATTGTATGGAAAAATACTGAAAACAGATTGGAAAAGGAATATTCCAGAAAGGAAGCAGAAGAACAAGCAGGTTTTAGAGCAGGATGAAATACTCTGGGTAACATCTTCTGTTTGACACAGTTAATAAAGAAAAAAATGATGGTTAACCAAAATAAACATATAGTATTTTTAGATGTAATAAAATCATATGATAGCATTCCATTAGTGACACTATGGCAGGCTTTAGATGAAGGAATTGATAATAATTAAGCTTTAATACAAGCATTCAAACAATTATACAAAGAAATGACCTCTTTTGTTAAAATAAAAAATAAAATAACAGAAAAATTTTATCCAACATTATTCAAAATCTGTTTAAAGGACATACTAAAACACTGGAAAAACAGTTGTAAACCCATGGGAATAACGATAGAATATGTTGTAATTTATACATTACATTTTGCAGATGACCAAATAATAATGGCACAAGATTATAAGGATATTAGAACAGTGAATCATGACAAGAAAATTAATTTCAGAACATGAGAAGGGTGGTTCGTCAGTCAACCAGCAAAAAACAAAAACATATGTGCATAGGAGGAAATCAACACGATGAACCATTAAATAACAAAATTGCCCTAATTACTAAAGCACAGAGTGCTACAAATATTCAGGCATTACTGTTTATAAAGATGGTGGAATGGGGAAATAAATTCAGAATAGAAACACTCAGGGCAGAAAAGCGATATCCCCATTAAATGGGATACTGTGGGACAGACATCACGAGAAGGAAAAAAGTATAGCTTCTTTATGATTCAATAGTTAAGAAAACAGTTACAATAAGGCTCAGAAATATGGCCAGTTAAAAAGAGAGAGGAAAGGAAATTATCAGCAACGGAAATGGATTTCTGGAGAAGAGCAAATAGAACTTCTAGGATGGAAAGCATTAGAAATAAAAAAAATTATGGCGGCGTGCGCCGCATAAAGGTAAATATGTATTTATAGGCCTATCATATACAGTGCCATCAAAAACTCTCTTCTCAGAACTGGTTATGTTCGCCATCCATGCGAAGGTTGGTATTATTTAATTCTGTTTTAGTAGTGTATTATCTTATATAGCCTATGAATAACCTTCAATTAATTATTTCGGCTACTGTTATCAATCGGTTAATATTATCAGATTAGCTGCATCCCGAAGTGATCACAATAATCGGCCTGCATGGTGTACACATAATGTTTATTTGACAGATCTTTTGCACCTTAATCGATGTCAGCTTACGAACGAGGATGACCAGTTCGATGAATGAGTTCCATATCTCCAGTTCAAAATGTTCAATTTGTTCTTGTATAACGCGGTCTGTTGGAAGAACAAAGCCTTTTGATACAATGACACGAGCAGATACAAAAGGGAAGTTATGACTTGTTATGTGAGTGAAGCATTCCTTAGACGCTCAAGCAATTGTGTGATTTGAATGCTGGCAGTGAGAGAAGAAAAGAGTAGATTGAAGAGAAGCTCCAGGGAGGAAGCGACCTTTAATTCTCCTCCCTCTCTCTTTCTCACTCTCTCTCTCTCTCTCTCTCTCTCTCTCTCTCTGTCTCCCTCTCTTTCACTCACGTTCCATTTTCATAATTCCTCTTCAATATCCACTCCTCCAGTGATCCTGTGGGACATTCCTTCCTATTATCCTTATTCGGAGAGAGAGATAGAAAGGGGGTGGAATATCTCTGCTAGAAGACTGAAAGCATTGTTCCGAGTTCACAGTCTGTAAACTGAGGTAATAATGTTTTATTGAAGGCTACGTTTGTACTGACCGATGTAATGTAGGAGTCTGGTTAACCAACACTCATTCTATCCAGTTTACGACATTTCATTATTAAATATCGTTTGTTTTCTCTTTTCTTTAGAAATTTACGAGCCAGAAAGATGATAGGTAAGGTTTATTTCTTTATTTACAAGTATTCATTTAATTACTGTTATAGGCCTATTTAATTTTTGGGATTCCGCTATAGAGAAGAAAAGAGCTAAATTAGAAATTTTAGCACTTTGAGATACTCATATTCCTGTAATTAGTATTATTTATCCATAATCGTGTAATGGTATAATATAATTGTATAGGCTAATCTTCGGGAAGGCTTGATGAATACCGGTATATTCTTAGTTTGACTAATGTGGAACATGTGTACGTAGGTAAAAATTATGCCATGAGATCTTTTCATGAAAACAAAAGAATAGCCCAAACTGTCGGTTTGAGCCATTATATGCAGGAAGTATTTCTGCTAGGTAAAGTAAAGTAGTAATAGGCCTATACAATTTCTTAAAAAGAGGTCAGTAGTTGTTTAGGGATCCCGAAGGTTGATATTACCAGATTTATAACAATCTTCATCACCCTTGCACACCGGTCATCTTCTAGTAGCCTACTCATTTCTAGTAGGAGCTGAGTTGGCTTCAGATTCAAATTAAATCACCAGGGTCCAAACCATAATGTTCCTGTTCGTTGCACTGTTCCTCAACAAACTGCGCCACAGGGATCAGGAAAATTCTGTTGCAAATGTTCCTTTAGTGTAGCCTATTGATAATTATTGTAAATGTTCAAAATTAGTTTATTCTTTTGGATTTTTTAAACAAAAATAAAAAATCTTGAAACTCTACATACAAAGATTACTTCAACTCTGAATCTTATAGAGCTAGAAAGTAGGCATACTGATTCTAAATACTTCTTATTTTCATTTCGAGGAAAAAATCTATTTTCAATATCTGAAGGTAGGATTCCATGGGTAGGCCTACACCACCATAATCAAGAGAGGAATGTTTTTAAATTATTATTTACTGCGAAACTTGAATGTTATTATTTCTTGCTTTTGTATTCTGAACACACACCATGTAAATAACTAGTTGAAAACAACCAAGGAACCAAAATGATGATGAAATCACTCGAGCATCACTCAATAAATTCCTTTATAGGCGTGTTGTATAAGTACTATTAACATTTCAAGGTTTTGCGAGTATCAAAATATCGGCTATCTAGTGAAAATATACCTCGCAATACTTGAAGTACGCACATCATTCTATAGCCTATTATACAGAAATTATTTTAACAAGATGCCAGAATAAGGCTTTCAAGAAGGTAATAATCTATTCTACAATTTTCTGGGTTGACGATACTTGTTTGTTCTGCAATAATATTATAATATATAGTATTTTGGATTCACTTACTAAAAAATGCGTCGAGTTTCCGACCTTTGCGTGGAATCGATATGACGAGTGGTGCCGAGAAAGAGCAAGTCAGGTCACTGAACTCCTTAACTGTTTCTTAGTAGCCTCTAAAATGCGAATTTCACTGGAAACTAGACAACTCACATTCCAGGTGTTTTTATTTCATATAATAGTTGCATAATTTCATACGACTTCAGGGTAGGAAACAGTACACTAACATACAAATACATCAATATTCACTTTAAAATATGCCATACTAGCCTCTTTTTTAGGACTTCCATAAAGAGCTCTTCAGTGAACTCTTGTAGAGGAACGTGAAAATCAGGATTTTAGGGGAAGTTTTTCTTACTCACCGACACGAACGGCAGCATAAATAAATAGCATAATGATGCAGTAGAAGAACGGATGATATAAATGTGATTAAAGCAATGATAGGCCTAATAACAATAATAATATTTCGAAATAATGAGAGTACATTCGGTGGAGTTAGGCCTGCCATCTGTATTACATCCTCTGAACGAAATAGTGAATCGGAATATACGACCGAAATGTCGAATCGTCTGATCCGATTGACGGTATGCGATAATATAATAATAATAATAATAATAATAATAATAATAATAATAATAATAATAATATTAATAATAATAATAATAGTAATGATAACAATAATAACAACTTCAGAGCGAATTTTTAATCCCACAACGCCTAAATCGGGTGAAATTAGGAATAATGAGGTTGAATGACGTAAGCTGTCTTAAGTATAGAAGAGCGAGGACACAGAAAACACACACCTCTCAACACGGTGCAAACACTGTAATGTCTACAACTCCATACACACAGCTTAAGTAATAACCTCAATAATAGCCTAATAAGAATAATATTTATAATAATCTGGAAAGATTGTTGTACTTTGTTATGAAATTTATTGAAAAGTCACCTGATGCTAAAATTCGAATGTACTAATGTCTGTACATATTGTTCTATAAAGGATGTGATGGTTACTGCTTCCGGATTAAAATGGATGTGGGCAGGGAATGTCATGAGAATGAACCCGGAGAGATGGACACATGGGATGACAGTGTGGGAGCCCAGAACTGGGAAAAGAAGTATTGGAAGGCAGAAATCGCGATGGGAGGACGAGTTTAAGAGTGTTGTGGGGAACTTGTGGTCTAGGAGTGCCAGAGACAGAAAGAAGTGGAAAACTCTTGACAATTAGTACTAAAACTAGAGTCAATTATATTAAATTTTAGCGTTCTCAGGTGAGGCTAGCCTGAAACGTTCCTTCAACGATTCAGCCACCCTGGTAGGCCTATGCCAGGAGGCCCTTGCCCGCTATGGGATGCTTGTGGGCTAATTCTTAATGTTTGTACACCACAATTGACAAGATGCCTTTCACTGTAAAATACCAAAAATATATAGTTATTGACTTCTTCCCATTCCTTATTGAAATGGTTACGAGAAACAGTTTGTGATTAAAGCTTTAACGACCATAAACCAGTTTTTTGGATGGGGTTGGAGGGGTGTTTATAACTCCCAGAAGACTCAGTTTGGCATTCATGCTCATGTACATTATCTTGCATTGTGTTACTTATAGATTTCGGAAGTGATGAATATGAAGGAGGAATGCTGAATAAGTAATATTCATAAATAAACAATTTTGATATATCGATAGCCTATTATAAAAATATGTTGTGTTTTATTCATACAAAGCGGTAACAAGAGGTTCGCAACGACTCAGCTGTGTGTTCCATATTTCATTCTCCATATTGCATAACAGTAAACAAAATGTTCGAGGGTCCTACACTGTTCTTTTTCTTTATGACTGACCTTTAATAACCTCTACTGTTGGGCATAGGCCTCCATATGGAGGTTTCAGTACTTAGGTTGATTTGGTTACGTTCATTTTCCACGAGAGGGTAGAGGGTCAGGTGGTAAGCCCATCGTCTCAGAAACACCCCTAAAGAATATAAGCTATTACTTGGACGTGAAAGGGCCGAGAAATTTTCTCCAGAGGCTCTAATTTATGTTTACAGTTGTTTTACATACCGTAAATCTACAACACGAGCCGCCCCAACTTAAAGTTCCTCCCGCAGGACTCTGTACTAAGGATTTTTAAGTCCTAAAATACTCCTCTCAGACCAAATATTTTTTGTTAGAATCGGAAATGATAAATCACCAATTAAGCCTATCAAATCTGGTGTTCCACAAGGATCAATTTTAGGGCCTATTCTCTTCAATATCTATACATATGATATGCCATGCCCATCTTTCGCCAATATCGCTATGTATGCAGACGACACTGCAATACATACTTCACATGAAGATATTCTTACAGCAACTTCTCGTCTGCAATCAGGATTGTCACGAATAACTCATTGACTTTCCAAGTGGCATAACGACGTCACGTCATGTCATGTCACGTCACGTCACGTCACGTCACGTCACGTCACGTCACTTAACCATTCCAAATGTGAAGCAATGATCTTCACTTTACGTTGTCCAATAACTCCTCCAGCTATTACTCTTGGTGGCATCATAATTGTTCCATGGAAACCATCTGACCAAGCAGTTAAATATCTAGGAGTTCATCTGGATCGTCGTCTCACTTGGAAGCATCACATTAATATGAAACTAAAGTTAGCTTATGCTAGGCTTTCGAAACTACACTGACTGGTCAAAACAAAAAAATCGATCACTGTAAAATTTGTTGTAGCCTAATTTTAAGATTAAACATAATTTTGATTGGATGTTTATTCATTGTTGTTGGTGAGGATGAATTATTATTTTTATTGGACCATTAGCTATAGATACAGTATATCTGCTTTCTTCATATCTTCACTTTATCACCAAACAAAACAAAACAAAAATCGCAATAGGGCGTTTCCGATCTGATTATGTGCATTAGCTTGTCATACATATTGCAAGCTGTTTCATTGTTGTATTGCGTCATTTCCTTCCAAACTGAATAGAAACAACCTCCCTTCACATCGAATATAAGATATTACTTGGACGGAAATGATAAATCACCAATTAAGCCTATCAAATCTGATTCTTTCAGTAAGTGATTCTTTCAGTAAGTTTAGTTGAAATGATGCCTCTTAGTCCTGAAGACGTTGCCAAAGCTGTTGCTCTAATTGATGATGGACGCAGCCTCCGTTATGCCGCTGCAACCTTATGCTCACCATTCACCACGGTGCAAGAGGCAACATGGGGAATTAAGTGTGAAATGTGTCATTAAATTTTAATCTTAAAAATGTATACAATTGCAGTAATTTTATTTAAAGCACTAGGCCTACTATATAATTTTTATTTAAACTTAATTTTTTAAATTTATTTAAGTGATCGGGTTTTTTTGCCTGTCAGTGTATATCCTATTCTCAACAGAAATTCCAAATAAGACCTTTAATAACCTATGCTTGTCCTGTATGGGGTACTGCTGCTAAAAGTAAAATTAAAAGATTACAAACTCTTCAGAAAAAAAACACTACATATTTCTGTTAACGCCCCATGGTTTGTGCGAAATGGTCAAATTCACAGAGAACTTGGTCTGCACAGCATCTATGACTTTATTCGCAAACAAGCTAAAAAGTTCTTCGCAGATTTGTATAAAGTTCCAGGAGCAGTATACTTCAATCTTGGCCATAGAACATCTCAACAAACTAGAAGTAAAAGCCGACTACCTCAGGACAATCTTCTATCAACACCAGAAACATCGTTAACCGATAGACCACGGCCACAAAGCCCGGAAAAGTTTAGCCAAATGGACACCGGCCGTGAAAGCCTACATCATTTTAATATACATATTGTTGAGGGGCCATTGGCTGACCTCAGGTCTTGTTTGTTTGTTCGTTTTATGTGTGTATGTGTGTGAATGTTAACACTAATCTGTAAAGCACTGATGTTGCTGGGCGATTTTAAACTGATTTAAAAAAGTCCTAAAAAGTTCACCGATCGCGGCTGCGTTTGATCCCCCGACCTTCGGATCTAGAGGCGAACATTCTTCATTGCTGCAGCAGACCTTTTTCTTTACGGGAACATCAAATTAAATATTCTAAGTTTATAAGCCATCCATTTTCACTGTAACTGAAACCTATTCCTTTCAAATAAATAATTTTACCACTACTCTAAAATTATTCATTTACATATAAGTAAGAAATAATAATGCACGCACAAATAAGCCTCTGTGACCTGTGACATAGCAATTACAAGTGCTAGAATGATAAAGAACACAGAACTTGCTTCATATTTTACATGATGAGAGAATTTTCTTCATGTAGACAAGATTAATGAGCAACAAGAAAAAAGTCATAAAGAGTTGAAAACCTAAGTCATTATCTCGACAATCAATTACAGAGAGCATACTTCTCACGTCACGTTAATGACCCAGGTGTCTCTGTGAAATTTATTATGCTATCGTCTCTCACAATACCATCAAATACTGTGGCAATATTGTCCTTCCTGATTTGGCATCATTTAACTAGGATTTTGTAAAAAAAAAAATCATATTAAATTCACATTAAGTATTTCAGCTTTATTTATACACGCATTAAGTGCAGAGGTCATAATATAGAGTGTTAGGAACTGCGGTTTCACCAGTAGATCATGTAGGCCTAATTGTCAATGTCTATATTGTCATTGTGTAATGGGTTATTCATTTCGATTGATATTTGATTTTAATGATTATGATATTGAATGAAATAGCGGCGACAAATCATAGTACGTAACTATTCATTTCGACAAATGTCTTTGTGATTGTAATAACTAGGGCAAGGCATTTGATGATTTTGCACCTTTTTTATATGAAGGTTAAAAGATAGCTCGAATACATATAAATGTGTATCTTGAAATAATTGATTAAATAAGGGCAATTTGTTTTTGCATTATTTTGCTTCATTTTGCATTTTTTGTCATTTTCAAAATATAGGTAATTTTTTGGCAATTTTTAGGTCTTTTTCTGCATTTTTAGGTTATTTTCGGTGTTTTAGATCATGTTTCAGTGGAGGTAGAGACAAGGTCTTCCATGAACAAATCGTTACTTTCAGATAATAGACAATCAACTGATGGTCATGCCAGTTCAGAAAAAATTCTTTTTCGCTAAGAGTGTCCGAGTAGTATAAATTTATCTACTTCTTTAATAACAAAATAATGTGTGTCTTATATTGTAAATTCATATATATCGCACTGTCAAAATTTTTTTTTAGCAAATCATTACTTTAAAAAACTAATTATAAGTAATATTGGCAAGTTTATTGGTCATTTTTTTTAAATTTCGGGTCGGTTTTTCATTATTTTTAGGTCATAAATGCATATTTAATTTTTTATTTTCTTCACTATTTTATGGTCATTAAATGACTTGCCCTAGTAATAACCATGAAAACCCCCCTTAAAAACGAGGCCACGGAGTTTCAACCCAAGATCTCCCGAATGCGAGCCCCAGGTGCTAGCACCTAAGTTATCCCACTCGGTCTTGTTTATACTGTATTTCTATTTATAGCCTACTAGAAAGCAGACAATGAATTCCGCAGAACACTTAAACATTAAATACACGGTTCCCAGTAATGTTGTAGCCTATTATTCTATGTCCCTAAAGCTTAACTAAAACTCCATGGTGTTACATCCGGACTGCTTCAGACTTCATCGGGAAATGACAGGATAGAAAAAATTAGTGAAAGAAAGTCTGGCCTTTGTTTTCTTATTTTGGCGAGTGACCAACAAACTATGTGCACAACAGCTACTTAGCTACTGCAGGCAGTTTAATTTCGAGTAGACCTAAAAAAATACATGTGTGGGTAAGTCTTTCTCATTCCCAAGCGCTTCACTTATAACTGTTTGAAACATATTTATTATTATTATTATTATTACTATTATTAAATTCCAAAAGTACAGAACCCTATTTAACCAGCTGGATTTTAGGGTTATAGATTAAACTTATATACAGAATATACAATACACTACATATACATATTACAATTTTACAAATACATTATTCATGAATCTTGAAAAACTTTATAACTTTGCTTATTTAAGAAAAGATTATATCGGTGTAGTAAAGCCGAAATTTAACACATATTTATGCCCTTGGTCTTAATCAAACATTGTTTTAACTAACTGAATCCTATTAGACTCATTTGGTGTCCGTCCATCTGTAGATAAAGGGCTCTAGCACTTGATTTAAAGACTATCAATTTTATGTTTATTCTGGCTATGTTAAATAAGGGCATACATTCGTTAAAATTAATTAAACATTGAGGAGAACTAAAGGGAGTTTTCAGTGTGTAACACAAAAAGGGCTGTAAGAGAATGATTATCCAAACTAATTATAATTTACTTCTTATGATTAGCAATAACGATATCTCTTCTCTTCTCTATATATATAAAAGGCTTTGTCCTGACTGACTGACTGACTGACTGACAGGAATCAACGTAGAGCCTAAACTATAACAGGTAGAGACTTGGAATTTTGATAGTACCTTCGTTTCATAATGTAGTTGATCACTAAGAAAGGATTTTTCAAAATTTTGATTTTAAATGCCAAAAATTGTATGTTTTTGAGAATACTTAATCCCCTTTTACTAGAATTGTCAAAACAAAATCACAGAACATATTGTTGCCAATTAGTATCAGAGGGGTTTGGAAATAATTGAAATGGGACTTTCACCGATTAGAAAATCTATCAATATAATTCATGTTGTAAATAAATATTAAGGAATTAAATCCACGAAAATAATGCAGTCACATAACGTTTTCTACCCTGGGCATAGAGAAAACAATACGAGGTATGGTAATGTTGCTTTCTGTGGTGCCTATCAAGACTAAGATGGTCGGATTGAATCAAAGATACCCTTAAGATGGAATGGCCACAGATTATTAGGCTCGCAGAATCTAGAACTGAATTGAGAGCTGCTGTGCAACAGGCCACGCAGAATATAACAAGGTGCAACGCATGGCTGGCACCCTAAACTGCTGTGAATATCCGAAGCGATCTCCAGAGATCGTCCGTGATCTAAGGACTATTTCTATTCATAAACGTTACCTGCCCGTTCTGTCTGCGATAACTGTATTGACAGTTTACAAAAAAGAACATCCAATAAATTCTTAGATAAAAAGTTGTTTTTGTTATATACGTTTCCGAATAAAATTCTGCTGCGGTCCCAGCTAGGTTAGAAGGGCATGTCGTCCCAACGTTTCAGGACCATACTGTGTTCCATAAGCATGATTCCGAAACGTGGAAAGGAAATGCCCTTCCAATTTGGCTAGAATCCCATGAAAATTTTATTCATCAACTCTCAATATAGGCCTATAAACTTTTTTTAATTATCCAAACACTATGTCTACGATTTCTCATACAAAATTTAAAATCGCAATGTTATTAAGCTATATGTATATGTTATTTATGATTAAACATCAAATACATGGAGATTGGGATAAGAGATTGTTTTGGCAAATTACTTATAAAAATCTGATGTGAAAGTCACATAACTTCCTCTGCCCAAATAAAAGTTAGCAGTATTCACATATCCTTGTACAGAATCACAAGACACAATTTTACGCTGATTATCCTATAAATACCTCTTCTTTCAATGATGCGACTAAAATCGCAGTCTATATAACAAACTTAAAAAAAAAAAACAAATGACTGCAGACGTTTATTGAACATTCTGCCGTAAAATATAATTTCCGAAATTTATCGAATATTTCCCTCAGATACATCTTTACTCTATGCATGGCCAACAACACATCTTTCTCACTTCACATTCTTATATAGAATAAGAGGCCGTGAAAGAGCGCGAATTCAGTTGTTCATCACGTAAGACAAACTTTCTACAAACAGTGGGTGAACAGTGGGTGGCTTGTAACTAACCTCAGAGAATTTTCTCGAAAAAATGTTTCAAATAAACGTTTTAGCTCTTAGTATAAGCAACCCATGTGCAAAATTTAAAGAAAATCGTTAGAGCCGTTTTCGAGAAAATCGCGAAAAACGAAAATTTCTTCATGTAAAGTACCCTTAAAAACAAGGTAAATTTGTCGCCAATCTACGAATCACATCTTCAGAAGGTACCTGACCCAAATACGAAATTTTGTTTTCATACGATTCTCCGTTTCGGAGCTAGCCTGTTCACAAACTTCCACACGGACAGACAGACAGACAGACACACACACACACACACTGACACACAGACATGTTCCCAAAAATAGTATTTTTGGATTCAGGGGGCCTTGAAACGTGTATATATGCTAAAAACTCAACTTCGAATTTTGGGGTCGAAAACAATACTTCCTCTACCTATAGTACCTATGGTACGGGCAGAGGAAGTAAAAATCGAGTATAAACAGAGTAGCTCTTGTCATTTTATTTTTTCTCATTCAGCCCTTTCTAACGCATTATTTTGTTTTCCCGGTGCCTCTACGACAAAGTCCGTTGTAGTGACGGAGCAATATACAGTAAATATTTGACAAAAGCCGCTCGGTGATTATTTATATTGCTGTCACTGTGTATTAATAGTAGATATTTCAATGTTTGTGAAATTGATATGACTTTTCAATCAAGAGAAAAATAGAACAATGATTTACATTCGACAGATTACAACAATTAATACACTCGATACTGAAGTTATTAAATGCCAGATAGATTTCATCAACAGCTTAGTACTGCATTTCCCATTTCGTATTCAAGTTTGAATATTTCTAAATACTCTTAAAGAATTATTTTAGGTCTGAAAACTGCTTATGGTACCATATTATGAACTTTTACAGGCTATAAGATAGCCTACTAGGTATATCGTTAAATATTTAACTATTTTCAAAACTGGTTACATAATTATTAATTTAGTATACAAGTGAATCATTAACTAAGCAATACAATCATTAAAATATTATTTGTATGGTATCTGTCAATAAAGAGCTACAGTTTGATCCACTGAACAAACTAGACTGGCATATGACGCCAAAAAACTTATAAGCATTATTGAGATATTAAAACAATATCATAATTAAACTTGTGTTACCCCAGAAATGACATTCATTTGAGATTTTTTAAAGTTAACTCCGTTATCTGATAAACCATAATTCAAGAACAGGATATTTAACGTAAATAGAATTCAGCAATTTACTTTTGAAGGTATGTTATAAATATTTACTTTTTATACAATATGAAACTTTCTTCAGAATTGCACAGTATCTCCATCAAGTTCAAGATAAAGTCCTTTTTTGTGAATGGATTGTATTTTAAATTAAAAATTAGGCTACAATTCGACTAAATTTTAATATACATTACAGAACTTTGGTGTTGAGAAAGCAAAGAACAAACACTCGGTAAATCATCCAGTTTAGATTACCTTACTTTAAGTCATAGCCTGAAATTTCAAATTTGAAGGTAGTAGCCAAACCAAGAATTTTAGTCTCCATACTGTTACGTAATAACAACCTAAGTACTACCCCTCCCCATTTGTTCTTTACATATAAAATATAACAGCATATATCCCTTTTGAACATGCAAAATTAGCCTATATACATAAATAAATAAAGCAACACACTTACTGAACAAAACTAAATACTACTTTTTAATGGTACAAACTAAATATTTTGGAAGTATTTTCCGATTAACGGGGCTGTAACAAACAAAAGTCACACAAAACTATATTGTTTGTGACTAGAGGAGCTAGAGCAACGATGGGCTAAAAAACAGGGAACCAAACGCAATAAAAGGCTTTTGAAATTAAAATTAAAACACTAACTTCAGGATAGCCTATTTCCAAACACTTCAGAGTAAATACTGATTTTTTAAAAATTATATCATTATTCTATTATGACAAATTCACCTCGTTTTCTTATGGACAATTTAAATTTTTAACAAGAATATCATTTAATTTTTCAGTCTGTCTTCACTTTTCCAAGAAATATATCTTAGTCTGTATCTTTTAATTACTTGGAATTAAAGCTTTAGAAGCTAAACTTCGAATTTTAAAGAAATAAAATAATAGATTAGGAGTCTATTAGGAGTTGCCAAATGCCCTTGATACTGTAATAACTGCATTAGAAATAAGCTATAAAGTTGAATGTGGGCTAATTGTGTGTTGTGAACGGCGTTTATTTTTAAAGAATCGGGTTAGTGAAGAATTGTAAGAAAAGCCAGCAAATTTTGTTATAATGAGTCACACTTCTGAAACTTTGTTGCCAAATATCTCTTACACCTGCTACTCCAGGCAAGAAAGAAAGTGAAAACTCACCAAACAGCTGCCAAAGACAAAGACACAGCAATCTTACCTGTAAAGAAGAGAATAGAATTAGTACACAGATGAATAGAGTAGGATCCCCTTTGCTTAGAGATAAGAACTAGAACAAACAGCTGTTTATTGTAAAATTTTATGAGTGAAGTAAAAAGAGGTATCGTATAACATACATAGGCCTAATATATGTTAATGTTATTTACATTCAGCTTCCCTCAGTTAAGGGTTGCTCTAAGACAAAGTGTAATAGAAGAAAGATAACTTGCACCACAAAGATGTGTTTACAAGCATTTACAATAAACATTAAGAAAAACACATTAACTACGTAGACCTATATCAAGAAAACTTATGAAACAACAAGATGTTTTTAAATTAGTATAACACAATAACTGAATTCGAAGCGCAAGTATTTATTTATCTCTGTATAAAAGGCTTTGTCCTGACTGACTGACTGAATGACAGGAATCAACGTACAGCCTAAACTATAACAGGTAGAGATTTGGAATTTTGATAGTACCTTCGTTTCATAATGTAGATGCTCACTAAGAAGGTATTTTGAAAAATTCTTATTCTAAATGCCAAAACTAAATGTTTTTGAAAATACTTAATCCCTTTTTACATAGAATTATCAAAACAAATTCACAGAACGTATTGTTACCAGTGGTATCTGGTGGGCTTGGATTAAATTAAATGGATGTTTGACAAATTAGAGAAGGTATCATTATAATTCATATTATCTATATTAATAAAAGGAATTCTCCTCGATGTCCAGCGAAATCTACTGAACGCAGAGATCTGAAATTTTAAACATAGGTGTGCTGAAGGGTCGGAAAATGCACCTCGAAGCCGGAATTTTAATTTTAGTTTTCGTTCGTGAGTTATGAGTGAAAAACTGGCAAAAACGTGCATTTTTTGCGTTTTCAAAACATAAGTTTTCAGTTATACATTTCAAAGTCAAATCAATTACAGTTGGCTTTGGCTATTTTTGTCAAACCTTGAAAACAAAACTTTCGCGATCGCTTGAATGTTGTAAGCCCTAAATATGGTCAAACGTTGTTTTATTTGGACGAATCTCACTATACAGAGGTTTTCTTGGCCAAGAAACTCGAATCTGAGGTCGCTTTTACCAGTCGATGCTATCTGATCGTGGTATGTAGTCCATGCGATTTAGGTGTTAATAAATGTAATGATTTAACTATTATGCTCTTAATTTTTAATTCTTGAAATAATTATCGCGGGCGAAGCCGCGGGCACATGCTAGTAATTTATATAAAAGTAACAAGAATCACTACTAAGTTGTAAGTTTCATGCCCTACAACGTCGGGGACGAAGGGATAATTTTCACAATAGAATACAATATATTACTACTCTTAAACGATAACAATTTATCCTCTCTTTTTGTTTCTTATGGCTTATAGCGACGGTATTAAGTTTTACTCCCGCTTAGACCTGTAACCGTAGCAGGTGTGTCAGAAATTTCTCCCACAGGAGTTATATTAAATGCCTGTAAATCTACAGATATGGGACCGCCACCATTTACGCACACATAAATGCCAATGACCTGGAACGGGATCGAACCCGCTGACTTTGGAACAGAAAGCCAGCGACATAATATATAATTATAATTATATAAATATAATTACATAAATACAATTATACAATTAAAGGTAGGCAAAATATGAAATTTCAAATTCCAGTAGGCCTAAATAGCTACTAGCACTCTTGAAAGTAGAATTTTTACGATTCTTAAAGTTTAGATGCAATGCATGCAAGAAAAAAGTCCATATTTCATAATATTTTGGTAAAGTTTTCATATTTCTTCATATTGCTTCATATTTTGCAAGATTTACTTATTTCCCCTCCGTTAACACTTCTGTTAGAAATACATGTTCTATGGATACACTTCTCCAGGAATCACATCTGAGATCCCCAAGCCACACAATCCACTCATTCCAACAGCAAAGTTATCTTGCAACACTATCTAACTTTAAGATTTACACATTTTCTCCATTAATACTTCTAATAGCAATGAACAGGATTTTCTACGTATTCTGATGATCCAAGTCACACATTCCACGCAGTCCAATAGCTAAGCAATCTGACAAAACTTTAACTATAAACGTCCACTATCATGTTGTGCTGCATCAGAGAGACAGAATGGACACAGCAGTAGATATTGTTGTGAGATTGGGTTCAGCATCATTTATTTCATGAAGCAGTGAATGTTTATGCCTTTTGTAGTGAAGACAAATACCTAAATTTAAAATTCGCAATTGGGTGACGGATTTTGTTTTAAAACAGATGGAACTATTATTCTGTACACCTTTTGCAAAAAAAGTGCAAGTATGACATATAGAGCTTTATTTATAATAGCCTGTATGTTAATAATGTTTTTTAAAATAACAATTTCACTAAGACCTATTTATTTTAAAATACTGAGTGAAAGAAGAATTGGATAAACTTTCAGGGGCACCTGGAAAAGAAGTTTCTATAAAAGTTTCTTTAATGATGGTAAAGAATCCATTATACAGTACTCTCCTTCACATTACAAAGGTGCTTGAAGGTACGAGCGGTGAAATCCAGCAAACATTAAGCTGTCAAATATATCGCGATACAAGTAAGCTCCCATTACATCATGTAATGTGGAGCGACCTTTCTTTTCTTACAGTTCTAACAGACAGAAGATGCAACCTTTTGCCAGAAAATACTGAAAAGCTACATGTACCATATTGTAATTAGCATGGTTCATTAATACTTGGATAGAATATTGGCAATTAATGAACTTAATAATTACCAATTAGCTAAAGATTTATTTTGTTCTCTCATTGCATGTAGATAGTTATCTCTCCGTGAGTTTACCTAAATCCAATTAAAAAATTAAACCATAACATTCCCGATGTGTTGCATTTCATTATGTTTTTAAATATTTTTTTCTAACTTCATATTTATTTCATATTTCATATTTTCATATTTCACATTTTAATTTTCATAATTTTGCAAAATTATATTCATATTGTGCCTACCTCTAATTATAATAATAGGAGAGAGAGTGAGGTTATTTCCCATAAGGAGACTCCATTCAAATCTACAATAGTTAGCTTTTAACGTTGGTTAAAAAGTCCAACGAGTAGAGAATCAGCAAAATAGAACTAAACTAGCAGTAGGAAGCGCACTGAGGTTTAAAAATGGTGTCAGCAGCATCTGTTTCCTGCGTCCAAATGGCATAAAATTTTGCATGAGGGTATGCATGATTTTTTTACAATGATATCCAAAAATAGATTTTTTTTTTATCAAAATGGTTAAATCAACACTTCTGTCATCCCTTCAACTCACTCACTATTCTCATTTCATTGAACAAATATAGTCTAGCTAGAACCAGAAGCGCAACTTCGTGCGGCTGGTAAAGCTGCAAGCTAATATTATTTTCATCATAAGGTTTTGAGCAATTTGCCAGAAATTTTGCCGGTGTCACCGTACTCTGTTTAACGGACTGGACTTCTCCGAAAGCAACTAGCTGAAGTGCCGGTCTGCTTGGAAATCATTCGATATTTCGGAGCTGTTTGGAATGGGGAGGGAATTAATGGGTGTATTTGGCTTGCCCGCATGACCTCGTAAGTATGGGATTAGTACAATAGTCCCAAAAGTGGCCCCAATGATATGGGGATGTCCCCTTCTTCCCTTCCTTTGCATCCTTCAATCCGATATTAGTTTCATAAAAAATAAACAGATTTTTAAACTCAGAAGAAGTCATGATTATTAGCAAATTTCATGATCATCTTTCAGCCACCGAAGCTAAGGTAAACACGCCAACTTTGCAAACTTTTATCGCCGTTTTCTCAGCTTCAATTTGCGTGTTATTTTGCCACATTCTATATCATATCTTCTACAAAAATAGAGATAGAGCTGTGAAATATGAACTTTATAATGTGCGAATAAAATGTCTGATCAAATTTTCTGTACAGGCCTTAGGATTTTTAAAAATATTTAGCATAATCTCAGGGATTGTTTTTCATTCTTTATGTAAAATATTTTTTAAACAAAAAGTACAAACAATATCAAAATATCCATTATCAAATTTATAAAGCAAGCATTAAAAAATCTACTATAAAAATTCTCGTTCATATTTTAACATCTATTGGAGGAGATAGACATCAATTATGTTTTTAAAAATCGATTTAATTAATTAATATCTTCAAAACAAATTTAGATGTTAAAAGAAAATTTTGAACTTCGGCCTAAGTTTACATTTTAATGAAGTGTGCAAAATTTAAAGTTTCTAGAAAGGTAGTTTAGAGAACCACTCTCAATATTTCGATCATCTCTGAAGAGAGAAAGGGGAGGAAAGAAGACGCAAATAGTGCTGGTAGAGTTGAATCTGGAAAAAGGGAGAACCCCAAAAAATTCCGAGTTCATCCACCACGTATACGGCTCTAGTCCTAACAGAGGTTTGTACTCAGTTCCATTTACCAATAGACTCGTCAAGCCGCCAGGACGATTAGTACTTTAAGAAGAACTTTAGTACACATTTGTGGGCATTTACACGAAATTTCTCTTTTAAAATTGATAAAGTCGTTCAAGAAACCAAACTGGACGTCACATAAATAACTAAAGTTACTGCCTTCTAATATCTGGTGCTCCTCGTGATAAATAAAAAATCAGTGCTCTGAAGATCGACTTGCGAGATACAAAATTCATCAACTTAAAGAAGAGCAAACCTATATCGAAAATGAAGTTTTAAAATATTTACTCTAGTATCTCTTGGCGTTCGATAGCACTGTTATTTTTCGTCGTTACATTTCACTGGCTTAATAAGGATTTAGCGTGTCCTTTATAAATATTTTATTGGCTTAAGAAGAGGAGAGACGCATAGAGATGATAATAATAAAACATAAGTATTGATTTTTCAGTCCATTGTTTGGAAATGTGCTCTACTTTTGAGATGATAAAATATTAATTAATCGAGTTTGTAACAGACTATTTTAAAAGGAGTTATGCAAGATGATTGTTTATATTCGGAATGTGTATAGTGAGACCCAGACTTAAACAGGTTAGTCAGGGCTAACACGTATACAGGAGGCTGTGTATCGTAGTGCTAACTTACGGGAAGGAACTATAGTTAATCATAGTTTTGATAATAAAGTAATTATCTTAACATCAATCGTTCGTTAAATATGATTATTCATCTAATCTCTATCTAATCAGACTTTGTCCTGACTGACTGACTGACAGAGAATCAATGTAGAGCCTAAACTATAATAGGTAGAGACTTGGAATTTTGGCAGTACCTTCGTTTCCTAATGTAAGTGCTCAATAAGAAAGGATTTTGAAACATTTTGATTTTAAATGCATAAATATAATGTTTTGAGAATACTTAATCCCTTTTTACACAGAATTATCAAACAAATCATGGTTCACATGACCACAGTGTATTGTTGACAGTGGTCTCAGATAGGTTTGGAAATAAATGAAACTGGACTTTGTCAAATTACTGAAGCTATTGATACAAATCATCTAATGCACAAACCCCTACCAGGCTTGGTGTGTATAAGCGATGGGATGCAACATTCTAGTTTAATATAAATGACATACCCAAAAGCATACGCGGCGTATGTATGTGTCTTCAAACGTCCTTCGAAGTAGTCTCCCAAAGAGTCCAACCCACAATGCAAACGAAATGGACGGCACCAAATACCTTGAGGATATTTGAAAGAGGATTTTGCATGAAAAATAAGATTTTCCCACGGCGGCTGGAGAGTATTTGGCACCTTTCGCGTAGTTTGCAGCATGTGATGAATTTTTTGGGATTTAACGTAATTAACATTTAATAATTAGAGGAAAAGACACATTTATAACAAACGATTGATGTTTTGTTTTGGTACAAATCTATTATGTTGTTCAATTTACACATAAATATATGTATGTGTATATACATAAATTGTGTACATATATACAAATTGTATATATATTTAATTAATTTTTTGCACTCCTTAGCTAGTAAGTGGTACTTACGAACGTTGTTTACATGGATCGTAAGTTGACATTCCCACACAGTCTTGTTGCTAAGGGCGGTTGCGATGCGGTTAAATTACTTACGGTGCCTGCGCTACGTCATAATTCATTACGATACACTTCATAATACAAGTCTTTATGGACACGGCCCCCAGGACAAATATTCGGTTCCCATAACAACAAACACATGCGAATCACTTTCTGAAATAAACATCTCTCTTCAAGAATGTACACACATAATATTTTCAGGTAATATCACAATTAATATAATTAAATTGATATAAATAATCATCGTGCAAAAAATAGCATACAATACACGTGCCGTAAGCGCATTACGGATCTCGGAAAATTGAAACCATTCGGCGCAAGCGCCTCGTGTTTTCAAACTATTTCCTCGATCCGTAATCATGCCTTACGGCACTTGTATCGTAATATACTATTAACATACATAGTGACCTTCCAATTGTAAATTTATTAAATGTATTACTTCAGTATCTGAAAGAAAAATAATATGCACCAGTTATACATTATCCTCGCCCACACCTTCCCATACAAAACGTTTCTTCCCCACATTACATACCAGGCAGAAAACCAACATCAACCCAACATTTATACGAACACAGTTCCTTACCAACCATGGCAAGTTCATCTATTATCTGCACAAAATTGGGAAAGCCGAATCACCAAAATGCCCAGGCTCAGAAGACAACCAAACCGCCATGCATCTCCTTATCCACTGCAGACTACATGAAGACAAAAGACCTTCTTATCTCAAAAACTCCAACACGATTTTGTGGAAAGACATATCACCATCAATTTTATACATACAATGTTTAAGACACTAACAGATTGACTATGAACAATTATGATTTTTTAAAGTTGTTAATTGCTTACTGTTTTAAATATCCTGTGATATACCGTAAGGGTCAAACACAGGTTGTGTAAAAAAAAAAAATGCCATAAAGCAAAGTTCTGTACCCGCCTGCCTTAGAGAAAGGAAACCTTAATTGTAGATCGACAATGTCTAAGAGTTTTATTACCCTAGCCAATACCTATGCTTTTATAATAATCTAACCTCGGTTTGGCTACTCTGGTTCATATGAGGAGTTGGGGAAGAGCTTCAGTAGCGAAAAAGCATCACTAAAATTTACCTGGATCTGAAAGTCATCTCCCAGAACGGGAGTCTAAGTACTCAGTGAATATAATTCCCATCTATTGGATCAACTCACTACCTGCATTTTGAACTGGTTATATCCTTTCTCCGGGTTCATTTTTAATATAAATGTACCTGTCATCATACCATACCTCTTTTTGTTTTGCAGAATTCGTTGTAAACAATCGGTCTGGCTGTTTACTTTGTTGAATTTATCCATAGCCTAGCAATGCCAGATGTATGAAAGTGAAACCTGACCATGACAGTCAAAGGCAGAAAAAGAATACAGGCCACAGAAACAGGGTAGCATATTCTCAAAACCAGACCACATGACCAGGAATATATGAAATAAAATAAAATAAGTTCTGAATGTACATAATTTTAATTAAATATATTAATGTATATAGGAACAACTGGCTAAGCTGCGTAACAAAATTCCTGAAGACAGAATCGCTGTATTCACCACGAGGTAGAAGAAGTATACAAAATCCGTAAGACGAACGAGGAAACAAGAGCAGCAGAAGACCTCGGGTTTAATGACTGACCGAACAGGAAGGACAATTGAAGAAAAATAACCAGTAAGTACATGCATTCCTCCTATTCGTTTCAAAATAATTATTTTGTAAAATGGCATTCAATGCCATTTAAAAGATAGCACAATGTGAGCAGTAGGCCTTCAATAACACCTTAATTTACTTTTCTTACTTGAGCGAAATCGGTTTTCTCATCACCCGCTTTTGCTGAAGTATTTCTCCGGAATTCAATAATTTCCTGTTTGACTGCCTCCTGAATACCAAGGAGTCTGCTTTTAATTTGTGTCAATTGAATGCCTTGCTTTCGATAACACCCCAACCCACTCCAAATGAGACAACTGAAAGGCAGACATTGGGAGATAAATTCTCAAACTAAATGAACAACTAGGTTCAATCAATGATGCATATCTATTGGATGTCTCTCAGAATCATAGATTGTAGGCATGGATGCATGCATGCATGTCGTAAGCATGAAAAAGTTATAAGTGTAGATAAGTTAAAAGGCCCATTATCGTTGACTCCTGTAGCGAAAACTTGGGTTTGCGAACGGTATTAAATGCATACAGCAACATAGCTGTGCCAATTCTGTGCCAATTTCAATCAGCAGAAACAAGCAAATAATGGATTTTTATTTTTCAGTTTACTGAGTTCCTTTAGTTTGTTCTAAAGGAATATATTATTTTTGTAGCAATTTCCCTTGCGTCCTTTCTATCATTGCTTCATATTCATTGCTTTTTCGTTCCTATTTCTATATTCATTGTTTTGCTTTCCAGAACAGGTCAACAACTCAGCAGAATTTCTTTACTCTGAGTTATTAACGCCATCATTCAGTTTCGTTACCGCACTGAAATATTTTCGACTTGCACTCCGATGTTAATTAGCACTATATTGAATAGTTGTTTTCTATTCAAAATTTGTTATAGATTTTCGAGTACCTGTGATCAGTACTGTGTGTTTAAAAATGCGCAATGTTATTTGGTATGTAGTAGGGTAATGTTAAATTCTGCATTGTGCGTTACAGATAATTGTGAGAGTTTGTGGTTGAAAACGGGATAGAAATTTTACTAGCAATATTATCTTCTTTTTTTACTCAGCTGTGTATGCACTTCTTTTAGCTGCGAGGCCATATCAGGAGTTCGGGATGTATGTCTATACATTAGGCCAGGCCATGGTACTATTGATTGTCAATAGTTTCTATTATTGGTGTATTTTTATGGAGTAAATTTAAACTGATATTAATTTAAATGGAAATGATACAATATGAAATGGTGAGGATGATTCATGGTATGTAGATATCCAATTCGACACTTGCCTTTACGACTGGGGAAACCATGAAAAAACCCATGTAAAATTAGCCGGCCACAGGATTTGAACCTGGGACCTCCGGAATGCGAGTTCAAGACGTTACCATCTCGGCCACCTCTCTCCGTAATATTATCTTAATGGAATTAGAAAAGACAAACAAAAAAGCAATAATAATACCGAAAGATAAAATTTGAAATGTATACCTGTCTACACAAAGTAACTGAAGCAGGGCCTACACAGTACTTAAATAGGCTACTGAAATTCATTTAACTAGCATTTTTACACAACTCCATATATATGTGACATGGGACTTTGAAAATAAACTTGGACGGCTTTTCATTACACCCGATATTTCATACTTTGGTTTTTCTTGCAGTGCAACAATGATCTGAATAAGACGTAGTCTATATCAAACTTCAGAAACAAATTGTAAAGATAGGGTTAGCAGTATTATTTTACTGACAACTCGAAAATGTACAGTCAAGTTCATTGTACATAACAAATTAAATTTAACTATTGCATCAGGATTCCATTTAAACCTCATGAGATCGTGCGAAACTACAGGGAAAATGTTTTTATGGAACAATGGTAGCAGGAAATTGCTGAAGTATGAAGTTCGAAGCTTGTGAAGCAAATCAGAACGCTGCTTGCCGTGCTATGAAGTAACCTTTATTATTGAAAACGACAGCTTCAGTTTTATGAAATGCCTTCATTATAAAGGAATTCTGATTTTAACTTTTGCGTCACCACCGTCGAAAATGACATTTTCTAGTTTTACTGAGAAATAAATGCTTTGTTAAAAATCATTAAAACGTGTTACACAGTTTGCAAAAGGCTTAAAGTTTCCAGTGGAGGTTTATAAAACCCTATATTTTTAGAAATTTCATACAGCGTCGTCCCCAGGGAATAAGGTATGAGAATTTATTTAATTCATTATATCGTGAGATTAATCTGTTAAGATCAGCAGTGTATAGCCTTAACCAAGACGTATACAGTAATTTACCATGACTAACTCAAACGTCAAGATATAAGAATGAGTCTGAAATCGGCCAATCATAGACCTATATTATTCAAGTTTGAGTTTAAAATTCGTTATCACCTTCATTGAACGTGCTAAAACTTGCCCTCCGTTGAAATGAAAAACATTTGTACTTATGTGCATACTATCTTTCGAGGAACAGAACTCACCAGTAGGCAAAAGCAACACTAGGACTTATAAAAAGTAATATAATTAAAGGGTTCTGGTTAAGATTTCTTCTGGATAAACTGTTAGTCTCTCTTACATCTGTTTATAAATCAGTATCTTAATATTTTACTGCAAATGTCTTCCGTAATACAGCAAACAATGCTTCCGAATGTGTTTTTTTCACAAACAACAACCATATTGATTATAATACGTATTGAATGCCTTTTCATAATAGTGTCTTACCTCGAGTTAGATTATATTTATTGTGAATATTTATCCATTACTCACCGAATTAAACAATAATGAATAAAAATTATAACTACGAAAATGGTTTAAACACATCTACCGGTATATTTGTGTCACTATATGCGAGATAGACTACGGTGGGATATAAACGTTTGACAGGAAACGAAACAATTAAGAATCTCTTCTGTTTGGATTTTAGAAGTCGGAAAGTCTTTATTTATGACTAGACAATAGTCACAGAGCGGTTTTTTCCATTTCAAGGAGAAATAGATGTATTTACTATATTTAGTAGACTACTAAAAATAGAAAGAGATACCGCATTTCCTTAAATTGCAGAATTACCAAAGTATCGAAAAAGTACCGAGCTAGTTTTCTGAAGTATCGCTCGATGCCGATACCATCCAAGTATCGAGAGTATCGAGGTATCGAAAGTATCGAGGACCCATCCCTAATATATATATATATATATATATATATATATCGAATAAGCTGCAAATGCGAATATGTTTGAATGTAAAACGGCAAAATTATGGCGATAGGCACTTGCAGTTGGTTGAAATTCCACATATTTTTATACTGGATAGGTCCCAGATTCATAAGCTAGAAATAGACATTATAAATGCATTTCGTGACTTTGAAGTCCAGCGAATAAATTTATTGGGGATTCATTTCGGGTCGCACGTAGCATTATCTAGTATAATTACATAGATTCCGAAGTGATAAAAAAATTCTGTACTTTCAATACGCCTAAATCTTGTAATTTAAATTTCTGGTCTTTCGCACGAGAAGAGAACAAGCTATGCGCACAATTTTTCAACAATCTTCCTCGAAGAGCTGCTGGATTGTCTTACAATAGGAGAGGGGTATTTGGTTTGGCTAGGATAGGATTGTTTAGTTTACCATTACATTTTAGTTCAGTTTGTGCAGGTTCGACTAGATAATTTTCATTTAGGCTAGGTTTGGATTGCTTGGATAAGCACCTCAGAAGAAGTTATTACTATTATTATTATTATTGAATTCCCAAAAATACAGAACCCTATTTTACCAGATGGCATATTAGGGTTATAGATTAAACATATATACAGAATATACAGTAAACTACATATATATATATATATATATATATATATATATATATATTACAATTTTGCAAAAACACTATTCATGAAACTTAAAACAACTTTATAACTTTGCTTATTTAAGAAGAGACGGTAGATTGGTGTAGTAAAGTCAAAATTTAGAAAATTTAAATATAATTCTCAGAAGAAGTTAATCCACACTGTATTTTATCTTAGGCTGGATTATGACTTCTTGCATATTATATTTTATCTATATCATTATTTATGTTTTCCGCACAGAAAAAGAAACAAAAATTTGCTTATGTTTAGCCTCTACATTATAAATTCTGATATTTTACAATTATAAAATAATACATTTTAATTCGGTTCGTACACTTTTCGTCCCCCTCTTGTTCATAGAAAATTTGTCTATTTTTATATTACTATCCATTGATATCAGAAGGTACCAAAAGATTTCTCTATTTGTTTGGACCACATATTGTTTCCTATTTTATCAAGTTCGTTTATGTTGTTCTAGCACTTTTATTTTCCAAAACATCAACTATATGCATACGTAATGTAGTTAACTGTAACAATTTTATCATTATTAATGGTATCCATGGTAGTAACAATCAATTGAATATATGTACTAGAGGAATGAAATTATACATTAATATTTCAATGACATTTACTTCCATCATCAAAAGGCAATAACATTATAGTAGTTACCTACTGTCTGTCAGTTCTACACCTACAGCAAAATTTGGAAAGAATTATGCGAAAAACGGAATATATACAATGCCCATTCTGTCATGGAACAAACAAGGAAGGTGAGCACACAGAAGATAAAATGTAGTATATTACTAAATTAATTTAACTATACTTTAAACAAACAATGAATAATGTGAGCTAACACGAATTTGGAATTTCGCGATCTTGGAATTCTTTACCTGAGAACTGTAGGAACTGTCAAACACAAATACAATTCTTACGTAAGCTGACCATTGATGCCATAGTTAGGGACTTGGTTTTACATTAATAACAGTAAATCATCACATATCTAAATACTGAAAATGTTTCCAATTATTCACAACTTTTCATTTTTCTTTGACATATTTCTTAGTAATAGTTAATATTTTAGTAATAGTTTAAATCTTAGTAAGTAGCAAACTATTTAACATATTGTTTTTTGTGTATTGTACTATCTCTAGTGAACTAACTAGTTCTAAGCCTTAATTGATAATAATATAAACATGTTCCTGTGTATTTGTAACTTTGTACTGTACTTGTATCATACTTATTTTAATGTAATATTGTAAAGTTCAGTTGTATTAATCCTGGTTGAATGGAAGAGAAGGCCTAATGGCCTTAATTCCACCAGGTAAAATAAAACGATTCTAATTCTAATTCTAATTTGCTCAAAATATTAGCCTTAAAATATTTGTATGGTGGACGAACTCATACAGTGAATGATATTTAAAAGCGGATACTACATACCGGTAGGTGAACAGAATTGTTATGGACATTAACTCACTATGGATAAAATGTATGGAGAACGAGAATACTGTGGACAAACTATCACAAGACGATGTGACTATGGATCATAAAAAGAACTAACTAAATTACTGCCGTTATACCTATTTTTTAGACAAAGAAGTCTGAATCGCAGTTACAGAAGTCCAAAATGTTTCCTTAACAAGTATAAATGATAGCAATCTAAGTTGGGAAATATGAGTATATGAGGAAGAATACAATTATATAGATTTTTCGAACTAAGTTGGTTTTTACTGAATTGAGGATAGTTTGACGATTATATCTGGTGCAGTTTCCTGCAAATCTCTAACGAAAACCTTTAATAACCGTAGTTATTTTAGAGTTCCTTAATTTCTTCAAATTGCATAATGTTTTCAATTGTCCCGTAGCCTACTCAATTACTAAATAGCAGGGAATATAAAGGAAATTTCATGTTGGCCTACTCAGCGTTGACGCACACAGTACAAACTCTATCTTTAATACTGTACCTTTGATACGTGGAGAGAAAGTGAGAAGAAAGTAGGACACTGTGCCACGTAGGGTTTCGAAGAATAATAAAGGATATCGATTACTTACCTTTTTTATATTCAGCAAACAGTCATTAAATAAAATGTGTGTGTTCATACTAAAAATAACAGGAGACTGGTATCAGTTTGCTTTTCTTTGTTTCGGGAATTCAGCACGAAGAAGGAATCTAAAAGAAAGTTATATAGAAACTCCTCGGATTCTTTAATTGACAATTTATTATGTGAAGACAGAGAATGTGTTAAAAGTGTATGTATACACTTCATATTGGATTACGTGAAGCTTCCTATGAGGAATAGTTGAAATAGTTTGACTGGTAATAAAGTGACAAAATATCTATATAGCTAATTAAGAAACGTTCCTTAAGTTTTCAATGACTTCAATGGTTTTCGTATGGCATGAATGAAATATATTACTTCCTAATTGCATATACATTTACATTTCAAAAATTGGTGCCACGGTAAGACAAATGTTTTAATTCCGGTGGTGAATATGTTGAAATATAGCTGAACACTGGCTGTATCTGTTGTAATAAATATTTCCTTGAAATTGTCTCTTGTTTCTGTAAACGTACCCAGGGAAACTTACTTTATGGACGCATCTCATATATATAGATATGTATATATAAAATCGCTATACACAAAAACAAACGTTATTGTTGACCATCTCAGAGTTCTTTGTTCCATTTAAAGACAGCGCTCTTTTCATTACAATGATAAGTTATAGAGATATCAAAATCAGTTTTGACTCACTCGCTTCTTTACTGAGGTAAAGGTAGACTATTCCCTAATAAATATATTCAATTAGTTTTTCCCCCATGTTATTTAAGTGCAACTTCCCACGAAAAATGCATTCGCCACTTCCGTCGCTCAAAAGTATTCGTTGATTATGTCATCTTTTGATAGGAATCACTTTCACAATACTTATTTGCTTAATTATACGTCATGAAAGTGGTATTGTAAATTATTTATCAGTGGACTAAACATCTCTTAACCCATGACCTATAAAATGGATCATTTGTTTATTTGTTTACAAGTATTTGTTATTACTGTACACAGTCCATTCTGCGAACTATACTGGTGAATGTTTCTGTAACACATGAATTGCGTCATAGTGATATGATCGTCAACCTGCATGATCCACTGTTAATTAACAGCAGTGCGTCGCCATCGGCAGTTCCGCGCTGATCAAATAAACATCGCGTGTATCTGTGAGCACCGAATGACCATCCGAAACGAAGGATATTTAATAGAATAGGCACAGCCTGATCTGAAATTATAAATAGAAATAATTATAACAGATAAAATATTATATAATATTAATAGCACAACTTTAATTTTGTTTTGTCCTTCAATGTTTCAACTGAATTTATTCTATATCAATTTGTTCTCTTGTGTTTTTAGTAATTTCTATATAAACCACTGGTTAATGATGCAAAATTATTGTACTCATATAATTATAATTTTCGTTTGTAGTATACTGTGCATTGATATATAATTAGATTTATATTAATCTACTAGCATGTGCCCGCGGCTTCGCCCGCGATAATTATTTCAAAAATAAAAAATTAAGACCATAATAGATAAAACATTATATTTATTAACACCTAAACCACGTGGACTACTTACCACGATTAGATAGCGTCGCCTGGCAAAAGCGATCTCAGATTCGAGTTCCTTGACCCAGAAAATCCCTGTATAGTGAGTTTCGTCCAAATTGAACAATGTTTAATCATATTTAGGTCTACGTTGATTATCCCTCTTCCGTGTAGGTTGAAGATTTCGTATGTCTACGGGCCTTGACATTCTAAACAAATGAATCGACCAGCGTGGGCTTACAACATTCAAGCGATCGCGATGCTTTTATTTCCACGGTATGACAAAAATAGCCAAAGCCAAATGCAATTGATTTGACATTGAAATGTATTACTGAAATCTGATGCTTCGACAGCGCTAAAATCACGTTTTCTGCCAGTTTTTCACTCATAACTCGCGAACGAAAGCTAAAATTAAAAATCCGGCTTCGAGGTGCATTCGCCCACCTTTCAGTCCACCTATGTTTAAAATTTTAGATCTCTGCGTTCAGTAGATTTCGCTGGGCATCGCGGACAGACAGACAAACACGTCCTTTTATTATTATAAGATAACATGTGCCCGCGGCTTCCCCCGCGAAAATTATTTCAAAACTTAAGTGAATAATAGTTAAATCATTATATTTATTAACACCTAAATCACGTGGAGTGTATTCCACGATTAGGTAGCGTCCCCTGGTAGAAAAAGCGACCTCAGGTTCCAGTTCCTTGGCCCAGAAAACCCTTGTATAGTGAGTTTCGTTCAAACCGAACAATGTTTGACCATATTTAGGCCTATGTTGTTATCCTTCTTACGTGTAGGTTGAAAATTTCATATATCTGCGGGCCTTGACACTCTAAACAAATGAATCGTCCACGATGGACTTACAAAATCAAGCGATGCTTTTATTTCCAAGGTAGGCTATGAGGTATGATGACAAAGCCATCTGAGTCGCCCGCATTATTAGTTCGATAGCTATTTTTTAAAATAATTTATTTAACAGCAGAATATTTAAAACATTTTTATTAACAGACTAATTCATTTTCCTGTGAAAATTCATATGTTACTTCATCATCATCTTCATCCTGTTCCGGCCTCTTATGTCATTTGATATATCCATCTCTCATTTGGTCTTCCTATAGATCTTCTTCCTTTAACTTTGTAGTTCAGTGATTGTTTTGGTATATTATCTTCAGGCTGTCGATTTAAGTGTTCAGTCCATTTATCTCTGTATTTTTTTTATTTTGTCATTTAAATTAAATATATTCAGTTCATTTCTAATGTCTTCATTTCTTCTTTGATCTGATAGTTTATATCCTGAGACTGCACGTAAAAACTTCATTTCAGCTGCCTGAATGCATAGGACTTACCAAATCAAGCGAGGTAGGCTATGAGGTATGATGACAAAAATAGCCAAAGCCAGCTGTAATTGATTTAACATTGAAATATATTACTGAAACTGTTGCTTCGAAATCGCAAAAAATACACGTTTTCTGCCCGTTTTTCACTCATAACTCACGAACTAAAGCGAAAATTAAAATTCCGGCTTCGAGGTGCACATTCCGACCCTTTAGTCCGCCCATGTATAAAATTTCAGATCTCTGCGTTGAGTAGATTTCGCTGGGCATCGCGGACAGACAGACGGAAGACAGACGGAAGACAGACAGACGGAGGACAGACACTTCCTTTTATTAATATAGATTATACCCCTAAACACGAGCTTTGCTCATCTAGGGGCATACCTTACATTTTTATTACCTAAATTATAAATATGTATTTTCTGTTGGTTTTTGTTTTTACTTGTACTAATGGTGAAATAATGTAAATAATGAAATGTAATAATGTATGTGACAATAAACAAACAAAACAAACAACATATTATTCATTAATGAGGAACAGAAAGTCTTCCAAACGTAACACTTAAGAAAAAGGTGCAAATACGATTGAATGTAGACCTAACCGGAAGCGTTTTAAAGTGTCACGAAATTGCGTATTGAGGGGAAAGAATGATTACCTTAATTTCTTCGGGTATCATTGCCGTTTTCTCGAAAACACTTTATGGTACTTGTGACATATTCCATACAGTCTGGTACCATCATGGCAAGTGCCTTCCTTCACGTGGCTGTTTGTTTTTAAACGCTTGACGAAATTCATTGCCATCCGGAAAAGATTTCTAGCAGTGCGCTGTCAACATTCTGTGGAACCTTCAACCCAGTTTTTTAATTAACCATAAATGTAATAGGAAACTCAAAATAGTTTATCCAATTAAAACTAAAGACAGTACATTATATTCTATATAGGTAAAGGTGTGACCCTGGGAGTATTTGGTAATGGATTAAGTATGTTCTGTGGAACAGAGTGGTCTAAGCAACAATCTCAATAATGTACCAAGTTGAAAATTTGAAAAATTGGGTTCTATTTCCACCCAAAACAGTTTTCCTCTCAATAATATTAAAAAATTGTGTTTGGTAGCAGAATAAATGGAGGGTTTGTCTTAATTTCCTAGATCGCACCTGGACTAGAGAAAATACTGCCCTAGACTCTAAAATTTAATTCAATACATATTGGTTTTTAAGTATTAAAGTAACTTTAATGCGTACTTTAAACCTTGAATAAAACGACATGTAAGATAGATATATAAGCATTCATGAGCCACAGATTATTGTCTCTGTTGGATACTACATGAGAATATTATAGGAGAAAAATTCCTCCGGCACTGGGACTTGAACCCAGGACCTTTGGCTATTCGCGCCAATGCTCTACCAACTGAGCTAAGCCGGAGCTCAATTCACAACGCCAGATGGAACTTCTCTCCTATGACTGATTGCCCTAATGGTCTACCTCACAGACAGACAAGTTATGTCATATGCAGTACTGTGAGGCACACTAAGTAGTGATTTTTGTGACCGAGCTCCCACTGTTATTGTAGGCCTGTTTTAGGCCTATGAACAATATCTTTTCTTTGGAAAAATCTTCTTTGTAAAAAATTGTAAGAAGTCTAAGTTTAAATTTATGACAGAAATGCATAATACTAGTTCAGTAAATAATTCATAGAACCTAATTGCATTCTCTCGAGAAAATAAGAAAATGCACTGGTAATCTCCTTAAAGGAGAGTGTATCTAATATCCAGAGAATAAGTAATGTTCCATATAAAATGAAACCCACAAAAACGGAAGACCATTAAAGCATTAAAGATAGAACTGCGGTCATGGTCACAAAAAGTCTTCTTTAGTATCAATGAAACTATTCCCTCCTGAAATATTTCCTTAAATTATTTAGAACTTGTTTTAGGGAACTAAGTAGCGACAAAAGCTAGCTTCCTAATTCAAAATCCCATAATACGGAAACATCTAACGACTATAAACTTATACTCTGCTAAAATTCTTTGTACATTTTTTTTTTGTATTATCCTTCAAAAGTAGATATAATACCGTTCACCAGTTTTTGGAAATGGCTCCTATATTTGGAGAGACTGAATTTTTCACACAGTATAATGTAAACCCGTGCGGACTGCATAGAAAACAGTTAGCACAATGATCCGGCTCTCAGTTTATTTCTTCCTTCCTTATTCTGTAATTTATATGAAATTTAATATTTTTCCAATTAGTTTTCGGTCATTTTATAACAAATTTAAGACAAACGACTGAATTCTATAGGGTACATTATCAATTTCAGGGTTAACTATTCCTAGGAGTCTCTATTTCCTATTAGAGTGAGAAACTGATTCTTCCTTATCATTAGATATTTTGCAGACAGAGAGAGAGAGAGTAAAAATTAAAAAAAAATATGTATTTAATGATCTAAAATTTAAAATATCAAAAATTCAAAAATTGAAAATTAAAAAATTAAAAGATCAAAAATGAAAAATTCCAAAATTAAAAAGTAAAGCCGTCCATAAAGTAAATTTCCCTGGGACCGTTTACAGAATCAAAACACAATTGCATGGAAATATTTATTGCAACAGATACATCAAGCTACTTTTAAACACATTCGCCACCGGAAATGAGACTTTTTCATCCCGTGGGACCAACGTTTGAATACTTGTTTCGGAGAAGTCTGCCGCCTGGGATTTGAACCATTGTGTTGCAACCATGTACACCTCCCAGTCGAACTTCTGCAGGAGACTTGCTGGGAGATGTTTAAAAATCCACTCTACAGCCCGGATCTCGCTCCCATTGATTGCCATCTTTTCCTACACCTCAAGAAATGACAAAGGCGGCAGACTTCTGCGACACAGGTATTCAAACGTTGGTCCCACGGAATGAAAAATGTCTCAATTCCGGTGGCGAATATGTTTGTCAAGGATACCATCATTAACCTGCCGTGGGTATCGGCATGCTCACCACATGCCCCCAATCCTGCCATCTGCCTATGGTAGATTACGCAGCCGTTGGATGGTAGGCCTAGTCCCTTCATGGATGCAGAGTCACGAGGTAGTAGAGTATGTACTGTATATATCATAATACTAAAGTTGTATAAAATGTACTGGATCCTATCTGTTCCGATTTGTTGCAAAACTACTATACTGATTGATTTCAGGGTATTAATGTCTTATGAAGATATTTAGTTTCAGTGGTTACACGCAGAAACTATACAATATTGGTCCCTAATTTGTTTTCTTTGCAGAACATTAATGCCATTCTCCCCGTGTATCTGCCATAGTATTGAGAACCAGAAATTTAATATGAAGAGTGTTATAACGCAAGAACTTACAGAAAGTTTTATTACCATTTCATCTTCGCAAAGAACCGACAACTTTTATTGCTGCAGTACAAAAACCACCATACCACTATGGAGGTTCTCAAACCAGACGAACAGAAAGGAATAAAAGAATTTCAACACATCAAAAGAGAAGAAATTTAATTTCCTTTATTTAATTTACGGGTAATATAGCGTTTCTTTAAACTTTCTCTACAGCCATCAGTCATGCAGTAAAGTTCAATATCAGGAGAAGAGCGTTTTAAAAAGCTGTCTTGTGTTACTGTTCTTTATTATGCGCTTAGAGGCATAACAGTCGAGATCTGTCAGTACAATACAATGGAAGAGCTCCACTTCATTGTCTAGGTAAGTATTATTAAACATAAAAGTCACGTAAGTATATCATACAATACTTAACACTCAAGTATCTGTAAAAAGGTATTTTCATTACTCCATTCTCTAAAATCTATGAACGACTTCCTCCCTAGTGAACTAAAGAAAAATCTAGTCCAAGCGCTAGTGATGCCTCATTTCAATAATTATTGTGATATTCTGTTGACCACCTTAAATACCAGTCTTACTGTCAGATTTCAGCTACTCATAATCCTTGTGTTAGATTTATCTGTAACAAGCATGTACCCGCGATTATTTACATAATTGCTAGATGCTTTATTAAATAATTTATTTAACAGAAAAATAATTATGATATTATATTTATTAAGACTTACATAGCTTTTCATAAACTGCATGAATTACATTATTTTATTCTTACATTGTTTTTCCGTAACAATTATAAATGATTGAACGAACAGAATGAATCTTGTGCTTCTGTATGGGCATAAAAATTCGAAATGAAACGATTAAAACGTACCAAAGTCTTATGAACCTTACCCAAATCATTCGTAAATAATTACAACTAATAATTTAAAAAACTAAAATCCCGGTTTCGATGTACATTTCAACCTTAAAGTGCGACGCCCGGAAAGAAAAGACCTCAGAATCGAGTTCCCTAGTATAAAAAAAACCTGCATTGTGAGTTTCGTCCAAGTCGTTCAATGCTCTTTTTTCCCGGTTGCAATAGAAATTAATCTCTTACTCCTTGTTAATAGGTGGAACTGGCTGTGCGTTCATGACATACCAAGTTTGGTTTTTATATTAAGACTCTTTGCTCGTTGGGGGCTGTGCTTTCAAATCCCCACTGAGGTTCTCGGGAAATATTTTTTTTATGAACTGACACTGAATCGGAGATAGAATCCGTGCATTTAGACTCCCTTATAGCCTATTACCATTTAGCCATAATTAACTTTAAACAGTGCGGGAATACTTTACGATTTTTTCGGGGAAAAAAAATTGAACTTTTTGGAATTCTTCCGTCGGTTACAAGCTAAAAGGTATAGTACGCCAAATCTCAGATTTGAAGCTCATCTGGAAGTGGGTAGTATTAATTGCGCATTTTATTCAGTAAATTTCAACTTATATTAATTTGGTACGTGGTACGAATATTCATGGTACGTAAACATCCAATTCGGTATTTTACGATTCGTTATTCGTTATTCGATTAGTTCGGTATTCGGACTTTACGATTGGGGAAGCCATGAAAAAACAAATGTCAAATTGACCGGAGATGGGATTTGAACCTGAGACCTCTCGATTGTCAGTCCAAGACGTTACCATCTCGGCCAGCTCGCTCGATTTATGGAAATTATTTCTGTCACTAGCATGTCTTCAAAGCCCAGTGTATTGCAACTTCCAAAGTTCTAAAGATTGTAGGTAATATTGTTGTCATGAGTTCTGAGTAGAGGCTTTAAAGCTGCATTCGCCCATTTGAAGGATTTTTGAAGTAAAACTTCTTTAGTGGCGGTAGAGGATAAATCGGGAAAATCAGTCACATTAAAACCGTCACGAAATCAGTCACACTAAAACCGTCACGAAATCAGTCACACTCAAAACCGAACGAAATTACTTACTTGTTTCGGTGCGGACTGCACAGAAAACAATCAACTCAATGATTAGGAGTAATGAAAGGAAATTTTTCAGACCTTACTGCGTCAATGGCAATAGACAATTCCTAAGCAATCTAAAGGTATATTATCTATTTTATGGAACCCGGAGGTTCATTACCGCGCAAATCCAAAATTAAAAAATACAAATTTAAATAATTTTTATAAACAAAATTAAAAATTAAAACATCCAAAAATCCAAAATTTAATAAATAATAAATTCCAAAAATTAAGAATTAAAAAATTAAAAAATCGAAAATACCAAAATTGAAAGAAATTAAAAATCGAAAATTAAAAAAACTAAAATACAAAATTAAAAAATCCCAAAAATAAAAAATTCAAAGAATCAAAATTTAAAAAATCCAAAATTAATAAATTCAAACATCCAAAATTTAAAAATCAAAAGATCCAAAATTAAAAAAAATTAAAATCCAAAATTAAGAAATACAAAATTTAAAAAAACAGAATTAAAAATTATAATATCCAAAAATCCAATATTTAATAAATAATAAAATCAAAAATTTAAAAATCAAAAAATCAAAAATTTAAAAAATGAAAAAATAAACAATTTAAAGATCGAAAATTTAAATAATCCAAAATTAAAAATTCAAAGATCCAAAATTAAAAAGTCCCAAATCCGAAATTTAAAAAGTCCAAAAACCCAATAAAAAGTCCAATAATGCAAAATTGAAAAAATCCAATAATCATAAATTGAAAAAATAAAAAATAAAGTTTTACTTCTGTCGCTTGGCGTTCCACGCACTCTTTTTTTAGGGTTCAAAATTGAAAAATTGAACTTTTTGGAATTTTTCCGTCGGCTAAAACCCATAAGCGTGCCAAATTTCAAGAATCTAGATAATCTGAAAGTGATTAAACATTAATGTCAGTGTGGCTTTATATTAAAGGGATATCAGACGATTTGACCATATGACGCCGTCTTTTAAAACATTGTCATGGATGCGCCCTAAACAACGAAGAATGTTCCATTCTCATATTTTCCTTCGTAACATACTATTAAATTATTCCTTCTTATTTACAATCTCCTTTTGATCCTCTTTCGTCCTCAAGAACGCATATCCAAAAACTACTGCTTATCATTTTATTCTCCATTTTTAGTGTGTCAATTCCTTGCTTTTGAATTCGTTGCCTTGTCATATCAAAGACTGTCGAAATGTACAACAATTTAGAAATGAATCGAATATACATTTAGTTAGTAATTAATTAGTTAGCAATATTATAAGTTAGATTTAACTCTGTTTTAGTTTATCAAACTTGTTATTAAATCCTTGTTATTTTTATTGTCTGTAGCATGTTTAATTATAATTCTTAATTTTATCAAATCTTGTATTATTTCTAACATGTAGTTTTGTTGCTGAAGCGGAAGAAAATGCCTTTCGGTCTTAACTTCGCCAGTATAAATAAATAAATAATATTATCTCACAATTGAAGTATATTCCATCAATCCATGTCATTTTTATGATTCGATCACTAGAAATAGTATTCTACCGAGTTAATCTCACTCCAACCAAGCGTAAGGTTCTAAAATAAATACTGAATGTAAGGGAAATATGCTCAATTAACTAATGGAAAGAATACTAAAAATTACTTATATATACATTCTATGTAAGTATCGAATGAAAGTTAAGTAGGCCTATTCTTTATCTTCTACGGGTTTCCTATTCTAGCACTGTAGAGATGTACGTAATCCGAGAATATCTCACTTTTAAGTAAACCTGATTGAGACATAAAGGAAATCTAGTTGACAGTAATATAATGTAAGATTTTTCTTTCTTATCTCACTATCCGTAAGAAAATGCGAATTTCATTTCGTCAGCTTCACGATAAGTGGATTGTGAAAGAGAACTGAGAATTCAAAGTTCACTGTAAAGATTTCTTCCCAGGGGTGCTCTACAACTTAAGATTAACTACTGTTCCAAACGAAATGTTGTAGAAAAGTTCTCATTGGATGCATTTGGCTTACATGAATAGCTATCAGCTTCAAGAATGTCATGCAAAGACTTCTATAGTCACTTTCGTGAAAACATTCCATGATACTTATTTCAGTGGACTATTTTACGTCATTAAAATGCTAATGCCAAATCAAGTCGGCTTCAACCACAACTAACTTGGACTTCTAAAAAGCAAATGGAAAAGTTATTACACTCAGAAACTCTGATTCCCCTTGTTATTAAGCGGACATAGAACTTCCTTTCTGTTCCGTAAGTCTACACAAATACTCTCGTTCTGTAATCCCATTATTTCAGTTGAACCTCAGTTTAGACATTTTTCTTTGATATTTCGTATTTAGAATTTTCACGCAATGTATAATTATTTCTATTAATCTGTCACCATTTGGAGATCTTTGTCATTATATAATTTGCAAAGGCTGTACAGGAAGTGTATTTGCAACTTCACGACACATGAGGGGTAAAATGAAACACTCATTTGCATAATGATTTTAATAATAATAATAATAATAATAATAATAATAATAATAATAATAATAATAATACAAATGATAATAATAGTTATTAATAGTTATTATTATTATTATTATTATTATTATTATTATTATTATTATTATTATTATTATTATTACATGTAATAGAATAGCATATGCTGACGACTTATGTATATGGAATAAAATATCTACAGTCTCTGACTGTAAACTATTGCAAAGGAATATCGATCGCATAAAACAATGGTGCAGCTCAAATCTTATGCTAATTAACAGCAGTAAGACCCAGAGTATGATATTTAGTAGGAAAACTAACCAAATAATATACAATTATCGTCTTGGCCAAAATATAATAGCACGCTCAGAAAATATAAAATACCTGGGTGTTTTCCTTGACTCGAAATTATTCTTCCATGTCCATATCGACCATATTTTCACACAGGCTCTAAAAACTCTTGGATTAGTTCGCTTAATTTTTCATAATTTAAAAAGTATAGAGTCACTAATTACTCTTTATAAATCTTTAATTCGCAATGGCTTAGAATATTGCAGTGTTGCATATAATAGTATTACTGTCTCTGACAGTAATAAGCTGGAACGAATACAAAGAAAATTTGTTTCCCTTATACGTAGTAAGTTTAGCAGAAATCTGGACTACTATGAAATACTTAAGTTATTAAATCTGTAAACATTACATAATAGGCGTATTTCAGCAGATGCTAATTTCATAGCTAAAGTCTTTCGTGGGGAAATACACTGCAAATCAGTTCTAGATAACATAGGGCTTTCTGTCCCTCATAAAAGAGGAACAAGAAATCGAACAATTTTTGCTGTACAACAGCCTTACACAGTTCCTTGTTTCAGATTGGCCATTAGAAATTCAGATATATTCCACAAGCAGTGATTCCAAAATGCTAAAATATTTTAAATATAAGTGTCTGACCTGGTTTCTTTAAACCAGAATGGTTTCATATCAAATCTGTAACATATGAACATAGACATTCCACCACTTGGAATGTGCTGACTAGTCTAAACATGCTGACCACACAAAATTGATCAATGAGGCTTACAAAGCTGACTTGACATACTTACAAGTCATATGTCTTATTATGAATCATTATGTAATTATGTTATTCCTGTTTGTATATGTCTTCTATTATTATTGTATATCATCATCATCGTCATCATCATCAATCATCGCATTATTACATAAGAAGCCTACTGTTTAAAATTTGTAAAAATTGTCTATAGCTTCTCTAAATAAATAATTGTAATTGTAATTATTATTATTATTATTATTATTATTATTATTATTATTATTATTATTGAACATAACATAACATACCATTCCCGTCTGCGAAGATCTATTTTCCAATTTGTTTTAAAAAAGTCAATAATCTTCTGTTTGGAGAAGAAAATGTCCTCCCATAAGAACATCTTACAAAGTTCAATGTTTAAATTTAAATTATAAGAAATTCAAAAAGTTTTCATACAGCTACTGCGATATTCGTATTATGTAACTTTACTGAAGAATAACTAAATTAGGCTTAAAAAATTCTTAAACGAAATCTTCTATAATTCAAAGTAAAATTAAAATTAAATTTACCAACATATTTGTAACATTAATCGTATTATGGATTCTTTACTGAAAATTTTATTGATTTGTAAATAAACCTATACACATTTTTTGTCAGATTTGATATAGAATGCCGAAAGCTGAAGCTTCAGAAAACGACTTGGTATAAAATGAACTATTAAAAACATTTATAATAAATATTCTCGTATACTTACTTAACGAGACTCAAGTTTAAAAAAATTATTTCATAGAAATGCTTCTGCATGTATTATACACAACAAATATTTATTTATTTATTTATTTTTTATTATTTTATTTATTACAAGAGATATTACAAGAGGTATTACATTTAGTAATACACCCGAATGAGCAAGACTGCTCGTGCTCGGGTGCCGTTTCAAAAATATCAAAGTGAAGAAAGAGGAGAGACAAAGAAATAGAGTGTATAATGTGCTTAACTAAAAAAGAAAGTAAAACAAAAACATTAAACATAAAAACATAAATACATAAAAGGAGTGAAACAAAAATTACTTAAAAGCTAAAAAATTACAAAAAATTCTTTACATATCTATTAAAATTAACAGTGGAGTATGCTGAGAGATCAGGATTTTTTCTGATAATTGAGTTATAGAAGCGCGGTCCAAAATTAATGTTATGCTTTAATCCTGCCGATGTGAGACATTTGGGTTCTAATAGGAGTAAATTAGTATTTCGTCTAGTTTTGTAGATATGATCACTGGAAGAGTATTTTATACGATGTTTGTGAAAATATTTTAATATAGAAAATTTGTAAATTTGGTCCAAGCTTAAAACATTAAATTCCGAAAATATTAGGCTAGTTGGGTAATCAATGTGTTTTCTTAGACAGATTTTTATTATTCTTTTTTGTAAAAGGCAGAGGGGCTTAAGGGTAGTTTTCGCTAATCCACCCCAGACGAGAATGCCATATTGAATAATGGACTGGAAAAGTGCTAGATAAACGGAACGTAAAACAGTAATGGGCATACAGTGGCGTAAAATGACAAATTTATGAATTGTTCGGCGTAGTCTATTACAGATGTAGTTAACATGGTGAGACCATTTAAGGTGTTTATCAATAAAACTACCCAAATATTTCACAACGGCTGTTTCTTTCAGTGGTAAGCATTTACAATTCACATCAAAATTACAATTATGTATTATTAAATTTAAATTTGTACATTTTTTTCGCGCTATCTGACCAGTAGATGTTAATGAGAAAGGAACTAATGTTGATTTATCCACGTTTAGTGACAGAAGGTTAGAATCGAACCATTTTTTTATAATTTTCATGCCAGTATTAGCGTATTTATATGCTACTTCCCATGAATGACCACTGAAAATCACAACAGTGTCATCTGCGTATGAAAATATGGAGCCGTTTATTTGATTTAGGTTTAAATTTAGCAAATCATTTACATATATTAAGTATAAGATTGGTCCTAATATCGTTCCTTGTGGCACACCAATATCAATATTTGATATTTCACTTATATGGCTGTCAACCTTTGTCATTATACATCTATTGCTCAGATATGATTCAAATAATTTGTAAACTGTTCCTCTAATTCCTATCTTATTCAGTTTATCTAATAGTATCGAGTGAATAACAGTATCAAAAGCTTTACGTAAGTCCAAGAAAATTCCTAAACAATTATTACCTTTGTCTAATTCTTTAATAATGTTACCTGTAACGTTAATAAAAGCATCGTCAGTAGATATGTTGCTCTGGAAACCAAATTGATTTTTAGATATAATTTCATGTTTTTGTAAATAGTTTAGTAGCCTAACTTTTATGCATTTCTCTAGTACCTTGGAAAAGGCCGGAAGAAGTGATATTGGTCTATAATTGTTTAAATCATTCATTTTCCCGGATTTATGTATAGGTATTATCACAGCATTTTTTAGAGTATTGGGGAAAACACCTTCTGTGAAACGAAGATTGAAAATATAGACAAGAGGTTTTACAATATATTTAATGATAGATTTCAATGTAATGTTTTTTATTCCATCAATGCCTGGAGCTACATTATTATTTAAGGTCTTCACAATGTTAATAATTTCGCATTCATTAACAGGACTGAGAAACATAGATGTGATTGGATTCATGGCTGTTTTATTGTACTCCGAAGAGTCTGACGATGCCTTATTAACGTTTGAGGTTACACTGTGCCCTATTTTTGAGAAGTATTTATTAAATTCATTTGCGATATCCTCTTTGTTTGTTATGTGAGTACCATTTTCATTTATTAATTCTGAAACCGATTTATTTTTTTCAATACCTATATCTGTGGCTTCATTAACAGTTTGCCAAAATTTCCTAGGGTTGTTCTTATATTCTTCAAATTTTAATTTATAATAACTAATCTTAATATTTCTTATAACAAGAGTCAGCATATTTCTATAATTTTTATAATAAATTTTCAAATTTTCATTGTTTGGGTCATGAATTACTTTTTTCGCAATCTTGTCTCTAGTACGAATAGATTTGATTATGCATACAGTGATCCATGGCTTAATTTTTTTGAATTTATGAGGAAGCTTTTGATTGCTGGTCGAACTACTTATTATGTATTTCTTAATTAAATTATAAAATAACTGGAAAGAAGTATTTGGATCTTTACATTTATACACAGAGTCCCAGGTTTCTCTCTCAATAAGCGAGACTAATTTTTCATTGTTAATGTTATTTGAAATGGGCAAAGATTGTTGAGTACCTGGGGATTTCGAAATGTGACCATTAGGATTTTTTAGTAGAGAAAAAACGGCATAGTGGTCAGTTACGGCGCTACAGAAAATTCCTGGTATAAATTTCCATTTCTTTTTAGTTTTAAAAAATATATGGTCTAAGCAAGTTTCCGAGCCTGGTCTCGTAACGCCATTTAAAAAATTTACAAAACCATGTGCATGTAACATATCCATATACCTGTTTCCAGTAATATCTAAATGATTTTCAATTTTCTGAATATTTATGTCGCCAACAATTAGATGGTTATCTTTTTGCTTTGAATTTATTAAAAAGCGTTCAAAATTATCAAGGAAATCATATTTACAGGTGTTCGGTGATCTATAAATAGCTGTTAATGAAAATGTATTGTTGCCAAACGTAAAATTTAAATGCAAAGAATTACATTCTGAAATTTCCATGTCAGTGAGAGTGAAGTCAATATTATTCTTGCAATAGACCACTAAACTATCGCATTTGCTGTACTTATTCATTTTAACGTTTTTTGTATAACCGGGTAAATCAAACCCAATATCATGACTTAACCAGGCTTCCGTTAGTATAATGAAATCAAAATCTTGTTTTAGGCTTTGCAAGACAGTGCAGAATTCTAAAAAATGTTTATTAAGGCTCCGAATATTTAAGTGAAAAATTTTGAAATCATGGATTGTTTTGTTTATGAAACTAAAGCAGGAATCGGCATTTTCCAAGACTGTCGTTATTGAATTGTCGGAATAGTTGCTTAATTCATAAATAAATAAATAAATATAAAATAATTAATTGGGAAACAGAAAATAACACATTGTATTAAGATTTCAAAAGCTCTAACTAAAAACTAATTTAAACTGTTCAATAAACATGTTTCCGAAGACTTTATGTTTTATTGTTTACGGACATAGACTTAGGATTGTTTAGAATAAGTACTGAATATTTTTATTATTGTGGTGAAGATAAGATCAGGCCATGTTAAACAATTTTACATATGCGAAGATAGCCGACAGATACAATTTTACAAAATGTATTCGTTTTGAGTGAATGCCTAAACAGTTTTTCTTCTTATATAATAGGCCTATACAGTTTTGAAGTACAAGGACGTTAAAAAGTCGGAATTGCTTGTAATTATTTCATACACAAACCTCGCTTCTCACTTAACCCTTCAATGTATAATATACCCTATAGTATACACTAGTTTGCCTTAATTTTGTAATAAACTAACGGAAAATATCTAAAAAATCTAAAATTCGTGTAAAATTAAACAGAATAGGGTACACGAAAAATACTGTCGGCTTAATCATTGTGTTAACTGTTTTTTATGCAGTGCGGCACACATTTCAAATCTGCATGCAAAGTTGACCCAAATTTAATGCGCTAGTCTTTATGTTTTTTGGGTGGTTTACTTATTTATGGAGTAATATTAACTCACTAAAATACGGTGCTTTCCATCCAAGATTCAGAAATTTCTATATATCTAATACAAAGGATCAGTTGAATTTCTAGTGACAAAGGTTGTAAGTTCTCAACGTATTTTAGACTATTAATTAGGCTACACATGATAAGGAAATATTAGTGGCGTCCTGGACTACAAGTTGCAGGCTGATTGCCGGGTAAAACGGTGATGAGAAAATGAACGGGAGACGGAAAACTTCATGAATGACACCATGTTAGGTGAAGTACACAGGATGTTCACTGATTCTACATTAGGCTGTAGATCTCAGCTACTGGTAATACTATTTCAGTAGTTAGCATATAAACAGAGATATCTTCTCTATCCTACTCTCGACCACTACGACCAATCGTGAAATAGACTTTGTTCTCCAAGTAAAGATTAATAAATATACAAACTCAGTTCCTCGCAAATGGCTTTATTAAAGCCGCTAAATGCACTATTTTGAAATTATAAGTCAATTTATCTTAAATACATTAATTCTTATGAGATTTAATTATTTGTTGCTCCTGAATAAACATGTTTAATTCAAATTAAAGATCTAGAGAAGTAATTAAAAGTAACTATAACTCTATGTCCTTTGAAAATGGGACACGTATTACATTTTTCCTGGACAGTATGACCACCTTGTGAGCGATCGACACTCCCATCAACTCGTGAGGTAGGTCACAAAAAGTAGTCCAATTCGACATCCATTTTAATATTTAAAGAAACCCCATGGAAATCTCTCAGCGATGATGAAACCCAGCCGTCCTAAATTAAAACTGTTCCATTTGCTTGTATCACTTTCTTAATATATAGAATTAGCCGATGTGCTGAGGTAAATTTTGCTTCACATTACAAAATTTTGGGGATTAATACTTTACTGTGTGTTCCATTTGCTTCTATCACTTGCTTAATATATAGAATTAGGCGATGTGGTGAGGTAAATTTTGCTTCACATTACAAAATTTTGGGGATTAATACTTTACTGTGTGTACACATGCAGGTAAAAGACTAGCTTGAGGGTATTTGATTAGAGAGAAGTTTTCTGTTAAAAAGAAGATTAGGACTGGTGTGTAAGAATAATAGTATTTCTGTTTGCTTGGGGCAGGTAAACATGGTGATCTGTGTACAAAAGCACTTGTTATTTCACGCCTTTTCTCACTCTATCCTGTTGCTATTTCACCTTGTTTCGTGTGTTTCTGTCGCTCAGGCTGTGGAAACTTCTGACATTTAAATAGCAAAAAATAAACTGTAAGTGAGCGTCACAAAACCTTCTCATTTAGTAAGGATCTTGTTCAACTTGGTTAGGTCCTTCTTCTATAGTTCTAGAACCATAGAAGATTTTAAATTGTTTAACTAGTAGTTCTTATTATCACTTCACATCTGATTTTAAAAGTGAACAGTCTATTCGTGAATCTTTACTCTGCATGGGTCACATTTGTAAATATTTTTAAATTTTCAATTCTGTAAATCATCTTATTTACTCTTTGACATTTATGTTTACATACATAATAGGCTTTATTGACAAACATTATAACAAGAAGGGCCCATATCTCTGTAAAAACTTTAAGCTTAGGTTAGTCTTCATTTAATGTATCACTAAGGGAATAAGGTTGTATATTACATACTCACTTCGCTCATTGAGGCTCAGCCCCCAAACCCTCGCTGAGGTTCTCGGGAAAGGTTTTTAAAAATATATATGGGAGATAGAGTGCGTGTATTTAGTCTGCTGTGTTGGCTAGTTTCCCTCTATAAATTACTTCATAGGGGCCGAGATATGAATTTTTCAAAATTTCAACCCCCTCCCCCAATCCCCACACTTGGGACAATTTTGTTCATTAACGAACTTGTCCGAACTATTGGGTCTAGAAATAACATAATATAATTTGGTTCAAATTTATATTCATAAATATATATATATATATATATATATATATATATATAACAATTTTTTCAACGGGTGGTGGTTTCGTACTTAGGGAGGAATGAAACGCAAAGATATGAAAGAATTTTTCGAAAGTCATGACACAGTATCGATTGCAATAAGTAGATTTTTCAATCGAAATCTACCTAAAAACTATTTAAAATAATAAAATATTGATTAGCTTGGTTATGTTCTTCTGTAGTTCTTGAAATACATTTCGACAATTAAAATACCATCTTCAGTCTGTTTTTATGAAGACGGAAAGCGTCCTGTTCCTTTGAGCGCAGGTTATGTACGGGTGATGTACATTTAATTATATTAACTTATGACGATATATATATAAAACTTATATATAACATATATATATATGTGTGTGTTTGTGGGTGTGTGAAACAAGAATAAATCTCATCTCTGCACAGAAAATATTAAGCTATGGTTAGACTTCTATTAATACATGATTGAATTAGTGTATATATTCTTACATGAAATATCTCAGTTTCCTCTAGCTAGGAGTCGAAGCGATGGGCTATCCTCTACAGGAAAATAAACTTTACCAAAACACTCTTCGGTAATGAAACCTCCACTTGTAGGCCTTATACTCCTTGACGCCTTTCATCCATCCATTCACTGTATCCCCTGCAATGACGATGCAGGCTACTTCTCCGACAGCCGTGTACTGCGTGTTATCTAAACACACTCCGCAAGGCGCTATTAATATTATTCAGTGCTATTGAGATGTAGGCATTCACTATGTCCCCTACAATGACGAAACACGCTTCTTCTTCGACAGCCGTGTACTGTGTGCTATCTAAACACAATCCGCACGGCGCTATTTACCATATTCAGTGCTGTTGAGACGTAAGTTGTATGTGAAATAATATAATTTCTTTTTGCATTTTATTGAAGCAAAATTCTGGAGATAAAAATGGTTCAATTAGTAGGCCTATTCAATTATTCCAATTTGACCTGAATTTAGTTTAGAGAGAAAATCCACAAGGGATAGCAGCCCCAATTATAAGGAATCCCTGAAGGTTCAGCTTACTATTAAATCTACACGACACACACCCACACACACAAAAAAAATATATCTAATATATAAAGTCGAATGTGTGTTTGTGGGTATGTATGTATGTATGTATGTATGTATGTTTGTTCCTTATACAAGTCTACATTTCTTTACCAATTTACACGGAATTTTGCACACATACCCAGTTAAGCCCGGAAAGTATAGCGGTCAACATTAAAATTGAAACAAATCAGTCCTTCCCTTGAAAATTATACAATTTCTGTGAATATTCTACTGAAAAAAATGAAATGTTGTTCAGTTCACATGGCAACAGTGAATTGTTTACTGTGATTACATAGGGCCTTGGCAACTATATAGCCTAATGCTGGACTTTAACGAATTATGATTCCATGTAATATATTGGCGAAAATAATTATTGAAAAATGAATTGCACGAAAATAAAGCACAGTGTGATGCAGTCACATAACTTTCTCTACCCTCGACATAAGAAATATTTTCTCACTTCACATTTTGATGTAGAATAAGAGGTCGTATTGCAGGAACAACTTAAGTGTGTGAGTATGCTATATCAGAAGTCGGTAAATAGTCAGTTATCCATAGCTGTAGGCTTTGTATTAGTTGAGATTTATCATAGGCCCTAAGCATGGGATGGAACATTTTGAGTCCTATACTCGCAGTATATTATGTCCCGGGTTTTAGGGGAGGAAAGTATGAAAGTGATACTGCATTTCTATTTTATTTCAGGCCCGAAACGGTTTAACATGAGAATGAGAAATAAAATTTTCCGTCAAGTCAATACAATCTTACGTAATTTATGTTTCTTCTTATTTCAACCCCTCCCAGGCATGATGAGTAGAAGCAACGGAATGCAGCATTCGACATCCTCTATGAACCATGAAAAGCTATATCTAGCGTTTTCTGAGGGAATAGTCTGAGTGCCATATGTTGTTCTTCCTCATTTCGAATTCTACATACATTATTATATCAGGACCTAGAGTTTCAACATCGAAAGTCCTCCATAAGTTAATTTCAAATTACAAAATACAAAGCCCGGGCGACGCCGGGCCTTTTCAGCTAGTATATTAATAAAAATGAATTTTCATAATGTATGTCGCCGCAACACTTCAGAACGGTTCGACCGATTTGGTTGATTTCTTTTTTGTTGTGTTTGTAATTGTCAGGACAAGGTTTGTATGAAAGAAATTTTTTGGAAAATCCACGGAAAACGTCGGAAATGTGAAATGAGGCACAGTTAGAGAGTTCTTCTGTCAATTTTTTACATAAAAAAGATTAAAAACTTGATGTGTGACAAAAGAAGTGTTTTCATAACAAAACAAACAAACAAAAAAAGAAGTGTGAGTCTTGCAACCAAGCCAAATCGAAAGTGTGTATGTATGCATGTGGGTATGTTTGTTCCCTATACAAATCTACATTTCTTGACCAATTTGCACGAAATTTTGCACACATACCCAGTTAAGCCCGGGAAGTAACGCGATGAAGACTAAAATTCAAACAAACCAATCCTTCCCTTAAAAATGTATGTAATTTCTGAAAATATTATACTGAAAACTGAAATGCAATTCAGTTATCATGACAACAGTGTACTGTTTATAGTGTTCCCATAGAGCTTTGAGAACGATATAATACTGGGCTTTAACAGATTCTGATGCTATCGATGTAATACATTGGTGAAAATAATTAATGAAAAATGAAATCCACGAAAATATAGCACAGTGTGATGCAGTCACACAACTTTCTCTACCCTTAACACTGAAGATATCATTTTCTCACTTCACATTTTGATGTAGAATAAGCGGTCGTATTGCAGGGACAGCTTAAGTGTGTGCCAGTGAGTATGCTATATCAGAAGTCGGTAAAAAAATCCTATCCACTGATTCGTCACTCATAGCTGTAGGCTTTATACAGGGATGTTTGTCATAGGCCCTAAACTTCTACAAGAAGACAAAATACGATGGAACATTTTCAGTCCTATGCCCGCAGTATATTATGTCCCAGGTTTTGGGGGAGAAAAGTATGAAAGTGATATATATATATTAATTTCAGCTCCGAAATGGTTGTATGGTAACAGGAGAGTGAGAAATAAAATTTTCCATAAAGACAATACAATCTTATGTAATCGGAATTTATGTTTCTTCTTATTTCAACCCCTCCCAGGCATAGTGTGTAGAAGCAACGGAATGCAACATTCGACATCCTCTGTGAGCCATAAAAAGCTATATATAGCGTTTTCTGAGGGGATAGTTTGAGTGTGATAAGTCGTTCTTCCGCAAGTTATATGTAGGCCTACATATTATACAAGGCCCTAGAGTTTGAAATCGAAAGTCCTTCATAAGTTAATTTCAAATTAGAATTAAAAACCCGGGCAACGCTGGGCGTTTTAAGCTAGTATATTATAAAGAATTTAACAAATGCAAATCTGTTATCCTGACAACATATCTTTTTACGGATTTCGAATTTGCAATAGTTAGCCATGACACATTGATTAGATGTTTATTTCGTTCATCAAGGTGAACACTGTTATATACAGAAGATAATATATTACTCTGAAATAATTAGGCCTACATACTTTAAGTGGAGTACATTGATTAGATGTTTATTTCGTTCATCAAGGTGAACACTGTTATATACAGAAGATAATATATTACTCTGAAATAATTAGGCCTACATACTTTAAGTGGAGTTCTTCGCCAGTGTATTTTTTTGAAATTTTGACATATTTTAAGAATGTCTTACATCAGTGTATACGAGTTTGAATTAGGGTTAAGTATCAAACTTTAAATCTTTGTTCTTCCGTAAGTCCTGCTTAATGAATCGATCTGCAGCTTAACTCGGAAATCGATAACAAAAATAACTTATTCTCTGCATGTCATAATTGCAATTAACTTTTTACTGACTAAACAAAAGCATTCTGGCACTTTGTTACGTCAGTTTACCCGATTTTATTATTCTATGGTAATTATTTTTTAAACTATTCACTGCAAAAGAAGAAAGACTTTTTTATCCAAAAATAAAGTTGACGTTTTATCTTAAGAGGTCACAAAAAAACTCTTCAGGTGAGGAAAGCTGTGATCATTTCATTTAAAGAATCGTCCTGATTAAAAGAATAATTAAAAAACTAAATACTCTGTTTTTTTCCACAGATACACATTAAGACATTCGTTCCAGTACAACATGACTAGCGTACAGTAAAAATATGCCTAATTATTTGAGCTGGGTCTGTTAATTTAGAATTAAATTCATTACAGTATAATCTACAGAAATGCACATCATGTTATTAACCTACTTACCGGCAACTGACACATACGAGTATATAGCTAGGATAACCACTAAAGAGCATTTAATTATGAAGTCAGGCAAATACTCTGTTTGCATAAATTACGCAGTAACTTGTTTGAAACAAGTGCAATGCAAGTAATCTAGTTGCTCAGCTGCAGGCACCAATAACAGTGGTCCAAGAGTTAATTATATTGATGGCTGATTGGAAACTTGCAGTTTTGTTGAAGCAGAAGAGGATATTAGTTCTATGTTCTGTTTATACTGAAGCAAATTGAATTACTTTCCCTTCAATTTATAATACGCATTCGTGGATTTATTATAAAATACATATTTTTCGTTATCAATAAACTAGTTGAGTTCTACTATTGCAGGAACGTTTATGCAACCCACGCCGCCCGTGCCTTACAGGACCGCGACCTGTCGCGAGAGGAAATATATTTCGATCACATACATGGCATTGGCCAGACATGGATATGAAGGCCTCCCCGGATGGGTGGTTAGCCCAATGCCGGAGCCACCTCCGAGACAAGAACACATAGGACGAAACACACCAATCGCATACACACTCATGCCGAAAAAGGCGCGGTTGGGATGAAAATGGCAAAGACGGCCAGACCAATGGTATCTGAAGTAACCCAGACGTCCGTCTCACAAGCGAGGGGAAAAAACCATAAAATATCCACCTAGATAATTTTTCCCGATCACGAATAGAACCCTGGCCCGCTGCGTGAGGAGAGCGAAGGCATCCCCGGCACCACAGAGGTGGACCCATATCCACGATATGGTCCTAACTTGACTCTGTAAAACAGATTCTTTTCTAAAAAAACAATTGAAGGGTCTGTTAGCAAACCCGGAAATCTCCATTCTGAAAAAGATAGAGATGCTAACTTCTAATGAAAGTTTAATGCATTTCCTTATACATATTTAGTGTGTGTGTTTCAAACCCATCTTCCCACAGAAGGGAGGAACTCAGATTTGAAACACATACACAAAATTTGTAACAGAAAATGCATTTAGATTGTAGGTTATCGTATACGTTTAAAAATCACAGTAGAATACAATAGATAAATCTATACATAGATAGAGGAAGCATTGAGTCTGATATTACAGTGAGATAACGGGAAACGCTGTTTGACAATAGCAAGATTCTGGGGGGGAAAAAAAAAAAACAGTTCTTGCTGCCGTGATATTGAAACCTCGAGAATCTTATTGGATGTAAGTATTTTAGTAAAAAGTTATATATTCAGTTTTTATAAGTATTTTATATTCCTACCTTTGAGCTGGTTTTAGCAGTTTTGTAGGTGATTCCGTAGGCTCTAAACTTTTCAGCAGAGTGATTCTATAGAAACGCAACTTATTTAAAACCGATTAATTATTATTACCTTAAAAAATTTGTTGCCAACCAACCGATTGTGGACATCATCTACTTATGTAGATCGGTGTATAATAAATGTTTAAAAATATAAACAATATTTTTAAGGCAATTAAACACCATATTAAAATAATACTGTAATAGAAATTTGAAACCAGAAATACGAGCAAGAGTGGTCCGTGAAATACAGTCTTTTTTAATTTTGTTTTCATTTTTGTGGTATTGTTGAAATCATAATAGAAAATATTCTTCCAAATAGGCCTAAATTTCAGTAAATTTAAATTCAAGAAAGGACTGGTAGTGAAGTATAGGTCATTTTCTTAAATCAATGATAACTTACTCTTTGTATAAGATTCCTTAATATACAGTTTACTAATTACCATTTTACTAAACTTATTTGTTTCACGCAAGAAAACTGTATTTTCAACTAAATTCTGACCGTTCTAAGAAGGAAACCTGAAGTAAACAAAAACCAGTACATCTGTCTCACTCTTAACACATTACTCGTATGACTTAAGAGAGAGACAGACATACTGGTTTTTGTTTACTTTAGGTTTCTTTCTTAGCTCGTCTTTGGTACAGTGTTGAAGCCGTGAATTATGTATGTCAAATGACAGCTATGAAAAGTATTTTAGAACTGAGAGCGCTACATGCGTAGGCTATATTATCTGCATCTTACATATACGCTATCATTTATATGGAGTATATAATTAAAGTAAGATACTTATAGATGGACACCTAGGCTATAGGAAGGCGCCACTAATGTATGGGTGAAATTCGTGATATTTGAAATTCTGCTTACCCCAAGCAACATCCTCCATTGTGCTGGACCACAAAGACATTCAGATATCGATCCTCGCTTATTTGTGTACGTCTTTATCACCAGCACTTCCAAGACCTAACGAATTCTGCTCCCATCCTTAACAAACAATGTAGGCATCTTATCTGCCTGCCTGTCCGTGATGTTTTCTAGTGCGATCGGGTTACGCTGATGGGATCTCACTTTCAAGCAGGATTCCTTAGGCATGAGAAAGGAGAATAAAAATATTGTAAGTAATCTGTCAAGTTATTTGACATGAAGGCTATACTGACTGAAAATTGAAAAGCCAATAGAGACGTTTTATAATAGCGTATTTTCTCATACGGTGTGCTCTAATGGAATAACGTCTTGTACCACGACAGAGTTTTTCCTAGCGTAATTAGATACGGTACCGATACGGTGATTATACGAAAAAATGGAGAAACTGATTCATTCAGATCGCCATATTTTCAGGTATTTAAGATGGTTTATCGGCGGATAAGATACTGAGTCATAACAGAAGTAGAAATATCCAGAAACGAAGCCTATTGAATTAAAGATTGGATTTAATCTAATAACTGAAGAGGAATGCCGACTGTCCGATTAGAAAAAACGAATCTACAAAGGTTAGCAGATCCATTGCATAATATACTATAAAGAATTACAAAAAAATTATGAATTTCTGTTACCTGTAAACCTTATAATGAGAACTTAGTTTACACATAATATCATATATGGCTAGGCTGTAATAATATGAGGTTATGTATTACAGCTAACACAATATTTTGCGAAGTTCAGCTGTGGAAGCATATTAATGGATTGCCCTCGTCGTATTTATTCCTTATCACTAACGAATACTAGGTATCAAAGCTAAGATCCTACATGTCTTTCCGTAAACATTAACGCTACTTTTTTTACAATACGTGTCATCTTATAAAATACAGCGTTACAGGAATCTGACACATGCGCAGAGCATCAGTCACGTTACATAATCGTTCACAATCATTTAAAATGAGCTGGGCAAAAACTCTCTAATGTATGACTACAGAAATTATCTTGAAAAAAGTGGACTCAATCTAAAACAGTTTTCATTTACCATATAAAGTATTAAGTTTGAAGTAGCTAGCACCAATGCAGATTTTATGTGAACAAGACTGAATAGGTATGGCATAAAACTAAGCAGAAACGCTAAAGTATAGTAATTGATAAAAAAAAACCTTACACCTCTTTATTATAGTGATTAAAAGTATAGATCAGCAAAATTCTACAATTGTCCATTTCATTCCAGTCAAAAATATCCTATTTAAAACAATATATAATCGTACTTTCCAAAACTTGAATTAGGTAAATTACTGATATTTCTTAAATAAACAAAGAAAATGCGAAATATATTCACTACAAAAACATACAGAGTTTCCATGTTTTGGCAAATATATTCTTAAAATGGAAATAATCATTGTATGACAATACAAATTACCAGTCCAATTTTGTTTCCCAGTATCCAGATTTAGAAAATAAATGTGTAGTAGATTTCCAATTTAAAATTAATGAAAATCTTATAAACAATTCTGATAACTCAGCATTTTAATCATAATTGCTTATGAAGTTATTGCAGGCTATTAGTTGTTAATCTCTATTTTACCGTACACGACAAATAGTTATATAATCTTGTAATTCAATACAACAAATAAAGTTAAAAAAAATACAGTAAATCAGAAAATCTTATTGAACCGTACCAAAAATTAAATATTTTTATGATATTCATTATGAAGTTATTGTAGGCCGCTAGTTGTTAATAGCTGAAAAACAGTTATATTAATCGTTTAATACAATCCAATACAATGAGGGCTACCAGCTGTTAATACGTATTGTACCGTACATGAAAATTAGTCATTTATTCTTTTATTACAGTACAATACTATGAAGGCTGCTAGTTTAATCCGTATTGTACACGAAAAATAGTTAGTCTATATAGTCTTTCCATAATTGTAAACACTTCTGTAGCAAAACATTTAAAGGAATTTCAAACTTGATTTAACGTTTTGTAGAAATTAAGTTATCACTGACCTACCTCATCCTTTTAATAGTATTATAGTAAATAATTATAATGTGTACGCGAGTGTTTGATGTTTAGAGGGTAATATATCTGATTTAATGTAATGAAAATTTTTGCTTGTTTATCATTTTAAAAGTTTAGCTTCTACTGTGAGAGTTTTTGCCAAATTGTTGTGTATATTGTAAATTGCTTTAAACACATGTTCTACTGAATGTAAATAGATTGTGTTCATTGTGTGTAAACTTTATAAATACAAAAAAAAGCTTTGAATTAGAAGAAAAGCTTTTGATATGTGGAAAAGTAATATAACTGTGCCACTCAAAGCGAGATTAATAAATAATGACCATTTCTATTTTGAACTTCCGCATAAGGATGCATTAAAATGCACTAGCTGTATCCACAGTTATCACCTGTCAACTGTCAGACTCCATTTATATTTCAAATTATTGTGCGGTAGTTTAACGCTCTTAACAGGAAAAAGAGTTTCAAATACTGATACTTCTAATTTATTCTTTCACTGTACGATTTTTCTGTGCGATATATAGAATGATACCACCACTACCATTAAACCTAATTATATTTTTAAACTTACAGTATGCAATTATTATAATACTTTATGCACTTATCAAAGCAGGTAAAGTATATCTATATTAATAAAAGGAAGTGTCTGTCCTCCGTCTGTCCTTCTGTCTGTCCGCGATGCCCAGCGAAATCTACTCAACGCAGAGATCTGAAATTTTATACATAGGCGGACTAAAGGGTCGGAATGTGCACCTCGAAGCCGGAATTTTAATTTTCGCTTTCCTTCGTGAGTTATGAGTGAAAAACTGGCAGAAAACGTGCATTTTTTTGCGTTTTAGAAGCATCAGTTTCAGTAATACAAATCAATTACACTAGGCTTTGGCTATTTTTGTCATTCCTTCGACATAAAAGCATCGCGATCTCTTGAATGTTGTAGCTCACGCTGGTCGATTCATTTGTTTTTAATGTCAAGGCACGCAAACATAATATGAAATTTTCAACCTACACCGAAGAGGATTATTATTATTATTATTATTATTATTATAGGGATAATCAATATTAGCCTAAATATGGTCAATCCTTGTTCGATTTGAACGAAACTCACTATACAGGGGTTTTCTGGGCCAAGGAACTCGAATCTGAGGTCGCTTTTACCAGGTGACGCTATTTAATCGTGATATGTAGTCCACATGATTTAGTTGTTAATATAATGATTTAACTATTATGCTCTTAATGTTTTATTTTTGAAATAATTATCGCGGGCGAAGCCGCGGGCAGATGCTATCTTAAAATAATAACAGGACGTGTTTGTCTGTCTGTCCACGATGCCCATCGAAATCTACTGAACGCAGAGATCTGAAATTTTGATGGGCTGAAAGGTGGGCGAATGCGCATCGGAGCCGGATTTTTAATTTTAGCTTTCGTTCGCGAGTTGTGAGTGAAAAACTGGCAGAAAACGTGATTTTAGCGCTGTCGAAGCATCAGATTTCAGTAATACATTTCAGTGTCTAATCAATTGCAGTTGGCTTTGGCTATTTAATATGGTAATATGGTAATGAAAGCATCGCGATCGCTAGAATGTTGTAAGCCCACGCTGGTCGATTCATTTGTTTAGAATGTCAATGCCCGTAGACATATGAAATTTTCAACCTACACGGAAGAAGGATAATCAACCCTAAATATGGTCAAACATTGTTCGATTTGAACGAAACTCACTATACAGGAGTTTTCTGGGCCAAGGAACTCGAATCTGAGGTCGCTTTTACCAGGGGACGCTACCTAATCGTGGAATGCACTCCACGTGATTTAGGTGTTAATAATTATAATGATTTAACTATGCTCTTAATTTTTAGTTTTTAATTTTTGAAATAATTATTGCCGGGGAAGCCGCGGGCACATGCGGGCATATGCTGTTTGTCTGTCTGTCCACGATGCCCATCGAAATCTACTGAACGCAGAGATCTGAAATTTTAAAGATAGATGCACCTCGAAGCCGAATTTTTAATTTTAGCTTTCGTTTGCGAGTTATGAGTGAAAAACTGGCAGAAAACGTGATTTTAGCGCTGTCGAAGCATCAGATTTCAGTAATACATTTCAATGTCAAATCAATTGCAGTTGGCTTTGGCTATTTTTGTCATACCGTGGAAATAAAAGCATCGCGATCGCTTGAATGTTGTAAGCCCACGCTGGTCGATTCATTCAGGGATTTTCTGGGCCAAGGAACTCGAATCTGAGATCGCTTTTACCAGGCGACGCTATCTAATCGTGGTATGTAATTCACGTGATTTAGGTGTTAATAAATATAATGATTTAACTATTATGCTCTTAATTTTTAATTCTTGAAATAATTATCGCGGGCGATCCTGGACGATTCATTTGTTTAGAATATCAAGGCCCGAAGACATATGAAATTTTCAACCTACACGGAAGAGGGATAATCAATATAGGCCTAAATATGGTCAAACATTGTTCGATTTGGACGAAACTCACTGTACAGGGGTATTCTGGGACAAGGAACTCGAATCTGAGGTCGCTTTCACCAGGCGACGCTATCTAATCGTGGTATGTAGTCCACGTGATTTAGGTGTTAATAAATATAATGATTTAACTATTATGCTCTTAATTTTTAATTTTTTAAATAATTATCGCGAGCACATGCTAGTAATAAATATGGGATAGAGAAAGTTATTTGAGTGTGTCAAATATAAGTAAAAATGTTTCATTGCCCGAACTATGGGATAGAGAAAGTTATGCGAGTGTATCGGATATTTGAATTGTGCCAGTCTTGAGGTCTTGATTGTCCAGTGGAATCTAAAAGACCGCCCAACCATCTGGGTGATATCGGTCTTATACCTATAGCAAATTCTAACCAATCAAAGTGTTCCTTTTAATCAACCAATCAAATTTCGCTACTATGGGTTTCAGCCAAACACAGAGCAGAATAAATTTCCGTATTGAAGCCAATCAGATGTAATCTTCTATATGACACCATGATTTAGTATATCCGTGTTGCATTTATTGAAATAAGGACGGCAATATTATACACTTACTTAAATACATTTTTAAAAATATTTCCGGGTTCATTAAAAAGAATTGTGCTAACCTTAATCTATGTATAGGCCTATGATTATTGTTGATACAATAAATGTATATAGCTAATTTTAAGGAAAACTTCTCATGACTATCGTACTAGGTATTGTAATGATGAGCAATTGAGATTTTCAATACTAGAAATCATCTTCTAGTATTCAAGGTATAATATTTTACAACTTAATGTCTGAGGAAGTAGAACGTATGGCATGACTTTATAGCAAAGATACGTTGTGTTTATAATACAGAATTACTTGTATGTTATGTTACTTGTATGACACAATTTTTCTACCGACATAAGCCAAGCTTAAATAAATAAAAATAATTATAGACACCGCTATAATATCAACACTAATATCCTGCAATAAGTTGTATACTGATTATAAGAAGAAAAACTAATAACTTCTTTTTCGTAGTTTTTACCTCTCCCTTTGAGGATTTTAAGCGACCCAAGCCGCCCGGGCCTTACAGGGCCGCGACCTGTCGGGAGAGGGATTACCTTTGGATCACATACATACTTTTTTGACCAGACAAGGACATGGAGGGCCTCCCCGGATGAGTGATCAGCCCAATGCCGGGGCCACCTCCGAGACAACACGAACACATAGGACGATACACACCATGCACACACACACTCACTCAGAACAAGGCGAGGATGAGGATGAAGATGATAATGACGGCCAGATGATATCCGGGGACCACAAGGGCCAAAAGTTACCTGACATTTGTCTCATAGGTGAGGGAAACCCCCGGAAAAAACCTCACCTAGGTAACTTGTCCCGACCAGGAATCGAACCCGGGCCCGCTGCGTGAGAGGATTAATAACTAATAACTAAGGTTCAATAAAACAAAATTATTCTCACCCGATGTAATGTTGAAGCTGCCTTTTGGAAAAATTATAAACATAAATCTATGGTAACCATCAACAATTTTTTATTTACTTTTACTGTTGCTAGACTACAGAATTTATAGAAATGTATTATGCTTGTAGTTTTGTTCTACATTGCTACAGAATGTATAGATAAACATACTGCATGTTTAGGACAGCCACGATATGTTTACCGACGGAAGAAATTCTAATTACTACTGTTGTATTTCGTGTTTTGTGCGTTTTTTTTTCTTTCATATGCAATACAGTGGTGGCCAATGAAACTATCACTACTGCAGTGAGCACAATGCCATCCACGCGATCGGTTGTGTATTCTGAGGTGCCCTGAGTAGATGTAAATACAACTGTGGTGATCATAGCGACCTTATTTCCCACCAGCGATCGTAAATTGGTCATCCTATAATAGTCTCTGTACGTTAGTTCAACACTTCATTCTTGTTAATTCTGAATTCGGCTATAGTCTCATTTTTTTCTTACTGGTGCACATAAATTCACCTGACTTGTGGGTAGAATCATATCTCATTTTACCAATAATTTCTACTGTAAGTCATAGACAGGAAGCCAGAATTCGAGAATAGTGGGAATATACTTGAAATATATTTTTTAATGTCCGACATATTACTCAAATACATTTTCACTTTATTTTGTTAATTCTTGTCTGTTAATTTTAGTATATCACCTATTACAATCTTACGAATAATGATACAACAGATAATGTATTCAAGCAGGAATAAAATTGGAAGATAAAGAAGAGTGCTGTTTTTTTTAATAATGTAACAACAAATATAATAAAATCAGTAAGATAGTGAGCATAATAAAAATTTACGTTAATTTGAGCATGGTAAAATGTGATGTTCCTAACCGCCGTTGTCAGTTCACTTCAACGCAGCTTAATCGAATCATGCACACATCAGAACGAAATGGATAGTTCCCCTATTGTAGCTGGTTATGGCATACCTAACTCAACATTGCATTTAGCGATGCAGTGAGACTTAGTATTAGAGACCTCGTCATAATTATGTATAATAATCCGTTACATTTTCGATGACGAAATTTTCATTTAAATTAACAATGTACATACAATTTCTTCATTCTGCCCTAAAATGGCTTGTTCTTTATTGGAAAACCTATAAGTTTGACTCTTCGCCGCGAAAATGTTTGTCAATATCTATAGGCCTATATAGAAACAGGCTCACACGCTCTTTCACTAACAATATACAGAAGGCTGGTATTTAAATGTTTTGAGTTAAAAAAAGAGAAAGACAGAGAATGGATGGTTTATTTGTATTATTCTGCAAAATGGGCATTTGCCCCTCGCAGTGTTTTCCACAAGAAGTCTTCATTATTGCATAACAGGTTCTTCGTCTTCATAATTTTCTTAGCACTCGTGCAAGGGATTAGAGTTTCATATAATGAAACTCAAATTAAGGTCTCTAGCGCGGAGTGATGGATGGAGATGATTTCATAATCCAAATGACGCCACAACCTTCTCGATTAATAACTCCCATTTCTTCTCTTTATTTTCCGATTACTGTGGCAGCATCCATGACATATTCGTAGAGATAGAGAATAAATGTCAAAATTAAGGAAAAAAAATAGTAAAATAACTTTTAGAAACGAATTTTGTCACTTAACCATACAAGATAATGGATTAAATTGACTTCCAGATGTCTTTACTCAGCTATGGAGGAATGACATAAAAAGTTTGAGAGTCAATATTCTTCATTCTCTGTTAATCGATATTTAAATATTTTGTTCTATAAATCTTGGAGGTGACTGTAGGTTGGCAGAAGAGTTATATACCCGTATGGAACAGATCATGACTATATTTCTAAATGTACATTTTCATACAAAAGTTTGTTTCAAGTAGTCAAAAGTACAGGATTTCTTATAAACAACAATCAATTTAAAGCTTATGATTATGCAGAAATATTTGTAGACTATATTTTTGTAAATAATTTTATTTAAATAAAAATTAGCTGCTCTGCTCGTAAGTATTGAGTGATGAGTAATCTAGGCCCCGGCATAAAGCCCTAGTCACGACACTTAAAAAACTAAGAATACAGGCGTGTCACTGAGGAAATAAAATGGGAAATCGCCATGCGTAACTCTATTCGTGATGCTTAAGTTCCCGTCGTAATAACATACTGGAAATTTAAGTGTATTAAGTGATTTGTATCTTGCTAAATACTAGAAAGAGTTATCCGATGTTGTGTTCACTTTTGATGTACTCCATGTCATATATTCACTACTGCACAAAGTTGATAGCTTTCTTCATGTGCGTGTTTAAATTAGAAGGCGCGGTCGTGGAAACGTATGGTGAAAATTTCAGACCTCTAGGTTAAAGGGTTTCGGCGGAACTCGATAAACGCATATTTTAGGGCGCTTTTAATATAGTATAGACATAATTATCTGCTAAATAGAATGTTTAACAAAAGCAGGCTATGAAAAAAGGTTCAATCTATAGAGACATCTTAATTCTCCACCAATACCTTCATGAATATTAAGCAGATTAGCAGCCTCACTTGGCCTGCGCTTCACATGCTGATCAAAGTTTACACCAGATTGTCAGTCCCATTTGACATTTCACCTGTTTATTTTTTCATTCGAGTCTGTGCCAGTTGCTGTGCTTTGACATGACTTGGCTCTTTGGCCGCCATACATTAATCACTTGACGAGGGACTGTTCGTACGGTATGACAAAACAATACGGTACAAATCCCGTACTATGACAGTACTGAAAAATATATATGGCACTTAGAATTGAAGAATATTTCTTGTTGCTCGAAATAGAGGAAAGTAGCCGAATACCGGATTAAAAAAATAATAATAATTACACTAACCACAATTAATATTTTTTTACATAAAACTTTTCTTGTGTTATTACTAATATTGTTATTTAACAAATAACGTCTTTGTATTATGAATTAAAATGCATGACAAGAAACCATTAAGTTGCATTAACTTTACAAATCATCAAATGACTAAAATGAAAAATAGTTTCGTAATATCGGATACCACTGAGACACACTGAGACAGGCTAACTACTGAGACACTGTAAAGTTTATCCAGTCACTGACTTTGGCACATTGGCACATTACTTTCGTCCTTAGCAAACAGTCCACCACAGAAAAAGTATTCAGTGCCGTTCTCTTCATCATCGTCATCACTATCTGAAGTCTCCTCGGAGTTTATGAAAGCTTGCTAAAAATAGCCTATTTTTCACTTTAAGAATTAAAATTTGTTCAAGAATTTCGCTTTGGAATATGCCATTAGGAAAGTCCAGGAAAACAAGGTAGGCCTAGAATTAAATGGCAGTCACCCGATTTTAGCTTACGCTGAAGACGTAAATACAATCGAGAGAAATGCAGAAAGTATTTTGGATGCCTGCAGAAATATTAGAGTGGAAATTAATACAGAAAAAATTAATGTATAGTCATGAAACCTCAAAATAATGCGCAAAATATTATAATAAATTAGGCGGTAAATCGTTCGAACAAGTGGAGAAATTCAAATATCCGGGAGCAATAATTACATATGCAAATAATATTAAGGTAGAAGTTAAGTGTCGCTAAAATCAGGAATTGCTTGTTTTTATGCAGTTCAGAAACTTGTATCTTCTCGTCTTTTGTCCAGAAATATAAAAATAAAACTTTTTATTTATATACCCTGCCGGTTGTATTATATGGATGTGAGACATGGTCGCTTACTCTTCGGAAAAAACATCATCTGAGAGTGTCCGAAAACAGGGTGTTTAGGAAAATATTTGGACGTAAGAGAGACGAAAATGGGGACTGGAGAAAACTTCATAACGACGAGCTTCATAATCTGTTCTCTTCACCGGATATAGTAAGGGTAATTAGATTACGGAGGAGGAAATGGGCTGGACATGTTGAGCGCATGGGGGAGGAATGACATATCTCAAGCATATTGACTGGCAGACCCGAAGAGAAAAGACCATTTGAAAGACAGACGTAGGTGGGAGGATGTTAGGATATATATAAGGGAAGTAGGATTAGCAAGGGATGGCTGGGTGGAGTTAGCAAAGAATAGGGTTCAATGGCGGGTTGAGGTAAGCGCGACAAGAAACCTCGGGTTCCATAAAATACGTAAATAATATATTCCTTTAGTTTGCTTATAAATTGTCTTTTTCCATTGAGTAAGTTACTGTATTATTATTATTATTATTATTCGTGTTCATTTCTTTCTATTATTTGGTGATGTCTTCCGGACTGATATTCAGTTTAAATCAAATCAGGTAAACTGATGTAACAAAGTGCCAGATGGAGTTAATAGGTCATATAGGTCATAGGTTCATATGCTTCTGATACACATGGCACAGACTTTGTGTCATTAAATTGTGTTATATAGGCCTATCTAAAACATAAATGTTTATTATTAATAGAGTACCCTACTTAAATACTATAATAATACGTTAGTAAGCAATTCGTTAGCAGTAATGTAAATAATAACTTTTCCTATGGTTTTTGTACATACAAATCTTGGTATTACCTTAGAAAAGTGTATATATGCATATCACTAGGGACCGGATTCTTAGGTTTTTACCTATTTTTTTCCTTACTTCCAAAACAAAAAGCGCTCATACACTTTTTCGAATCACGTACATAGGATTCACCCACATTAATTCTGTAGTACCTAAAAATACCTAAATCGGTTATAAAAACCTAAATATACCTAAACGGGATGTGAAACCTAAAATATCTAATTTAGGATCCATTTTTTGTCTTTTTTGTTTGTCATTTAAGAAATCGATATTTTGCGGAGAGACAATAATTTTTGTCGGGTTGAAATTAATACCACCAGCGTTTCGTTCAACCCATTGTCGTCTAGGATGGACAGTATCTAGAGAGGAAGTGTAAGAGTACCGGCGTATTCCTTTTAAAATATTCGTACGAACAACCATTGTTGCCGTGTATGGACAAGGATATAGATTTCTGTGTTTTAAAGCCCTTGTTTACCTTTATTACTGCCCTGTTATTCATACTTAGTGATCACATTGTGAATTTTAAAAAGACGTGTTAATTATGCCGAAACAAATGAAATCGAGGTTATTACGGTCGGTAGCACATTCAAATTCATTAAACCAACTACCCGAAAACGATATTTTGGGGGAAAAACCCCCAAAAAAACTATTTCACCTAATGAAAAACCTAAAACAGTGTTTTTAAAAACCTAAAAATCCGGTCCCTACATATCACCCATTGTGTTTGCTAAATAAGACGTTCTCCAAAGAACACGTTTTCAGATCACAATAATGTATTTCCCAACGACATAATGTGAATGTTTGGACAGCGTCGTATCCGACTCACAAGTCTGTGCAGGTCCCCTAGAGTTATAGAGTAATTTGGAGTCTAATCCCAGTCAGCCATGCGTAGGAAAGCTGTTAGAGGGGAGACCAGTTAATCAGTGTAACTTCTTGTTCCTAACAACTTACAAGAATGACCCAGTTTATGTCCACACAGTAATCACTGGTACCCGGCCACAGGGACCGAGGAGGAAGGGTGAGACTACATCTTTCCTACGCTATCAAGGATAATACTATCTTCCATTGTTTACAGTTATCAACTTAGTGTTTAAAAATAGTTCGGATTCAGTTTATTAAATTAATAATTGTTGTTGTTATTATTGTTATTTATAGTCAATTATGTGACCTTTATTTAAATCTACATTTCTTTTATCAATTTTACCGGGCGTTACATACTGACTCTATGGAACCGGGACAAATTTTAGGCAAGCTAATTTTGGTTGAACCCACCCCATAAATGTAATTTAAGCACAGAGTATAATTCTTTTATAGAAGGAACCAACACATAATCATACAGTCTGTAATAAACTAATCAGATACTAGTGGATGTTTCATGCGAAATGAACTTCAGTTCTATTCCAATCTTCTTAAAATTTCTGGGCTTCATTTAGATCTAGATTATTTTGACATGAGAAAAATTATTCTAAAGTTTTCATAAAAACAACTTTATATCAAGAAAGGTTTCTTCTAAAAGCTGATACGACTGTAAAATTCACGCATTTTGGTACTAATTGACTACTGTATTGTAATTTGCTCTAATAACTGAGTGACGATTCGATAACTATCCAGCTGGAAGTTAAATGTTGGCTGGTTGTTTGCAGAGTCACGTAGAGCATCTCACTCAATTATCTGCACTACACGGTGTCCAAGAAGTTCTAATTTACACCATTTTCAACTTATCCCAGTACAAACTGTTAAAATTAAACATATGCCATAATTTGGACGCCATAGAGACTCAATTGAGTGTAAAATAAAGGCTGTAAAGTATTACTTGCGGATTCTCCATGGGGATCAATCCCTTATTAGGGCGATGTGTTGCAGAGAACAATTAGCTTGGAGAGACAAAGTATCATGGGCGGGTAGATTACGTAGGGGATTAGAGGAAATAGGAATGGGATTCATAATTGAGAGGGGGTTTAGGAATAGGCGCAATGCATGGCGGAAAGTTCAGAAGCGTTTGAGAGATATTGACAAACAAGTGACATTAGCGGAATGCAGGAATAAAGTCACTCTGGAGATCCAAACGTTAACCAAGACAAACTGGGGAACAGAGACTTACTTGTATGGGGCAAATAAAGAGGAAAGACTTGGTTTAGCCTGGTTCCGTCTAGGAGCTTGGCGGGCAATTAAAATTACAGATGATGAGGGGGAGAGAATATGCCCGCTTTGTGGGGCAGGAGAAACTTCACACCATATTTTGGCAGAGTGTACATTCACGGAAACACTGAGGCAACGGCATCTACCAGAGTCTTTCACTGCTTCTTGTAGGGGTCAGCTGTTCACATACGATTTGCTGCTTAACACTAGATTTGTTGCGGGGGTGGGGAAATTTATGTCCAAAGTGAGGCAGCTTAGGATGGAACTGGCCGAGGGAGTGGGACCGAGGGAGTAAGGGGAGTACTCCGATGGGGTAGACGGCTGTATATAGAATAATATGTAAAATATATTTGGTTGGTGTGTTTAAGGGTATTGCTGGTGTATGTCCTATTTTTGGAGGGGAATGTGTGTGTATGTGGTGTTTTGTTTGTATATTTACTAGTTTTTAACTGTTTGTGTGTTTTTAGTTTTACTTTTAGGGTACATTTTTGCTTGTGCACAGTTAAAGCATGAACAGCCTAAGGGCTCGTGCAACGAATAATGTAAAAAGATAGTTTTCCTTGTTATCAAGCACTTCATTCATTCATTCATCCTAAACAAATAAATAAAGCTTAACCATATCTTCCAAGCAAGGAGACCCTGTCTTCAGCCTTTCTTGGGTGGTAATCCCCACTCTTAAATCTATGGCTTGGTTCTAAAAGGGATAATGTCAATTTCTTGCAAAAATGAGACCTAGGCATCATTGAGCTCGGCTAGTCTTTATCTTTCGTATACTAAAAGTGCCAATGTCTATTAATAGACATAATACAGAAACCTTAGAGGTCAATGTCGGAAAATCTCAGAAAAAAATTTACTTCTATAAAGGCTTCAAAGTCAAAAGCATGTTTTATGACATTGGCCCTTTTAGAACCAAGCCACAGAAATTTGGAAATTTCTCTCCACCCACCCCGAACGTTTTCAATGCGTTTTATTTGTAAGTTACCATGTCTGCATCGCGAAGATGACACAACAGCAAATCCCTCCATGTCTTGTCTATATGCAGATCTTTGATCTGGTCTCTCCCCCTAATGACACTGCTTTTTAGTTCAATTAAAGCGATGGTAGAATATCGAAAGAGAGATCTACATTTAATCAAGTCTAACATAACCTAGCCTATTCTTAGCCTTATGCTTGTCTAGCCTACACTAACATAAACCAAAGATAACTTAGTCTGTTCTAGTTATCTAAGCTGTACAAAACCTAAGAACGGTTAAGGCAAAGTTAACGTATGAATTAACAAGATAGCAAATAATTACTTACAGAATTAAGGATACAGTGTGCAATATCCCTATTAACTACTAATAACCACTAAGATAATATACAAAATTTGCTTGGATGTTCATGGAAGAGACATACATGCTCGAAATAAATTTTATGTTCTCAGTACTGGCTGAAATAATTCTAGAGGTGTACATATTCTGATTTTAGCTTGCCTGCCCCTTTGAAATTCTGCAACCAGTCACAACTTTTAACTTGCTTGACTTGAAAGCAAGCCAGATTACAACGATGATAAGAAATACTGTCGCTATGAGTCATAAGCTCTTCATAACTTGGTGGGTTGCTCAGGACCTAAGGAAACTGCAAGGCCTGGCGGAAAGAATATGAAACTGGGTATAGCAGTGCACTGGTAAGTCGTGCAGTTACGTAGTTGAGGAACTTCAGATGTATTTAGAGAATTGTACCCTGAAGGAAGCCGAGGAGAAACTAAAATGTGGACAGTTTTAATTAATTATCAATGAACAAAAGTACTAGTCCGGCATGGGAAAAATTTTCAAACATTTTCGAGAAAACATCATAAAATCATTAATAACAATAACAAAAATCCCTTTAGGCAAGCCTACAAGCTGAGGTAGATTTCGAAGTGCTTTTGTTTTAATTTACTGTCGCTGCGTAGCACTCTTCTTCTTTAGCCTTAGCATGACAAACCCGCAATAATAACTGCAAAAAAGAGGAAAGAGAACTTTTTAAAACATTCAAATCTCGCCTTATATGAGAACTATCAAGAAACTAGTTATTGATTTGTAGAGTACTCATCAAGAGCTTTTCAACGATACTCCACAAGACGTAGTTTCGAAAATTTCGAATTTCCATCCCCATACCCCCACCCCCACTCGTACTCCCAAAACCCCCGAATCGTTGGTGTCACTGTGAACTCCATAAGGAGTAGCCTACTCTAATTTATTCAATCAAAGTTTCCCTCTATACTTCATAGGGGCCGAGATATAAATGTTTTAAAATTTCAACCCCCTCCCCCGACCACTCCCTTAGGCCAATTTTGCTCATTAACGAACTTGTCTGAACTATTGGGCCTAGAAATAACATAATAAAATTTGATTCAAATATCTTGAAAATTACGGCCGCTAGCGTGTAAAGATATATATATATATATATAATATATAATATATATACAATAATATATAATAATATATAATAATAATATATAATAATATATATAATAATATATAATAATATATAATAATATATAATAATACAATAATATATAATATATATACATATACATATACTGTATATAAATATAAATATCACAATTTTTTTAACAGGTGGTGGTTTCGTACTAGGGGAGGCATGAAACCTAACGATATGAACGAATTTTTTTAAAGTCATTGGGTAGATTTTTCTTCGAAATCTACCTAATAATAAAAATAATAATTGTGTTAAGACGCTAAAACGATTTTTAATACTTTATCCACCTTTTATTTATCTGCATGGTGAATTTCTTCTACCAGCATGTAGAAAAGCAAGAAAGTATTACCTACACTCAGCAATTACAGTTGTTTAGCTGATAGGAATGTCGCAAGCTTATTCTGACTTGCCTAGGCTGGGTTTGACCTGACCCATCGGGCTTAAAGAAACCTGCCTGCTTCCTAGCTATGACGCTGGCAACTTGCTTGCCTGGCGTTCAAGCGGGTTTGGGCAAGCTAAAATCGAGATTTGTACACCTCTGAATAATTCACATCTTATCTGAGAAGACTGGAAAGAGTTTTAGGAAAAACAAAGGAAATTAAAACGAGTTTGACAGATTCCGCAACGTTTAGATCCCTATCCTACTCTATGTTATTTCTTTCATTTTGCCTTTCATTCGTTATTTTATGCATTTTTAAGTAGTTCGTTTGTACATTTATTATAATTTATCTATGTTGTTATTCATTAATATCATGTTTTATATTTAATTTTCAATTCCTCACTTTCTGTCTGTTATATCTATTACCTTTTGTAACTTCCATTCATTCTTTTTATTAATTAAGTTATTTTATTATTCAAACATGTTTAAATAGTTCAACCCTTTTGAATTGCTTTCGATATTCTTTTTTCCTTTGTAGTTAATTGTACCTTTTCTCCACCTTTTCCCATGCTATAGGCCTAGTCCATTTTGTTTAATCACTTATTTTCTTCCTTATCTTCTTCATTTCCTAAACTGTTTCCTTGTTAGACTTCGTCCACTTTTTCTCTATATTCTTATATTTAAAAAACCTTAATTCTAACTACTTTGATTTAAGCTTATATTTCTGACTCCTTTACATTGTTAGCGTGTGCATTTTACTCGTTATGCGATTTATTGAGTACCTCGCTGCATGGTAGTGAATTTTTCTTTGTTTGAAGAGAATCAGATTTTAGTCCAGCAATTCCATATTTTGTGAATCACCTGTTTCAGACAACTGTTGTGTTATGACAGGAGCAGAACAAAAACGTCAATACGATGTGCTCTCTCTTAGTAACAACAATAATAATAATAATAACTAACAGTAAGGTGAATTGTTCTCATTTCAGTACTCTGCAGCTGACCTTCATGATGATCCAGATCGAAGAAATCACAAAGGTTAAAGAATGATATTAATAATAACATTAATTTTACTATTATCAACGAGCAAGTTGGTCGAAGTGGCATGGGGTGGAAATTCGCTGATTCTAACACCGCAACTGGCCGATCTGAGTGAGGTTTGGCGGTTTCTCCATTCGCGAAGGCAAATGCAGGGTTGGAATTTGTTTAACCGTTAAATTTAATATTTTTATTTTTATTTGTGTACTACTACGTAGGCATATAACCGTCGCCAGAGTGCAGTCCCGCAGAAATTACTTTACATGTCTATAAAATTTATAGATAAGGATATCTCCCACAAAAATTCCACCTACTCGAAATGATGCCCTCAAACTTCAAAACATAAAACCTTTCTGTTTGTTCCATCAGGTCCACACTTCAGAACAGTATTCTTCATCTTATACTTGTCTAATTCGCTACACTTTTATGTCGGATTATGAGCCATTTCACGAATGATCATAGAGGCCTAGGGGTCTAGCTGGACCCCTAAAGGATAGAGAAGATCCCGCTATTATGGGCAAACGACTATTGAAGCTATTATTAAGATAACTTGACCTACAGCTTAACGTGAAATCCTGATCACAGTGGACCACATATGGTCACACATCCAAGTTCTCGCCAAAGCTCTTGCAAAACCAAGAGATCAGTTTCGTAGTGGTATGACCACTAGTCCACAGTAGACCCAACTTTATACTAGATTAGATACCGATATGGAAAGGAAATATGCCCAAGTGATAAAGTATATCAATGACGAGCAATTTGGTGAGTTTTAGCTGTTATTCACTGGTGTGAGACGGCAGTACTGATTTGTTAATAAACATCAACAATTAGCCACAGGACTAGTTAAGATTCAATTTGTTAACAGATTTAGGCATATGATTAGCCTATAGTGTAAGTAGTCCGATCATAGAATCTTGTCCGAACAATGATGTTTTCCGAATAGTAAAATAGAATACTTTATAAGAAATATTATGAAATATAGCGTAGGGATTGTTGGTATCCTTCTTGTATTGAATGAAGAAATCAAATAGTGAACTAACTAAAGCCACGTGTCAAAAGTATAGTCACGGATAAGTTATAGGTATGTGTGATCCATTCATTCTTCAGTCAATGGCTTGAATCTAATATGTTTCAATAAAAAGATATAGGATAATATATTTTTTAGCATATTTAGCTCATGAACCTGTGACCAATCGAGTATAAGAATATGCGGACTTTCAACCAGTCCCAAGTATCTATCGTCATAATGTTATCGTTTTATTTCTATCACTTTCATTTTATCACACCTACGTGCAATTGATTTTTTAAAAAGGACTGAACACCTCTCGTTATATTTCCTATGAAAATAAATTTGACACACAAATGCATTTCCTGTAATTTCGATCGTAATAACAGCAGTAGAATGGTTAATTTGTAACAACAAATACAATAACTACTTGTATAATTCATTCTCGGTGAGGACTGTGTTATGTAGTTTGCAATTTACCGACAATATTTACAATATTTACCGACTGAAGTCTTAAGAACAGTCTACTTAGCTCTAATACAATCTGTCCTCCAATATGGTATCATTGGCTGGGGGGAAGTGGCACATCTGTATTGACTCCTTTGATTCTAATACAGAAGATAATTATAAAAATTTGTTTAAAAAAGCCTATAGAATATCCAACAGAATTGATATTTCCTTAATTTAATGTGATGACTGTAGAACAAATTTATAAGCTCACACTTTTAAAATACTTTCAAAAATACCGCAACTTACATGTATCGGATCCTCATAACTACAATACTAGAAGAAATAAAACATTGCCTTTAATAGAACCAAAATACTTCACCTCTTCTGGCTTTAAACATAGCATTTATTATGGTCCAAGACTCTATAACTCTATAATTAGGTCACATCCAGAAATAGTACATATGAACAACAAAAAATTCAATAAGATTATCAAAAATCTTATTTCATAGTTCAAAAGTTACTTCACTCTGTACTTAGTAGACAATTAAGGAACGATTTTATTTGTAATAACTCAGGGATTCAATTTTTGTTCTTACTACTTTTCCTTTTTTCTTTTTACTTTTCTGTTCTTTCTTTATTATTATTATTTTTAGGTTTTGATTTAATTATATTTTCTTTATGTATTTTGTAATTTGTATTTTGTAATGTAAATGGCTGAACTGTGCCCGAGCACGAGCGCATGCTCATTCGGGTGGTCTTGTTTTGTTTTGTATAAATATTTTGTATAAATATAAATAATAAAATAATAAATAATTCCTCGAATTCCAATGTTTTTTTTAATTTCCCCAAAATAATTTAATGACTTATTGTATCAAAAGCTTTTTTTAAATCCAAAAACACCCCTACACATTTTTCTCTTTTGTCTAAAGACATTACTATGTTGGTTGTGACCGTCATTATGGCATCTCCGGTACTCATTTTATTTCTGAAGCCAAATTGATACTTTGGTATAAAAGTTGATTTCAAGGGTTGATTTCTTCTAAATAATTTTTAATTGTCAAATATTTTTTCGAAAGTTCCTAATAGCGATATTGGTCTGTAGTTATGCAAAAGATTTTTGTCTCCAGTTTTATATAAGGGGGTTTGCAGTTGCTAATTTTAACTCTGCTGGAAACACTCCTTGTGAAATATAGAGATTGAAGATGTGTAATAAAGGATTTGTAATAAGTTCAATTTTTTTTCATTATGTTTGATGAAATTGCATCGCTTCCGGAGTAACATTACTTTTTAAATTGCATGTGGTTGAGATTAATTCACTTTCAGTTAATGGCGACAGAAATATTGAAGAGGTTGTAATCAAGTTAGGTAAATTACATTTTTCATTTTCTAAAGTACCGTACTTACTGTTATGGCGTTAGTAATTTGTTTATAAATTTTAGAAGAATACTAATTGAATTCGTTTGCAATTTCGTGATTATCTGTGACGCACAGACGTTCTTGGGTTTCAATTTTGCTAATGTTTGCTTGATCATTACTAGGGCTCGGACTTTTAGGTGCTTATAAAAACGAAAATATTTATTTTTTATGCGTTTAAAAAGTCGAAAATATGTTTAAAAATATGAAAATATTTTGATTAACTTATTTAACCAATATTTACAGAAGTAGCCTTACTCATCTAGTCATTCCAGTCAGCAAGTGTAGAACTGTTGCAGTGAACGACAAAAGTAGATCTTAAGTTGTGCATCTTAAAGCTGTGATGATTTTCACGGAACAGAGACTTGTATCTTGAAAATGTACGTTCAACATCTTGCATATTTGTAACACTGACACTCAGATGTTCCATCTGCTCCAAGTTCTCTACACTGTTACCCATTAAAATTTCTGAAATCTTGCGCAACACTTGTAACCCTTCATTCTTATTTAGGCATGACAGGAATTTTTCTTTAATTTTGTTTGCTTTTGAACCACTGATTTTGTTAAGTTTGTTTTCAATGTGTTTGATTTATTTTTATTGATTCTGTCAACAATTGTTTTGTTGTTTCCAACTTAGTAATGTAGTGTGAGAGGAAACAGAAATTTGCACTAATGAAGGCCAAATCCGCCCTGATTTATACTCTGACTGAACATAACAACGCAACATATTGAAAATATGGCGCAATTTTACAAAAACTGTCAAAATATTCATTCCTAAACATGATATGTGGTAAAATATGTAAAAATAATTAAGTTACCAAAAATATTTATTCAAATAAGAAATATCGAAAATATTTTTTTTTATGTGATATGCAACTCAGTATTTTGAATCCAAAGGTACCAACCGAAACTTTGACAAAGTCCAGAAATCATAAGTAATAGCAAAAAAAAATTTATTTACCTAAAAGTCCTAGCCCTAATCATTACTTATCATGCCAGTAGCTTTGTTCACAGTTTGGCAAAATCTTTTGGGGTCGTAGCAAATTCCTTAAACTTTTTTCACAATAATTTATTTTTGCTTTTCGTATAACGATCGTTAAGATATTCCTACATTTTTTATAATGATGTTAATTTGTATTTATAGTGATGTTGTTTAAATTTTCTACAAGAATTAAATAATATGCATTATATGTACATGTATACTGTATTACAGCGAAACCACCTTCAAGCTGTAAACAATCTGTGAGCGAATACATTGATACCGGCACGTGAACAAGTAAATATTAATATTAAATAAAGGCTACGGTACTCATATTAAAGGTTAATGTAGTTTTAACATTAATCTCGGCTTCAAAGTTGACCTTAATCGCTGCCATTTTTTATTTGTTTCATTGTTATGAACTTTTAATTGAATGAATCGTCTATGAGAATTCGGATCGAAATATCGGAACGAAACTTTCTCATCACTTTAAAACATAACATTTTAATTAAATATTTTAGCCGAAATATTTATTAAAACTAAACTGTATACGAATTAGTAAACCGGATCGAAAGAAAGAAGTATTTCAATCGATACTCACTCATATGTATTGAGCCAGTAATCGCGTTTAAAAGTGTAAAATGACAATATAAATCTGTGTATGTAAAGAAATGAGGCAGCTCGGCCGCTAATTGGCTGTCCTCGAGAGACAATCAAAATATTTACGTCACTTCCGATTGCAGGTGCACGAAGATAGATTTTAACGCATTTCGAGTCTGGCTTGTATAATAACAATTATTAGTGATCTTTCTAATCTTCCCAAAATTTTATTTAGGGGTAATTAATAATCTGAATAGCCCTAACTAAGAATATGATAAAGGACTTACGGATTTTACGGATTGACCTACGTGCAGTTAAATTTTTTGTACACTAACAAAAACGTCCAAGTCCAATTAGAGAGTAAAATTTAAATAAAGTAGTTAACTTACAAGAAATCCTGTAGAAATGTGTGGCGTAGAAACTGAGCACTTACCTGAAAAAAAAAAAAAGAAAATGCATGTTAGTAAAGAAGTGAATTCTGTGATAATTATGTGAAATATTATAATTCTCAGCAGACAATGAAAACCGAAACCTACTAAATCGTTGACGCTTTTCTTACAACGCTTCTATCATACCATTGATTTGTATTTAAGATCTAGGCCTAAATCTTTCTCTTGTCTAGACCCAATGATGTGCACTGGAGTAGTATATCATGTTTTTTTTGTAAGTAAGATTTGAGGAAACCAAAGGAGGAAGCTACGAACATACAGGAGACTCATTTAACGTGACATAGAACCATATATTATTATTTCGGGACTTAGTTGCAGAAAATCGGTTTCGCACTAACTTATATGTATATATGAAGCTTACCTAACCAAAACGTTTGATATGTAGCCTACATTATCTCATTTTTCACAATCAAACAAAAAATGTGAATTCAGATGACTCCTCAAAATATGTAGTTGTGCTAGTTGGTTGGTATATGGTTATTTAACGACGGGGATGTACTGCAACATAGGCCTGTGACGGTCGCCGGTTTGTTGGAATTTTGTCCCGCAGGAGTTCTTTTACATGCCAGTAAATCTACTGACATGAGCATGTGACATTTATGCACACATAAATGCTATCGACCTGGGCCGAGATCGAACCCGCAACCTTGGGCACAGAAAGCCAGCGCGATACTAACTGCGCCACCAGGCCAATTGTAGTTGTGTAGTGCCTATAACGGGATTTTAAGGGGGATGGATGATTATCGGCCAAGAAATTTCTTTCTCTAAAGATATGCAACATTAATTTCACTGAATAATAAAATAAGAACCAAACATAAGCAAAGATTTCAATTATTCTTCTTCTTGTCACTCTGTAAGAACGTGAAACTGAATTTCTGTCATAGGAATATCGTATAAGGACGTGGAATTTCTCTAGAGCACCAAGTAGAATTGGCAACCTGTCACTGCTGATTGACCCAGACGAGTGGTCGCAAGCTGAATCGGTTCCACCAAATTCAGGAAATTGAAATGTGAAGTGAGTAAGTATCAACGTCAAGAAGAAGAAGAAGAAGAAGAAGAAGTGATAGAGATCTATCTGCTATCCCCAGAAATGAAATTAAAGAGAAAGTGCAAAAACACAAATTTTAATAATGAAAGGAAGAAAAAAGAGAAAGAAAGAATAAAGGAAGAATAACGAAAAACAGAAATAAGAAAGGAATAGTTAATTAAATAAATGGAGAAAGGAAGAAAAAGATCAAGCTAGCAAGTAAAGGAAGTAAGTAGGTAAATATGCAAGCAATTAAGACGTAAGTAAATACGATTACAGCATTGCATTACAGAATTAAGTAAACTTTCATATACTTGACCATAGATTTCTCAAACAATGATGAAAAATTCGTCTGTGTACCCTATCAAGTGTTTTGCATCCTACACATTTATACAAGATTGATGAGGAATCATATAAATTAAATGGAATAGGCCTATACAAGTCAAGTAACCATTAGAAAACACTGCACACAACTCAGGTAGTCTATTGTAATAGAAATACAGTAATACCTAGGTAGATTATGACAATTCAAAATATTTAACATTAATGTGAAGTCCCCTTCAACATCATACAACCAAATACCAAGTCGCAGAAATCCACACCCTTTCCTGGCATAAATCCAGAGGATCTAAGGAAAACGTTCTTGCCCTTAACTACAGAGCAGAATCATTAGCAAAAGGACACATGAAATAATTTGACTTCTTCCAATTTCTCTAACAGATGGAAAATGTGGAAAATAAAAACAACTGACCAAACCATCCGACATACAGAAATGAACGACATAAAAGGAACCTCATTAATAATAAAATTCATGTACAGATTAAAATATACTATGAAACTGAATAAACACTACGTACATTCAAATCCCAAAGTATTACGCAAAGAATACAGAAGGGATATAGCTTCACTACAGTATTCAACATCAGGAACTGACACTAATCAAACAGTTGAGTTCACAGCATTGGCGTCACAACATTATGACGGAAGAAAACAGTAGAATAGGCCTACTAGGGAAAAAGACTATAAAAATGTATGTGTGTGATCTACCACCCTATAAGGCTCTGGTACACTGGAAACGATCACAATAATTTTCCTTCCATATACCAATTATTATCCCCCAGTCTTCCACAATAATTTTCCTCCTAAGTCTTCCCTCTAGATATTCCTTCATCAGGTCTCTGTTAAAAGTCGCAAACTTGCGAACTTCGCAGATCTATTGCACAATTACATTGAATACTGCAGTGAAAATGCAATCAACAGAACTGAAAACTACTTTTATGCTAATGCTATTTTATTGCATAGTATAATAAGGTATTTTATGGCGACATAAATCACTATGTAGGTAACAAACACAAATTGATACCGTAAATAAATTATAAAAACGACATTGTAGAATAGGGGTTTTCTGAGTAACTATGCAAACTAAAATGATCTATATTGCAGTGTCTAGAGGGAAATTCGTTGGGCAAAGAATTGTCCCCGGTCTGTCTCATTTACGTGCATATATTTTACGACAGCTATAACACGAACCATCATGGTTTTCCAAATCTTCAACTAAGCCACCTAAATACAACAAAATGCGAGAGAAGTTTGAATGCAATGCGGATTAACATCCAATTTCTTCAGAATTGTATGGAATAAATTACATTCTTTATTGTATTTCACTGATGAGATTTAAATTATATCTGAATGGCAGAGCATCTAGATTACATGGAAGCTTGAAGTGGAAACAAAGGCATCGATTTAAAATTCAAAACAAATATTAACTAGAAATTTTAATCTAATTGGGATAAACTGTCGGTTTTTAGACAGTTTAGTCGGTTACATACAGTAAAGTCAATTGAACTGTCTTTTTAGATTAAGCGCCAAGGGTCCCGATTTCGATTCCCAATATATTTACAATCTGTACCTTCTCGCTTCCGGACAAACCTTTTTCTCGAACGGTTCTTTATTCGTGACGTAAGGTCTGAATGCCTTGGTTCGCAATTTTCTTCTATAATACAAGTTATTAGGGGTAATGCCTATTACGTTTATTTACAATATGAGGTGTACTTCATCACACATTATGTAAATAAAAAGTACAACGAATTAATTAAATATGTTATAAAATACGTCTTGTATTTGTAACTTATGTCACTTGTTTTTCTTCAGAATCAACAAATTTTCCAAGGCAATGGTAAAAACAAATGCAGTCTTGTTAGCTAGATATTTGTTGTAAAACATGTAAGCCTATGATATAAATACGAAAGCAAACAACTCGCTTAACAGAACTTATGTTTTCACAATTACATAAGACATACATAATAATTGTACGATGTGTGCGGAATGGAAGTAAATATGTGACTGAGCTGGTCGCATTAACGTGAAGTAAGCGCTGGTGCGATTAACCAATGAAACAACAGGACATAGTTAGTGAAGGCAAGTCTGTTTTTATTTTTGCTCCGCATATATCTTGGATAAATTTTAGTGTTAACAACTGAGACATTTTCAGTATTTCATCTTGGTTAACTTTTATTTATTTATTATTTATTTTGCCTTTTACTTTTCGATGCTTCATATATTAAAGTTTTCATTTCTTACTTCCTTCTTTCTATTTTGTTTATTTCTTCGTTTCTTCTGTCTTTCTTTCACGAGTTGATAATACTGTAGTACGCCCTGTCTGTCCGTCGTACCTTTTACTGCTATTATTTCTTAAATTCTTCTCTTTGTGTTGCTTCAATTAAGTTATTATTAACTTGAGGATATCTTAATTGCAAATAATTTGTCCAAGTCGGCGCGTGGATTGG
>CAXKWD010000002.1:65179212-65338296 GCA_964059195.1 Ectobius pallidus | reverse complement strand
TATTAACAAAGTCTAAGTTTTCCAAATCCATTAAGAAGATCTACTTCGCTGTGTAATAATACGGTACCAAAGAGATTACCTGAACTTGAAAGGCACAGCTGGAGGGCCTTAAACTTCGAACTTGAGATTTGAACTGGATGAAAACACAAGCACCTTTATGCTATCGAGAGTTTATTTGGAAACCCGGAGGAATGAGCAAGATGAGATTCACCGCAAGTTTTCGTGCATCCCACGCTCCTTTATATTCCTTTGTACACCAAAAATATATTACTTGTATCTTGAGTTGGTTCAGGATGGAGTAGGCCTACTTTCCTACAACAACAGATTTAGGACGAATGATAACGCGGAGATGGAACAGAGTTTCATAAATGAACACTGGCCCTCAAAGATAACGCTTTCACAAACAGTTGCACACTACGCGAAGACCCAAGGTTTGATTCCCGCCCAGGACATTTGTTTTCTGTAGATACCCTTACGGTAGATCCTGTAAAAATCGCCAGTGAAATGTAACTGAGGAGTTTGATAATTTATTATTAACATTTTAACAGGAATCCAAATCTCAGATGTTGGACGAAGTATTTTCAAGTAATGTTTATTTTAAATAATTCCAGTGGTAAATTTTACAAGTTGAAATTGTTCCAGGAACGCTAGTAACTAACTGGAGAATAGGCTATGGCATGTAGGCCTACATTTTTTTGTACAAATACCTAAAAAGTATTGTAGACTTTACCATTGATACGGTTCATATAGTTAGTATATTCTTTTAAAACTATACTTATTCAATCATTTTCAAAGCCATAATGACGTACGTTGAAATTCTAGCTATAATTGAAGCACTATTGTTATTTCAACTATTGATGTTCAGTTAGGCGTAGCATATCCGATATCATCTATTATTAGTCCTATCGAAACAATCTTTAAGTCTTGAAAGCAGTCTTAAAATATAATCAATTCTGGAAAGATAGAGTCAGACTAAAAAATTAAATGCCATAGCCGCGATTGAACCAGGGTCTTCGGCTCTCCGTGGCGCTGCTCTACCCTTAAGCTACCATGGAAACATGTCGGGACAACATTAAATAACTGACTTACATATCTCAGTATCGCCTACACTGCTACACTGGCCTTGCGGCCCTAACTCTGCCTGGTAAAACGAAACATTATTAAATTATTGCCGAACTAAAACAGTCGCATGCAACTTGCTTATAATTAGACCTGGGATTTTAGGGTCTAAAAAAATTAGTTTTAGGCACCTAAAACAGGCTGTTAAAACATGTAAATAGGCTTTCAAAAGATAAAATAGGCAATTAAAATATGCTTTAAAAATGTGTAAATAGATAGAAAATAGACTTTAAAATATTACAATATACACTTAAACTGTAACATGGTTTTTTTTGTACTGCAAGAAACGTGGTATACCTATTCTTAACAGAATTAACTGCAAAATTAGGCATCACAAACTATATTCACTTACAAATGTTATTTCACTGGTGACTTGACACAGTAGTCCTTCCCCCTCCCCCTTCAGTTAGCATTCCTTTAGCGAAAATTGTTCGGAATAATCAAGTGTCTGTGAAAAACCCACCTCTGCTGTTCTGCTTTTCATTGAGGGGTGACCATTATAAGATTGTGAAGTTAAATTTTATTTTAAATGTACAAAATAGGCATTTTAGGCACTAAAATAGTAAAATAGGCTCTAAAGGTCCAAATAGGCATTTTAGGGCACTATAAAACTCTATAAATGTAAGTGATTTATCATGAAACATCCACATATTTAAAATTTTTCATATTATTTCAAAAGGCACAAAATAGGCATTTGCCTTAAAATCCCAGGTCTACTTATAATGGTAATTAAGACGTCCGAAAATTATTAAAATCGCTATGTTCATTGCTAAACATACTCGCGTCTTATGGAATGTCGTGATAGGCTCATTACTTGATATAACTTATTATAGATTTTATATGTGTGCGTGTGTGTGTATATATATATATATATACAAAGCTAATGTTGATATATTATCCTTACAATCTTAATGTGGATGTTGACCGGTGTTATGGCTCTAGGGCTCAACAATACACCAATCTATATTAATAAAAGGAAGTGTCTGTCTGTCTGTCTGTCTGACTGTCTGTCCGCGATGCCCAGCGAAAACTACTGAACGCAGAGATCTGAAATTTTATACATAGGCGGACTAAAGGGTCGGAATGTGCACCTCGAAGTCGGAATTTTAATTTTCGCTTTCCTTCGTGAGTTATGAGTGAAAAACTGGCAGAAAACGTTCATTTTTTTGCGTTTTAGAAGCATCAGTTTCAGTAATACATTTCAATATCAAATCACTTACAGATGGCTTTGGCTATTTTTGTCATCATACCTCATACCTTGGAAATAAAAGCAACGCGATCGCTTGATTTTGTTAGTCCATCCTAGACGATTCATTTGTTTAGAGTGTCAAGGCCCACAGACATATGACATTTTCAACCTACACGGAAGAAGGATAATCAACCCTAAATATGGTCAAACATTGTTCGATTTGAACGAAACTCACTATACAGGGGTTTTCTGGGCCAAGGAACTCGAATCTGAGGTAGCTTTTACCAGGGGACGCTACCTAATCGTGGAATGCACTCCACGTGATTTAGGTGTTAATAATTATAATGATTTAACTATGCTCTTAATTTTTAGTTTTTAATTTTTCAAACAATTATCGCGGGGGAAGCCGCGGGCACATGCGGGCACATGCTGTTTGTCTGTCTGTCCACGATGCCCATCGAAATCTACTGAACGCAGAGATCTGAAATTTTAAAGATAGATGGACTGAAAGGTGGGCGAATGCACCTCGAAGCCGAATTTGTAATTTTAGCTTTCGTTCGCGAGTTATGAGTGAAAAACTGGCAGAAAACGTGATTTTAGCGCTGTCGAAGCATCAGATTTCAGTAATACATTTAAATGTCAAATCAATTGCAGTTGGCTTTGGCTATTTTTGTCATACCGTGGAAATAAAAGCATCGCGATCGCTTGAATGTTGTAAGCCCACGCTGGTCGATTCATTTGTTTAGAATGTCAAGGCCCGTAGACATATGAAATTTTTAACCTACACGGAAGAGGGATAATCAACATAGACCTAAATATGGTTAAATATCGTTCGATTTGGACGAAACTCACTATACAGGGATTTTCTGGGCCAAGGAACTCGAATCTGAGATCGCTTTTACCAGGCGACGCTATCTAATCGTGGTATCTAATTCACGTGATTTAGGTGTTAATAAATATAATGATTTAACTATTATGCTCTTAATTTTTAGTTTTTAATTTTTGAAATAATTATCGCGGGGGAAACCGCGGGTGCCTTTACCAGGCGACGCTATCTAATCGTGATATGTAGTCCACGTGATTTAGGTGTTAATAAATATAATGATTTAACTATTAGGGTTATGCTTTTAATTTTTAATTTTTTAAATAATTATCGCGGGCGAAGCCGCGGGCACATGCTAGTAAATAAATATATTACAATAAGGTTTTTTTCTCAATCTGCATTCCGCAATGGAAGATTTTCAGATATTTCTACTGAATCCATACTTATTTTTCCCTAAGAAAGTAATTTCACGATTAAAATCTTATTAAAATTAATAATTTTTTTCTCTGAAAATGTCTTTTTCTAAATCTATGAAGGCTATGAAGGGTGATGTAGTGACGATATTGATCGATGATCACCCTACCTCTTTATTTGACGAGAAACTCATTTTGTGGCAGCTTGGCGGATTGAATGCCTTATATTGTTGGCACACCTGTAATGGTTCTGTAGTGATAAATGATGGCGAACACGCAACGTCCATTCCAGTGCTCTTGTAAGCAAGGCTTTCTACTGACCGTGGTCAAGACCAAATTGCAAACATTCGCCACCAAATCCTTCAACGTATTTCATTTGTTATCGTTCCTGCAGGGCATAGGCCTCAACATTTTGTTTCTGTCTTACAATTATAAATACTACAGAAAAGAGTACAATACGATGTTCGTGAAATTAAAATACATTCAAGATGTATGAATAATTTTGATTTAGCAAACTGAGGTAAATACGCGTAAAATTATTTTTTAACACTATATTTAATGATAGAGGAGAGCGCAGTACATATTTAAGAGTTGAACTTTGCACTTTAAGTATTTAATCAGAAGTTAAGTTCAAATTATTTAAGACTATATGTAATTTTAAAAATAGAATGATTTATATTAAATTTACCCTAGCACTGGATTAGCGAGATCATTCGACATTTGATATAAGATCGATTTTAGCCAATACCAACTTCGATATAATTACGAGCGATTTTCATATTACATAAATTAGGGAGCCTAGTTTCAAGATAGAGATTGTAAATGGAGTTTAATATTTCTTCTGGTGTCTGACTCTGAATGTTGCCGCCCCTAAATGTTTCTAAAAATTTCTCTCTTTAGGCGGATTCCTAGTTCACCTATATAGTTCACCTGATTTTCTGTTTCTTTTTCCGAAGGGTTTTCAAAAAATTAATTCAGTACACGAATTGTCTATAAGCTATATACCGCATATTCCTATTGTTCACTACATGTAACTCTACCCTTTCAAAATTGGATTCCGCCCTAATCACCATAACGTGTCTACCAGTGTTCAACGTGTGTCTGTTTAATATAGGGCTAATGCAATGAAAGGAATTATGTAATGTAATACACTCAGCACTTTTATCATTATAATTTAACAACAGCAGAAACACTAATAATGGGTAGCTGACAAACGCATTCTACCGCAACTTCATCAGCCAGTACCACGTGAATTTATTCCTTATAGATACTTACAATTTCTTCTTCTGGACCCTGTTTCATAGAACTTTTACACGTATATTATTAGCAAATACTTAATAATATTATTTTTTATTATTAGTCTACTGTTTCATAAGAATATTTTCTAATAATATTAGTTATGAGTTCATGGCTCTAAATTATTAGTAAATATTGCTGATACTATCAGTAAACCCTTTCATAGACTGCAGAACTTATACAATTTACAGATAATATAAGTGTATTTGGGCTAATAAATTATTCTCAAACCCATGTAATTCAGATTTCGTGACCTTAAAATGTGGAAAATGAATCACTATCAAAGGAATTTTTTCATAATAAGTTTTTAGGATTTGAGGTTACATTTTAGTGCATAAGCCTACTGCTATCTTGAATAACTGCCTGGAAAATGTATTAATTTCTTAGAGCTTGTTATTAATTGTTACATTTATGAAGATATATATAGGCCGTGCTACTTTGAAATAGTATTGACAGAAAGACTAAGAAGGAAAAAATAAATAAACAACCATCCACTCCAAATCAATCAGCTGACTAATAATACTAGTGAAGTGATTTTATGAGTAGTGTTCATATCTCTTTGAAACGAGATTTTGTTAACTAATAGATAATATTATGAGGTCTAATATTATTATCTAATAGTATTAGCAAATAATTTGAAACAGGGCCCTGGTCTTATAATTAGACCATTCTTTGGGCTCGAATTGATATAATAACAGTGCTACATCGCACGATGTGCATTGATTGTTTAAACTTCGCAGAACTTTACTAGCGAGGATCCCCGTCGGTCACAGTTCATCACATGATAACTGTCACAGTGTCGTCCACATGTTGAATTGACTTCACTGGAGAAACTAATAAATTTTGTAACAATGTTGTGACAAGATACAGCACCAGCAATGAACTATAACAGACTGGTATGTCGCTATGCATGACATTCCAATGCATATAGAGTTTTTCATTTTATACCCAGGCGATTTCAAAGGAATAAACCATGAAGTCGGTGTATCTTTATGTTAACTGATCTGACCAAGTCGATTGGTTTCCGCTTTCCAAAACAAAAGCAAGTTTGCAATATTCTCTCATTGTTAACACTGACCTCAGTTCTTCCCTCGCTTTAATCAATTCACACGTGTTATTGTTTACTGTAACTAGATCTTGAAACCCCGCGTTTCGCTCCACGCTGAGTTGATGAGAAGCTGTCACAGCCGTTACAGGATAGTCTTATTTTTTGATTGGCTGAGGTATCTAGCTGATTAGTGCGGTAAATGTAAAGAGCATGGGTTGAGCTGTCGGTAACTCATAGGCCTACCTCCTAACAAAAGGAAGCCGCCTTGCATGCAATGAATAACTGGACTACAGCTGTAGTGGAGCGGGATCTGTGACGTATATCGAAATATTGCAGGATCTTTCAACTTGAATTGCGAACGCCAGATAAACGTAAAAAGCTTGGATTTTCGCACAAATTAATCTCAAAATATCTTCTGTTTAGATTCGTTTTCACCTTAAAATGCATTTTTTAAGTTAACAGGACCTTTAATTTCTTTTGTATTTCAAACACTGATATGTTAAATCATTAAAATGTATTTTATTTGTGGGCTCTCCATATTGATGTACAGTAGGGTCCCGCTATTCCGAACTAATTAGGACCGGTTCATCGAGATTCATGAATAATATGAACATATTGACTTTTTAAGGCGGGGAATTGTATAAATGGAGCCGACATGTGCTGTAACCAGCTTTCATTCCAATTGTTTTCAGGCGTTTTCATTAAGCTTAGGCTCTATATATGTCTCTATTTAACTTCTTTGTATAACAATAAATGTACGTTTCTTCACGAACGTCTTTTTAATTTCACCTGTTTTTAAATTTTTTAAATCGGTATTTTTTCTGAACTCTGTTCGGAATAGACGGATTTTCAGAATAGCGGGGTTCGGAATAGCGGGACTCTACTGTAATTGAAGAGTAACTTAAATCTCGTTCATACAAGCGTAGGTCTGATGATGTGAGTAACGAACGTTAATTGGGTATCCATTGTCCATTTCCATTTTTACATGATTATATAATAGTAAATAATGTTTTTAAACTTCTATAAAATATCCATGTCCTTTAAACATAAATTATACACTGCAGATTATGGAATGTAAATGTAGGTTATCTGAACATAAAATATAAGAGTTGCGTGAAAGCAAGTTTGACTGGGTTAAGATGACTGAGTTGCCGGAAGGTTTGCAGCTACGTACAAAGCTATCCTCTCTCCTCTCTTATAACAGCAGGAGTTACATCTTCCACTCTTTTGTTTATTTTTACACAGTTTCGAGACATTCTGCTTTCTTGTTTTAATAAAAGACGCTCCACAGTTCGCTTTTGTTTCTTGTGAAGTTCATATTCAGCTGCGATCAACATCAAGTATTCAGCTATTTTCTTTTTTATCCAACGTCTTTTGAAACAACGTTGAGTTTATTTGAATGAGTTTATTTCAAATAAGCATGTCGAGACTTTTTTCAAGAGTCTAAGGTATGAGTTTTAATTAGGTTAAGATAATTTATACGTTAACATAAACATTGGAATTACTGCATTAAGGTTAACGGGAAAGAAGGCGGTTCCATCTTAATTGAGATAATTGGGAGTTTTCAATTAACCAAATCCTTGAGGTGGCACTATGGCCCTAGGATGAACTCAGCCTCTTATAGAAATGAATATTACTAACATTCTTGGAAATGAAGGCGGTTTCTGAGTAGGCTGAAAAAACAATATTCACTTACTAAAGCCGGTTCGGTTTACCACATTTTATCTTGGTTAATGAGGCATTTCTTGGATCTTGACGTTTCGGTAACTAGCAGCTTTTAATCTACATTTTAATATACAATACGGACAACGGAACAGGAAACTACATTACACTTGCAATTGGAAAATTGAAGGAATTTGTCAAATTAAATCATTACTTTTTCGAGAAAAATGTTATCCTGGTGGGAATCTAAATTTTCAATGAAATATAGGCTAACCGGAAATTTTTCAATGTCGGTATAACAGTCAACTATTATCTCAAAACCTTAATAATAACAACAACAACAATAATAATAATTTTAATAATACTATTTGAATCACTATTAGATGCATCTTCGTTACATTATAATAGATGGGTTAATGCAAGAAATGAGGTCTGTAGGAGAATATAGATAAATATTTGGAATGGATATGGACAATTTTTATTTTTAGTATGGCGGCCCGACACCTTATTAACCTGTTCACTAAGGCTCCATGTTTTTAATTCTCAACAAAAGTAGGAACAGCACACTGAACCCCAATTCAATATCCTACTATTCAATGCAGCTGAATTTATTTGAAATCTGAAGCACCGGAGATGGGTTGTGAAAAGCTTGCAAATTAAAAGTAAATAGGGGATGAATAGGCGTGCATTTTCAAGTATTGTGCGGAATAAATGGATTCCTTTTCACGGATTCACCAATCCTTCTCTTTTCGGATGGGGTATGTTGGTATGCTGTGTTGCATAACAGAGCAAAATAATGAAAAAGTACTGAATAGAATTAATATGAGAGGAAAAATAATTTGACCTTAATTCCTGCTGACCTGCTAACTATCTCTAATATAAACACACGAAGTGTCATGTAGAGAAGCTGCAATATAATTATATTTTAAATGTTGGAAATTTTAGTTTATACACATCACAAAATAGAACTTGCTTCAGAGTTATTGAATCAAAATGCTACTATCTAGTAGGTTGATTTATAATTCCACAAGAGTTTTAGTCTTTCTTACAGTTTATAACTTTGAAATACAAAAATTATTCTTCTCTTGGCAAAAGTCACTGAATGGTAATTAAATGAGGGGGATCTGGTTTGCAGATATATCATAAATTTCAAGTGTTCGAAGTTTTTGTATGTAAATAACCAAACGCTTTCTATATGATTAAGTATTATTAATTATTTGAATAACTTATTATTCTCTCATTCAGTAAAGGGCAGTTAGAAGAAGAGGTAACCTATGTGGGCCTATATAGGTCTATATACATGAATTTGCATTACAGCAGCTACAAGAACTATCGAAGGTGGCGGAAGATACCCAAGATACGTAGGCCTAACTCCACCTTCCCTCTGTAGAGGTTATTTAATATTTCAAATATACGAGATTAAAAATTAATTTTCACCACTTGCGGCTAATTTGACTAGTGAATTTTTTGTGTCTATAAAGAGTCCGCTGCCGTGGGTGAATTGGTAGCGTGACTGCCACCTGGGCGGCCCGGGTTCGATTCCCGGCCGGGTCGGGTATTTTACAAAGATGCAAAGTTTCTTTCCTGGAATCAGGATTTTACATAGATGTAAAGTATCTTTCCTGGGTCAGGACTGGATGTTGTGTCCTCATTCCCATCCCGCGAAAGGGGGGGTCATACCCCCACGGCTCTGTCCAGGACAGGACCGGCCTCCGGGCCGAACAGGTCATCATTATCATCATAAAAAATAATCTATAATGAAAACCTATCGATACGTAAAATTACAGGTAGGTTTTTACATGACAACCGTATAGTTTCCTTGTAAGTATTTAAAAAATATCATGACTTAGGAGAATGAACAATTAATTATTGACTCATACCTTTAGATACGGACAAGATTTTTTGGTATGTCGCTATGATCATTAAAATTTCTACGAAAATTATATAAAAGGTATCTATCAGTTAAGGACTTGGAAGAATGCCTGCTATACGCATAGTTTTCTTTACAACTAGATATGTTAAATATAAAATTGATAGTTCAGAAGATACATAGTGGTATTTAATTGCAATTGTTAATGATTGTAATAATGATTTCTTTTCGTTTCTTAAATAGAACTCTATTTTTCCTACAGGCCTAGTCTTTAGATACTTCATATCATATACTTGTAATAGTACATCTCTCTTCTGAACTACTGAACTGATATACCCGGAAAGGATTTTAGTCGTTCACTCATCTAAGATGTTTCACCTAATATCATAATCGTTCACATTCAGCATCAGTTAAAATTAACACACACAATAAACATATGAGTACCAATATTTTTCGACATATAGGTAAACCCAGAGATCCTATTTTTCTCTCTATCTCTAGGGCCTGTTTCATGAAAGCTCAGTTTGTACTGTAGTGTAAAAATATTACGGTCAGGAAAGAACAGAGGATCATAAAACAATATTATTGGACCATTTTCAGCTTTTATTAAGAAATATTTATAGAATTATATTATATTTGCTTAATCTCTGTTGATAGTCTTACTCTGACTCATTATCTACCATAGACGACATTTCTTTGACTTTTAATAAACTATCTTGTAGTAGCATACACATATAAGTCGAACATTGAAATAATACTGCAAAAATAAACAAATATACTGATTCAAACTCTGGAAGAACGCCAGACACTAAAAAACGAAGTACGATTAGGCCTACTTCCTCTTTATGTATCTCGGGGAAGGCTAAAAACTGTGCAAAATACTTTTTCACCCATGCGAAGGCTAGTAATATATAAATAACCGAGTTAACTTAAGTGTAGAAAAATCCTGTTCTCTATAAAGGGTTCTTGATAGAGATCACGAACAATCGGGAAAATTAGGATAGGTTATTGAAATAAATTGTAAAACCACACTAATATCCTGGATGGTAGAGATGTCGCTTCAAACTTTATCGTAAAAAGCATACGAGATTTATAATTTAAGTAATACTTTTCATCGGTCATTGCAAGTATTTCCTTTGTGATTTTTTTCTATGCAACGCTCCCGTGAACCGGGATTCTTCTCAAAGGATAAAAGGAATTAGGGATTATAAGATGGGGAGAGAAATCGAATTATTATTAGAATAAATTTCCTTACTATTCTCCTTTTAGGATTATATCAGGAATGAAACTAAGAGTCATTAGAATGAGCAGATAAAAGGTTAGTAATTAAATGTAATATTTGATTTGCTTGCAAAAGGTATTGATTATTCAAGAACAGCTTAAAAAAATAATAAACCCAATTCAAAAGAAAATAATCCCCAGAGAAGAATTTCTCCTGAATAGTTCTCATGAGGTGGAGCATGTGTTTAATGGTAGCCTACAAAGTATTACAGTTAAGTGCAGTTTGTATGCACTTTATACGAAAATTCGAAGCAGGAAAGTGTGTGGAGAAAGCCTAGGTTACAGGCATTAAGTGTGGTCTCTGTTGTAAACATAACAGGACAGGAGTAACAGGTAGCTGTGTTCGATCAATAAAGTTCACGAGACCCCTGCATACGATCAACCAGAACTTCACATTTTCTTAAGTTTCTAACTTTACAAGTGGTTTTGTAATATGAAGAACCATTATTAATATTTTCGTACATCTGTTTCTGTATTTAAAACAAAAAGTAGTTAATAGTTGAATAAAAACACTTTCTTTAACGCACTTTATTTATCTTGGTAAACTTATGGACGGCCGTTTCGCAGGTGGTGTTCCTGCATCATCATCAGAGTGGCACAGTCTGCGAAACGGCCGTCCAGAAGTTTACCAAAGTAGATAAAGTGCGTTAAAGAAAGTGTTTTTATTCAACTATTTATTACACAACGCTAAAGTCGGACACAAGAATGAAAAAGTAGTTCCTTTTGAAACCTGTCAAAGGATGGTGGCGCGTCGTTATAAAATTATGTGTTTATCCTATTCTGGCGTGGTCTTGTGGTTAGCGTCGCTGACTACAGATCCGTCGATCCCCGATACCTCCTCGGATTTTTCTGAGGTAGGGAGGTCTGGTAGGGGGTGCACTCAGCTTCGTGATTCAAACTGAGGAAGCTACTTGAAAGCGGCTCCGGTCAGGGAAACCACCATTAACGCCCGTGGGTGTCGGCATGCTGACCACATGCCCGCAATCCTGTGGTCTGCTTATGGTTGACGCAGCGGTCGGGTGGTAGGCCTTGTCCCTTCTGGGATGTTAGCGCCACGGAGTTAGTTAGTTATTCTGGAATAGGACATTACCTGCGCGTTTGTTTCCCCTTTGACGTTAGAATTACCAGTGATTAATCTAAGAAATTCTAGTCCTCGATCAGATTTGAACGCCATCCTGTAGGTCGGAGGCAAACAAGCGAACAATTGAATAACAGAAAAAGAACATAGGTCGGGCTTGGAGAAGAAAATAATGGAAAATAATGCTGCTATTCACACTCTCGCATTTATTTCAGCTGAAAATTCTTCCAGAACTTTAGCTTGAAGAGATTCTGGGGAAATTCCATGCACGTCTTGAGAAAATGTGATCGACCGTGGAGACGGAGGCTGGACCAAAGGACGTGTTTGCAGTAAGATCGCAAAGAAAAGCGCCTTATATGCTGTAATCCTCGTATTTGCTTCTCGTGTAGGCGAGACAACAAAGGAAAATATCAAGGTCTCCGCACTCGTAAACTTCAACTAACTTTAACTATAATATTCACTGCTTCAGCCAAGGCACAATCCGACGTTAGTCACAATAGCCGTTTTCATTCGATGTATAAAATGATAATAAACTGAAACCTCCGTATAGCGATATTTGTGGGACCATCCAGCGATATTTGTGGGACCGTACAGCGATATTGTGGGACCTAGCAGATTGTGTCATTATCCTATTCCAGAATAGGATAAACAAATAATTTTTTAACGACGCGCGACCATCCTTTGACATGTTACAAAAGGAACTACTTTTTGTTTCAAATACAGAAAAAGCTGCACGAAAATATTTATAATGTTTTGAGGGGCTGTTATTTACCCCACATTAGGAAGTCTACATGCAGAATAATTTTAAATGTAATAATTCAAGAAACAGACGTGCAAACAGCTAAAATAATTAATTGTTCATAAATCCAATTCTGAAGTACCACTAATGTTGTTTTAAACTTCCTGACTTACGCTGAGTAATAACCATAGTTAGGTTTACACCCGCGCACTTAAAAATTACTACTAAGATTTGTGTAACGTCATGGATTATGGAAAACTTTGAGCCAAGACATAGGCTTATGCCAGAAATTCCGAACTCGAGCGTGGGAAGAGGGAAAAAAATACAGCCATACGAGGGTTGATCTGTATGCTCCACCCCTGACCCACTTCCTGTTGAGATAAAATTATCAAAATATTCATGCAAGCAGCTTCATATCTCAAGGTAAACACTGCACTGTTTCAAGCTTTCATCTTTCTTCCTTGGGTCAGGGGATATTTTTCTTGTGAGGGATGTGTGTGTCAGTCATAAAATGGAGCCTGTAGAACAAAGAGCTGTTATTAAACACTTGCAGAAAAAGGGAATGAGTCCAACAAAAATCCATTGGGATTTATGTGCGACTTTAGGTGAAAGTGCAGTATCATATGACATAGTCAAAAGGTGGTGTCGTGAATTTAGATGTGGTAGGGAATCATGTGAAGATCAACATGCAGGAGGACCACCAGTGAGCGTTACAACTGTATACAATGTCAAAAAGTCCACGTTCTAGTGATGCAAGACCGCAGACTGACTATTAGGTAAATAGTGGAGCTAATAGGCTTCTCCTATTACACGGTTAGAAATATTTTAGTTATGGAACTGGACATGAAAAAATTGACAGCAAGATGGGTTCCTCGAACGTTGACAGCAACAGAGAAGAGACAGCGTGTGTTGATTTGTGAACGTCTGTTACAAATGTACAGAGCAGATTCAAAAATATTTATTGACAAATTTATGACTATGGATGAAACCTGAATCCACCATTATGACCCAGAAACGAAACTCCAAAGTAAAGAGTGGAAACTTAAGGGATCTCCCCCTCCCCGCAAGTTCAAGACTCAACCAGCTGCAGGGAAGTAATGACCACAGTATTTTGGGATGCTAGGGGAGTAATTCTGGTTGATTACTTACCAAAGGGTTCTACAATCACAGGAGCATATTATGCTAATTTAATTCCAAAATTAAGAGATTCTATAAAAAGTAAAGAGACGTCGGAAGTTAAGTGCAGGAATCCTCTTTCACCAGGACGATGCCCCCAGTCACACCTCTTGTGTGGCCATGGCTGCTATAACCAAAGCAGGCTTTGAATTGGTGGAACGCCCACCATACTCACCAGATATGGCCCCTAGTGACTTCAGATTGTTCCCAAAACTCAAAGAAGATATTCGTGGAAGACGATTTTCAACTCAAGGTTCTACAGGTTCCATTTTATGACTGACACACACACCCTTCACAAGAAAAATATCCCCTGACCCAAAGGAGAAAGATAAGAGCTTGAAACAGTACAGTGTTTACCTTGAGATATGAAGCTGCTTGCATGAATATTTTGATAATTTTATCTCAACAGGAAGTGGGTCGGGGTGGAGCATACAGATCAACCCTCGTATAACCAAGACAAAACTAAAACCAATTACTCGGTATGGTGTTTTAATTACACACGATGTGCAAACTAAAGTAGCATCCGAGCTCAATGTATGTTTTTCGCAAGTAAGGGATGATTTTACCCTCAGTGACCTATTTTCTGTCACCTACTAAACCTTCCTTTTCTTGAGTTTCTAAGATATGTAGGTCTAACGTTATCAGGCCGCTAGCATTATAAATATTGGTGGATGGAATGTGTACCAATCTGATGGCTAAGCTACTGGTTTTCAATTACAATTGATGAAGATTTGTTATAAAATGGTTTTCGTAAAATAGCTTCATCGTTACAGTGAGTGAAATTTAACATTATTAAGACAAGAAATTTGCCAAGACAGAAGATATATCGCTAAATGCGATGTATCGATCTTTGTTCTTCAGAGGTTTGAATGTAATACGTATCTGGTGTAACGTTCAAAGATGATGAGTGAAGTTTTTGAAGTTGTAAATTTTTAATGTTTATTCATTTTTGTCATACATTTCCAGTGTACTCTTGGAATAGAAATACCTGACTCGTAAAGTTTCCATGCTTAGTGATCAACAAGGTACCGACGGATATAAATACGAATACAAGTGGGGCATTCATATTTTTATTTCTTATTGTATACACGACCTTTCTTGAAGATATGTAGGAAAACAACAATTGGTGAATGGCGTGAGAGCTGCAGACGCTAATCACAGCGACCTTGCTTAGAAGGCGTTAAAATCCCCACGTGTGTTGAAAGTACTGTCGCCATACTGCTAAAAGCACACTGTCGCCGAGAAAACACATGGGTAAACATCATTGTAGGTTGTAATTCCCTTTATAAGCGGAAATCCACAAACCCATTAGTCCGTATGCTTTTCTCATTTTCCTTTGATATTAGCTTAAGATTTTCCTTGACAGCTTTCATCTACAAACTCATCTAGGGGAAAAGGTCTGTTGCGATAAGTTCACATTCAGCTCTAACATTGAGTATTTCAGTGTGGGACTGAATAGCCAATAACAGTGTAAAAAACAAGCTTGTTCTGTAAGTTAAGTGTTGTAAATTATGTTGTAACCTTCCAGAAGTTTGAGAAAATATTATAAAGTTAATAGTATTCGCAACCTGAAATTTTAATAATTATTAAGATCTGATCGATAATATTTATCTTTCGAGTCAGACAAATACGAACATACCTTTAGTCCAGTGGCGGACGCAGAGGGGGGATTGGGGGGATAGATCCCCCCCCCCCCCCGAAATTTGAAAAAAGGCTATAATATGCACTCTAAGTGGCCAGTTTTATAAACTAATTATATATGTAGGCTAAGTTAATTAATTTTTTTAGTATTCTTTCTACCTATTCAAATCCCCCCCCCCCGAAAAAAAATTCTGTGTCCGCCACTGCTGAAGTCTTTAATAACATTCAACGAACTCAGCTTGAAGTTTACAACAAAGAACAAAACGGGAAGACTGAAAAGAAGTGCTATTAATTTCTTACAAAAATTGCAATTAGAGGCAGGTGATGACGAAATAAGTTAGTCTATATACATGTCCAGTAATTATTTCTATATTCAATAAGCAAACCTTTACTCATCTAAAGCTTATAAACACTTATAAACAAAAGAACAAGAAACTCGCCATTAACACATTAAAATGCCATACTATTATGTTTAATTTGTACTCTTATCTATGGTGTATCATTTTATCCATGAGCCACTGTAGATAAAACCCAGTGAGGTGGCTGAGATGCGGACCCGCATTCGGGAGGACCCGGATTCAAAATCCCTTTGGTCATCCATTTCGAATTGGGGAAGGAAAAAAATGAGCTTTAGTTACTATAATATGAAAAAACACCCAAGAAACTTTCGTAATATAACAGGTTTAACTATAGAGGAGTTCGTTTTTTGGACACCCGGTCCTGAACCCAGGATGGAAATTTCCACTTGTGAAAAATCCCCAACTTGAAGAGCACCCGAGTCGCCGAAATTGACGGTAGGAGCGCTACGAACATACCCATAAACAAATTAAGTGCCTGATTAAAGAGATGCAGTAAAAAAAAATAATAAACTTATTATTTAAAATATACATTAATGACCCGCACCATATATAAGAAGACCTCAATGTTTTTGATACGTTCATAAAAGTTTGCTACGACCTACGAGATTTGTTTAAAAATGTCGCAACTTAACTTTTCCTGTGTAAATGGATAAAGCACGGGAGGCATCCTGCGATAAAGATGTGTAGAACATGTTATCCAAAGTACTTTGACCAAAACCATACAGTTCGGAAATATAAGATTCTATTTAGAGAAATAACGTTTTATGTTTTCTTTGCTTTATTTGCTTTCGTTGATTGAACTTCAAGGTCATATTAGGTTTCGTGGGTATACTAGTACCAGTAGACTGTCTGACGACTGGTGTGCATCTGTTGCTATTGTTGTGTTATAGCGTCTATTATTTTAACTGATATAACTGATTTAAATGATATATTGTTGTGATAGTCCATAAGACGAAATAACAATGGAGAGTCATCCTAAGTAAATATCGAATTCAGCATTCACCTTTGCGACTTCTGCATTCGCCTTTGCGACTGAGGAAACCGCGAAAAAAAGTCAAATTGGCCTTCATCGAGGTTTGAAGCCGCGACTTCCCGAATGTCATCCAAGACGCTCTGTCTCGTTAATTTTTCATTTGTCTCGCTATATTACCAATAATTCATTCTAAACACTGCAAGAAATAATAAACGACCAATTTTACAATCTAATAAACCAGAAGAGCTTTAAAACCATTAATCGGTTTTGATTTATTCCTCTATAAATTTCAAAATAATTGCTCTCCTGCATATTTTAACAAACACAAGACAAAACTACGACTTCCCGATTGTCAGCCAATACACTGTCTCGCCAACTTTCATGGGTTAATTTTATTTGTCTCGTTATTTTACCAATAATTACATTCTAAACACTGCAAGAAATAATAAACGACCAATTTTACCATCTAATAAACCAGAAGAGCTTTAAAAACATTAATAGGTTTTGATTTATTCCTCCATAAATTTCAAAATTGCTCTCCTATATTTTTTAACAAATACAAGATAAAACTTGGTCATTCTGAAATCGAAATATGTTCACGAAAACATCTGAAACGAGAATATTGGTAGCGTTACATTTTCGGAAACAAATAATACACCTATCGTCTCGCAATCGTGGGAATCCGTGAGAATCTGAACACCTGAATAACTATTCAATTCCCTGGCTTGCATGTTACATTCAATTCGTCGTAGCATTTCATTTTATCAACATGTGTTCTTTAATGCTCGTGTTCCTGAATGGAAGGCCAGTAAAACTGTAAAAAGATTTATTACATGCTAAGTGAAGGCTATATCCCTCCTAGATAAGATAGAATACAGTTCCCGTTTTTTATTCAGTTATTAGCTGAACTTTATTTCTAGGATTTTTTGTGTATCCAGTTACTGGAATATCAGTTATTGTCCTATATATCCATTAGATATCTCTGATGTTTTCACTTTAAACATGATCAATAATTTCTTGTTACAATTAAAAAGTATATGGAACGGATGAAAGCAAACTTTATAATTAGCAAATTCCCAAGAAGGAAGTTTGCAGAATTCCAGGAAACGATTTTAATTTCTTTTTGTTCCCATAAAAGCGATCTTCGTATCAATGAATTGGAATAAACGTAGCCTATTTAACTATGTATGTGACCTAAGAAAGAAAAGATGTCAATTCCATGCATTTCATGAGCTTATTGATAACCGTAGAGGTATCTAGATACGATAAGGCTTGATTATGGTTTCATGTTTTTTTTCTGGATATTACCTAGCCCTATGTTACAGAAAATACAAATTTCAGAAACCAGAGGAGAAAATAGAGAAATTTACTATAAAAGTAAAGAAAGAGAGAAACAACGAAAGAAAAATAATGAAAAGCATAAATAATAACGGTGCAAAAAAATAAATAAGAAGGAAAATGAAGGAAAGGCTAATATGTACGAATACGACATATAGAAGGAACGAAAAATGAGGAAATAAATCAAGAATAAAAATAAAGTAAAGGAAATAAGAAGTAAAGGTACATGTGGACGGACAGACGGACGGATGTACGGACGAATGAATTAATGAAGGAATGGATGAATGGAGTCAAATGGACGATATAGTATATGATAAAATTAAGGTTCAGAATTGAAGGGTTTCTTCTGAAAAAATAGTACAAATTAATCAGGATATACAAATGGGCAATAAACATGATATTTTCTTGTAGCCCTATAAAATTGACATACAGAATATTATCAACCCATTCCATGGCATCGAAGTTATGTTAAATTAATACAGCAGTTTCCTCTTGGGATTTCCTAACCCCCCTGAGTTTTGCGAAATTTGTGCAGCTAATGTGCGTTGATTCGACTAATCTTGTTGATCACAGCCAGTGACCTAAAAACACACATTCCAAGCAATTAAATACTCATACTAATTGATGTTCATATCTGTCGGCCTTCGTGGTTCAATGGTAGCTAATCGTTGCTGACCAGAAGGACCAAGTTTGTTCCTAGTTACCCTCGCAGACTTCTGTGAATATTAGTAAGGATTGGAACAACAATGCTCGATCCATTATGTTTTAATTTTCGAAAAGAGTGCCAAAAATTTCCTGAAAGGAATTATCGTTTACTGGTGAAAAATATGGGTATGGTTCCAACGCGACTTATAAGCGATAGTACGTTCGACTGACAACAAATTTTAAACTTAATCATGTGATCTTATAAGCCAGGTCGTGATGGAGCCCGATTTTCTATTCTCGAAAAGGGCGCAAAAAGTCAGTGTTTAAGTTCATCCCAGGTTAGGTATATGAGGGGCTTCACCGTCTTTCAATATTATCTATTGTTTTTGGACATGTGCATGTAATTTTTGTTGCGTCATTTATTGTATAATCCTATCTTATATGAGACTGAATTGCTTTAATGTATTTAAAAGCCTTTTCCATTGATTGTCTGGAGGATCTCCAAATTTTACATTAAGGTACCCTGCAATTATTGAATAACATATTAAGTACGACAACATTAAGTCAAGTACTTTGAACATTTTATCTACAAATTTTGAAATTGCAATTGAAGTAAAATTAGAATTAGAATTAGAAAAAGCCACTGAATCCTTTTCAGGCAAGGGCCTCCTACTCTCGGTAGGGCTAGCTCAGTTTGTACACACGGGGTGAGCTATTTCCTGTGTGCATGCTCGGATTTGAGCTTTTACTTTAACTGTTAGTTACTGTGTGTAGCTTGTGTTCCATTTTGAGTCTAGAATGAGTGTCCTGTACTTTTCCCTAATTCACTTCACTTCACTTTTAATTTCTAACTTATGTCAACATTTTATTCTAAACCTAAAATTGTGATTTTCCACTCCCTCCTATCCCTTGCTATTCGTGACCATTGAGGTCCTATCACTTCTATGAAGTCCTCAGCCCATCTCCTTCTCGGTCTCCCTCTTCTTCTTTTCCCTTTTCTTGGGTCCCAGATCGTGGTGGCATAGGCCCATAGTAAAATAAAATACCTAAATTTAAATGTTAAAACTATCATTCCAATGTGGCCCTCTTTACTAAAGTTTCAATATTCAGAACTTCTGGAGAATTATGAGCCTATAACGACGTTCATTAAGATGCAAGTATACGAGTATTTACGAAAAGAGCGCAGCGTAATTTTCATACGAGTACATTAATTGCCATTATAGGTAAACTGCATGCGAACGTTTTTTCGACCATCATGAAATGCCAATGTTTTTAGTATATATTTTAATTGATAAAGTCAATTATCATTCTCGGCGATCAGCTGTTAGTACGAGGGTGGATCGAAAGGTAGCGCACAATAATTTTTTTTACAAAAAGTTTCATAGGTACAATTACAAACAAATGCACATATGAAGGGACATATGTTGTCTATTTTTCTATATAGACCTAGTCGCCAAGATTCTCAAAACATTTCTCCCATCGTGATACCAGTTTCAAAATACCCTGTTCATAGAAGTCCGTTCGGTTGGAGTATAGCCATCTGCGGACTGCTGTTTTCACTTCTGCATCTGACGCAAAGCGTTTACCGGCCAGGAATTTCTTCATGGGACCAAACAAACGAAATTCCGACGGTGCCAGGTCTAGACTGTGTTGAGGATGCTGGAGCACCTCCCAACCAAATTTGTTGATTTTCTCTAGAACAGCTGCAGCAACATGGGGGTGAGCATTGTCGTGAAGAAGTTTGACACGTGTTGAAGTTTGAAGAAGTTTGAAAGGGTTATGCCCTTTAGCCCAAAAAAATCGCACTACACCTCGCTGCTCTTCACAAGTGGATGATAGTAACCTGCGCGCCATCTTTGTTGCATCGTTCATGCTTCTCTCGCTAGAGTTACACATGAGAACAAAATAGCGTCCGTAGCGGAAGCTTCAAACACCATCTTGGTGTAAGTTCAACACCCCAGCCGCACATTTAACACACGAAATGAACTCATTGTGTTATAATATTAAAATTAACATGAACAGAATCAATTTAATCTTAATGTGCACTTTGAATTGCTTATTTCAAGGGTTGAAGATAGTTCCATGTACGAGACTAATCGATACCACAACACTTATAATGAAATTCTGTATTATAATGGATGCCAATTTGATACTGTTACGTCACATGTAATAAGCGTATTATAGTATGGTCCAACAAAAAGGAAGTACGGTAATATGTTTAGTTAAGATCAGCGTCAAAGAATATTCGGGATTCTGTTTCGGAGTTAGATGAATCCTCGGGGACCGTGTTTAGTGATCTGCAGTTTCCTGCCGATGACAAATTTCAATCCATAGGTCTAACGTACACCATAAATCTATTTGGTGACATAATTGAATTGTTTTGGACTAAATTGTTAACCTATAGTTTACCAGTTTCAGGGTGTCCCAGTACTGATGTAGCAAGTGTAGTGTTTCCTTTAGACTTGGCTAAAACTCTAATGTTGTGAGAGGGAATCTGGGCCAACTCCCAAGTTCTCACCTCGCTATGTAATCCGCCAACATACTTTTCTAAAGAGCTCCCGTTTCTTGAAAATAGCTTCCCACTTCGTGGAAGAAAGCTCTATTCCATCTCAGTTAATTCTTCCGAGATAAAATGCTTTTCACTCCTTTTCTACATCACCTGATCAGAGTGACTGGGCCGTATTACTGCTTGAAAAGGTTTCGCATTTACCCTTGCACTATTAGCATGTGGTCTGTCACGTGCATATCTAAGGGCGGACATTCCCAGCGTAATGTTTTCGTTTTTAAAGGGTTACAAATTATTACTTTGTTATGATACTACTCGCTGAATACAAAATTACAAGTATGGTTGTAAAAACAAACCATTTTCAGAACTGGTCTTAGCTTTGCTTACAATATTGTTATTTCCATTGAAGAAATATTCCCATAGATTTACGTTTCTAAAAATCCCACTTGGTCTTTAACTCGCATGCTTTAATTAAACGTCAACGGTAAACAGATAAATTAATAATTTGTATTACGACAATATAAAGTTATATTAACATTATTATTTAAAATTTAAAAATATTTTTACAAGTACAATTCTGAATTGGCAATAATAAACTATTCCAATAAAATAACTCGTCCGCAATATTGCGGAAAAAACACATTTATGGGTTAATGAAAATATATATTTTCTTAATTAAGACAAGGGCCGGGAATGTAATATGGAGATCGCGATAATCACAACATAATGTGTATTGAACTGTTTTTTGCAAGTATGAACGAGTTAAGGGGTTCTTATTAATATTTAGATTGAACAATCGGGAAATAACGCGATTTGGGGTCTCTAATCCGAAATATGAATACATTCGCGAATCACCACTACTGCGTCGTTTCATAGCAAATTTCAAATTTTAGGTTGTTTGTTGCTAGATGAAGTTTTGTTGTTCACTTTGGTAAATTATATCCAATATAATTAAATCCGTTGGTTTCAAGAAAATTACCAAAAGGAAGCTTAGATTTGATTGACGACGTAAGGTGCGATCGCTCTTAGACGACATGAACTACGTCAACCAGCTGGTGCGAAGGTCAGCCCGCTGAAGTGTAGCCGGTTCGTTTGCGTGAATCTAAAATCTCAAAATTTAAATATTTAGACTAACAGAACAGAAACAGTCGTCTGCAACTTGCCTATAATATTAATTAAGATATTAGTAAGAAAATTATAAAACGAGCAATGCGAGTTTCATAAACATACCCGTGTCCTAATAAATTCCATTATAGGCTTGTTGCATAATGTACTATTATTTAATAGGTTTGACCATATTATTTTGTGAGCAAACACAAACATTTTGCATAAATCTATGCTTGTTTATAGAATGGCATTACTTTGCTGATTCGGCTACTGAAGAGGATACAGTATACTCATGGAATTGTACATACTCACGTGCAAGGTATTTCAAAATTTTCCTAATGCCTTCGGGATTAAACGATAAATTTTCCTCATGTGCTGTGGATTGGGGAAGAGAGATGCATTGAACACCAAGCAGACTAAGATTAAAACAGTAACCCATCAATGGCTTCTGAAGTACTAACAACATGAGGATGAATAGGCCTACGAATTCAGAGTAGCTGGCACGTGCAAGTGATACCTTGGGTTTGCGTGTTCGGACACGGGAGGCACTTATTTCTTGTGACATTGAAGCCACTAATGGTTGAAATCGAAGGCTTCTTTGGTATCCACCATAAGAACAACACATTTTCCTTGCTTTTTACTCCTGGCAATCATAATATTTTGAGCCACTGCTGGGAAGAATATTTCATTGCTGAAATGTCATCTATCCCAGATTAAGGTCCTGCTAGGAATTACCTAGAAATTTAGTTCTCTGCTATGGAAACACAAATGGGTTGAAGAAGATCCTTATAACATCGGAGGTGTATCTAACCGAGGGAATACAAAATCCACTGTTAACTCTTTTTCACGGAAAAAAAAAAGAGTGGAGAAAGGGCCATTTTAAAATGACCGATTCATTTTAAGAAGGTGATATGTGGAAGTCAGGTTTGATGCCTTGGATACAGCAGTACAATTTGATATAAATAGCAGTAGGAGATTCTATTTTCTAGTGAGAGTCTGAATAATTTGTCTGCAAAATAGCGGAGACTTGCATGAGAGGGAAAAATGAATTTTCATGCACTACGCCAAAAGTTGCTACAGTTGTGGAGGGAGTTTCATCGGAACTACTTCCATAAAAGTTATTATTTATTTATACTTATTTATTGACTCTCCAAACAAGTAAAGCTCTAATGTACTTTACAAAAGTTAAGAGCTATGTATCAAAAGGTGCATTTATTAGGAAGCGTGCTGAAATTGCGCACGGAAAATGTTTTTCCCACAATATCTCACTTTTACTTTCATTTTTGTTGTTGTTGAAAAAAACAGTGTTTCTGCACTGTCGTAGGAATTTTTTTTTTTTTAATAAGAATTGACTTTTTTTAATTCAGATTTATTTACTCTCCTTTGAACTTCGAGACCAATCAGGTGTTCAGGTTCTGTGCCTGTGTCAATAGACCATTACCCTCGACTATTTTCTATTATTGGTATGTGTTATGGGTAGGGATAGGTCGATACCAGATTTTCTCGATACTCGATGCTCGATACCGATACATGATTTTTTCCTCGATACTCGTTACCGTCAACAATTCCAGTTTCAATAAACAGATATATTAAAAATTAAAAGTTTAATGAACTGAGTAATAACAGCTAAATTAATTAAGTGTGCATATTTAATGAGAGAAAACTGAATATCATCAGTAGCCTATAATTATTTTTAAACTCTACATTAAAACTAAATGTTTGATAGGAAACGAAACAATTAAGAATATCTGTTTGGATTTTAAAAGAAGGAAAGTCTTTATTTATGACTAGACAAAAGTCACAGAGTGGTTTTCTCCATTTCAAGGAGAAATAGAAGTATTTACTTTATTTAGTAGACTACTAAAAGCAGAAAGAGATACCGCATTTCCATAAATTGCAGAATATTACCAAAGTATCGAAAAAGTACCGAGCTAATTTTCTGAAGTATCGCTCGATGCCGATATCATGCAAGTATCGAGGACCCATCCCTAGTTATGGGGTAAGTAAATTTCAACTTATTTTAATTTTAATGAATATGATAAAGAATGAAGTAGAGAGGGTGAGTCATGGAACAAGTAAATATCCAATTCGGCATTTGCCTTTTGACTAGGGAAACCATGTGTTACACTGGCCGGACATGGGATTTGTACCTGCGACCTCTCAAAAATTGACTTTGTTGTATTCTATAATACCGTTTTTACATTATGTTCCACAATTTAAACATAGAAGAGTGATGGATATCGTCACTGCGGAAAAGTAATATTCATCCGTGAATGATTTACTTAGAAATGCGTCGCTCGAGTGGTTGCTATAGTTCCTTAGTGTGCATTTAGTTAGTGATAAACTTGTTTTCCGATAAGTTTGATGTTGAAGCAGACGGTGCAGCGAGAGCTACTTCATTATACATCGAGTGTGCGTTCACCTTGAAGATGAACTCGTGTTCCAGCAGGATGCTGCGATTTCCTCTTCTCTCGTGGGAGATCAACTTTCGCATTTCGTTACAATGATTAAATTCAACTCTCCCATTATCTTCCAAGAGAAAATTGCTAATCTATGTGCTTGTGATTTCTTCTCTCGCAAAACGGTAATATTGAACCATTAACTATCCTGCTATCTTATGCATTCATTACTGCTATTGTTTGTTTACTTCTAATGTTAAACTCTCTATGAACCTATCATGTTTCCTGCGATGTTGAACTGTTAATAAGAAAACTAACTGTAAATCCATACTAACTGTAAAACATGTTTTGTTCGAAACGAAAAGACTCCAGCTAAATTTGCTTTTTAAAGATTGTGACGAAATTTCCACGTGTCAAAAAGTTTTCACGAAGCAATGTTATTATATTCATTTTATGCAGTGTCTAACATATATTCACAACCATGTGTAATTAATATTCTATATTTTACTGTATATATTGCTGTGTAAGCTGTAACCCTAACATGCCTTTTCTAGTAAAATGTGGTTCATAAAGGTTTGGAGATAAGTGAATAATAAGAAAACTGCGCTTGTTTATGTGGTAACTGTCATTGTTTAACACCCACCTCCGGTCACGAGCAATGCTCATTTGGAGGCAATAATTATAATAATTATTTAATAAATTGAAAATGTAACTTAGGAATAGCTTCATTAACTAAAATTGATTTTGTATGTATTTTCTTTAATTGTTGTATTTGATTGTATTTATTAAGTATACCGGTACTAGGAGTGTTTTATATAGATATGTATAAATTGAAATTGTAGGAATTGTACTCGTATAAGTAAATGCTCAATCAATTGAAATTGAATTGAAAAAAGGTGAGTTCAAAATTGCACCCTGTATCTAGGGTCGCCCCTGGTTATGCACTGTCTTTCTGTTCAAAGTTTACTGGATTTGAACCAGGCCAAGGTCGATGACATTTATATGTGCGAAAATGCGACAAGGTTTATTGGCATGTAGAACTCCTGCACGAGAAAATTCCGGCATACCGCTGACGGTTGCAGACGTAAGAAATAATTTATTAGCATGGTTTTCTGCTAACTTAACATTTAATTTTCCACTTTTATTAGCGGACTAAGTAATGAAAGTAAGTTTTACAGAAAAGGACCCCATCTTCCCCCTTGTTGTAAATGAACATCATATTTCATGAATATGTACAGTATATAAAATATATATTTACAGACAAAGGAAAACCGCCGTTTGATGGTTCCATTGTGAAGGCAGAAATTATTTCAATAATTCACTGTCAGAAGCGAGAGACATAATTTGCAATAAATATTTAACTTGAACAAAAGACAGGCGCTAGGTTCTGGATGTCTCTTAAATACTGGCTGAATAGTTCGAAAGTGGCTTAGTTCAATTACGTGTGTCAGTCAAGTGTAGCCTATCTAATGGGCCTTGCTCATCAGTTTCACGTGATCGTCTCACGAATATTGAACTCTAATGCTGCCTGTTTAATGACGTCGCTCGGGCTCAAACTCTCATATTGATTCCTTCCAGGCGACCATTAGCAACAGCTCTGCAAAAACAATAACATGCAGTAGGCTATAGCTCCGAAATTACTTCCTTTACCTGATATTGGTTCGCATCTGAGGTTTAAATAGTAGGTTTAATTAAATTTTAAACGTTATTTTAGCAATAGACAAAGTCCTCGTGCATTTAGCCTTTCTACAGTCTTCATTAATCTCAAGCTTCGGTTGTGTGTGTTAAAGGTGATGATTTATAAAATAGGGTAAGGTGGTACATTTTTCGAACATGGTACAGTTCTGAACAACTAAGGTTATTGTCCACTTTTGGGTTTCGAATGTTGGCCAACCTGTTTTTAATTATATAGCGTCCATTCTGAGTCTTTTGTTGATCTGTATCCACGAGAATGATGTTTTAAGCTGTATCATTCGGCCATAAATTATTATTTTCCAATCGAAGGTAAGAACTCCATGCCTGACAAATGGCAAGTTATAATATTGCTTATAATTCCACGTTGTGTTACTGGATTATATTGTTGAGGACCAATTTTCAACTTATACCAACAAATGGTGTAGTCTTTAATACGTAAGTCATTGGCACAACCTGTGTCATTCGTGCGCGGAATTTGCAACTATGTAGTTATTTACAAAAACTAGAGCGAAGTACAATTTCGAACAGCAGTTTAACAACAAAAGTATAAACCATGACCAAAAAGAGCTAAATTAAAATGACTTATTGAGAATGTCTGCATCTGTGTGCAATGTTCAGTACTTGAACTAATATCATATCAGAAACTGGAATTTTGCGCAAAAAGATTCGATCAGTGAACCACTAACACATTTACAATTATCTTTAGTGATTCAATCATTCCAATGTTACCCAAAAGCACTAACCGAAGTAATAAAACAATATTTAAATTCTTCATTCAAATTATTGTATTAAATAAACGTTCTGAAGATTGTTACTTACTCCAAATATTAGAGGAAGATGTTTGTTCCATAATGCTTACCTGAAAGAAAAAGAGAGCAATATTATTAAAATTTGGTATACACCATTTATATTAATTTAAAATTATTTACTTGTAATGAATTGAATCTACTGATTTCTAAATAGGAGTTTTAATAAGAAAAGGCAAACATTTGACAGCAAAACACTTTTTTAAACTGTAGCCCAGTCTAAGTTTTGTTTTGCAGGGAAAACATTTATTTTTGATGATGCTTAACTTTTGGTATGTGGATTTCTTTAGCGTGCCTTCGCTTCTTAATGCAATGGCATATAATATGTTTCGAATTATAGGTCTAAAAACATCTGGTGTAATTGAATAGTTTGGATGTCTACGACTAAAGACACCTGTAGTTTTCTATGGAATGATTTATAAACATTTGTAAGTACGTCTTGTCGAATGCAAAAATAGAGCTCATGATTTTTTGTAATGTAATTCATGTGAACCTGGTACTTTTTCATCTCGAGGTAGAACAGGTAGGCTACGTCATCAGTAGAAGAATCTACAAGAATCCAACAGTGTTTTGTTTTTAGTTATCTTTATTTATAAATAATAATCCCCTAACTCAAGTCGCTTCCAAATTAACGTCTATGATATAAAGTCAAGTAAACTTTGTGTAAGTCTGTGCTTCACTTGACGCACTTCAAAGACAAGTCTGTGATGCACCCTTTGGATACCAAATAGTGAATAAAATACTCAGGCACACTTTACATCATCCCTCCGGCAGAAAGTAATTACATGTTGGAATTTCGATGGAAGATTAATACACCTGCCATGTACAAACAATTTCTGTTTTCTATCAAACACATCGCTTTTCGTGGCAAAGATTCAACTTTCGATACCATCTTCTTTTTCATGATGTTTTGCAGGTTAACTCCCGATTAATCTATTTAGTTATATTTTTTTATTATGATTCTCACGCTTCATACAATATTATTTGGTACTGATGTATCACCCACTAATGAAATTAGATAAACATTGGAATATGACTGTTTCCAGTTCCACGAATTTCTAGGTTCAGTAAATACAATGTGTATACCTAAATATGCATATATTCCGTGGTAAATTTACGATATAAATTACTTTAACCTTTTAGCGTTCGTTGACCTCTTCAGAAAAAGAGTAAAACATTATTTTCCATTTTTAAAAATTGTGTATGAAGTAGATATTAGAAGGATATTAGAACTGTGCAGATAAATAGCTTAGCACAATATTATGTGCCAATAAAGAAAACTTTGCTTCGATATAAATAGTCATTTTGCCGACAGCCTCACATCAACCGATCTGAGTGATGATTCCCGGAGCTTCCCTCACTCTACCAGGTGACACCCCCCCCCCGCGACAATAGTCAGATAAACAAAATAAAATTAACTGAATAAAATGCCAAAGCAAATTCACCATACATTTTCCCTGTGGTCTATGAGAAGGGAAAGCAATACCATGATCCTAGAACAAATTCAAAATCGGTTGCTGGACCGGAGATATAGCCTATGGCTCAGTAATTCCGGGTAGAAAGCGGGACCAAAAGTCCTTATTTGTCTTTATTTACTAAGGGTACAAACGAACTAATCAAGGAATGAGTGCCATGCTGAGCTGCCCACTTTTTAGGAGTATCACAAGCTGACTATTCTTCCTAATTAACTCGCAGAAGTTATAACTGTAGGTAGAGGAAATATCATTATAAATAAAGTTTCCTTAACGTACTTACTTACTTACTTACTTACTCACTCAATGGCAATAGACAATTGCAAAGCAAGCTAAAGGAATAGGTCTATTATCTATTCTATGGAACCCGGAGGTTCATTCCTACTCTTACATGAGTCCGCCATTCAATCCTATTCTGGGCTAACTTCAATCGTCCTTCGCAAATCCCACATCCCTTAAATCTATTATATTATTGTCCTCTAACCTACGTCTAGGTCTTCCAAGTAGTCTTTTCCCTTCGGGTCTCCCAGTCAATATTTTTTAGATATTATTTCCTTCCCCATGCTAGCATCCTCCATGATTTAATTACCTTTATTTTATTTGGTAAAGAGAACATGTTATGAAGCTCGTCATTATGCAGTTTTTTCCAGTCCACATTTCCATATCACTTAAGTTATAATATTTTCCAATGCATCCTGTTTTTGAGCACTCTCAGATTATGGTAAACTAGTTAAGTTTCCTTAACGCAAATGACAACATATTTATAATTATCTGAAAAATTTGTATAAATATTGTATCCTTGAACATCCTAACCATTATCTCATCTTATAAGATGCATGGCGTATAAAATACAGTATTTTTAACGACAAAATGAATGCTTTCACAACCACTTACTATTCCACAAATCTGTTAATATTGAATATATGGCAAATGATACGAAGTACTGAACAGTTGCAATATCTTGCAGGAAGCCGTGGCTGCAGATATCCAGTTTAGATATTTCAGAATGGAAGGCAGATAATCGTTCCTCCAATTCTATCCCACTATAGCCTTCATGCAGAACCAATTATTTCACAATGAATCGTTTTCTCCCCTTCTCAGTGGTTTAAGGAAAATCAGAAAATTTTAAAAGGCTTCAATCATTGTGTAAACTCAGGGATATTATAAATATTGTATTTTATATTACTTCTCCACCCGTACATAAGTAATATAGGTAAAGGGGGATATTGTATTCGACCCTGAAATTTGATGTACGGTCTTCGCCGAAATTACATGACGTTGTTGCTTTTAGTTGACCCCCAAATGATATTTTTATATTAAAAAATGTATTTTTATATCAAAGAACTTGCTAAGTGAAAAAGATATCTTAGGACTATTGACAAAAAATATCGTTTTAAAAATTCCGCTATATGCTATGTGCTATGCCACGAGTTTCCCAGCAGTGTACTTTGGAATTGCTACAATTTGTTTTCCTTATTTAAATTAACACCAAACATAATTCTAAAACTGTTGATGTAATTTTATTCCGACATGTTCACATTTCCCCCTGAACGTCTTTGCAAAATAACGAGAATTTGTAATTTTGCAAACAGAAAACAACATTTAACTTTCGTTTCCCTTTAAAATTCTCCTTTTCCACTCTTTGTATCAAAATATTACACGTCTGCGCGCAAGTGTAAATAAGATCATTGTTGTTGAAACTTAGATAGCTTCTTTAGAAGAGAGAACATTAAACGGCTAAAAGCATATTTATAACTGAAATGGTTGAAAACATCTTAAACATTTATTACCGGTCGTACTGCTCAGGCTGTATATCCGGCAATTTTCTTTGAACGATCCTAAACTAAGTAAGTTTTTCTAATATATTGGTACAAGAGTCGTCTTCATGAAACGTAATATTGCCCTACAAAATATTAGAATAGCACATAAAGCATTCGAACAAGTAGAACAATTCAAATATCTGGAAGCAATAATTACAGATGCAAATAATATTAAGGCAGAATATGGAAATGTTTGATTTTATATAGTTCAGAGACTTTTATCTTCTAATCTTCTGCCCAGAAATATTAAAAAAATAATAATAAGACAATTATCTTGCCGGTTGTATTATACAGACGTGAGATATGGTCCCTCACTCTTTAGGAAGAACATAATCCGCTTAGGAAAATATTTTGGCTTAAGAGAGATGAAAATGGGGACTGGAGAAAACTGCATAATGAAGAATTTCAAAATCTGTACTCTTCACCGAATATAATACGGTATTTAAAGCACAGAGGATGAAATGGGCTAGAAATTTTGCGCGCATGAGGGGAGGATATGCATAACTCAAAAATATTCACTGGGAGACTCGAAGGGCAAAGACCGCTTGGAAGATCTAGGACAATATTAGAACAGATTTAAGGGAAGTAGGATTTGCGAGGGAGAAAACACAGAATAGAGTTGAATGGCGGGCTCAGGTAAGGGCGGCAATAAACCTTTGGGTTCTGTAAAATATAAATATTCCTTTAGCTTGCTTATAAATTGTCTATTGCCATTGAGTAATTAAGTATGATCCTCTGAATATAAAAATCAGATGTGAAATTGATTAACATTCAGAAGCAGACTAAAACAAACATACAAAAAAACATATTCTTTTTTCCTTAAGAATTCTAAACTAATTTTTACAGCTTGCATGTAAGTTCATCCCATATAATAGCATTATCTAAGACGTGAACGGGAAAATTGACTACCAGCAGAACAAATCGTGAACTGTATGTATGGTATTATACTGCACTTGCAAGCCTTTTTGCTTACTTATTCAGCGGATGAAGTTTCTTGAGGTTGGGAGCAGTTCGCATTCTCTGTGGTGTTGTGTGTATAGCTAGAGGCATATATAATGCATAGCCCGCCAAGCAGGCAATCCGCTGGGCACTCATGCATTACGCAGTTCATATAGACTAGTTCTATACAGAAAGGCGAACACAAAATTCTCACTTTTTCAATTCTCACTTCATTTTTGTCTGACACATATTAGATAAAGTTTTTGTTTTCATGGATATTATTATTGATATTCTTAATATTTACGTGAACTTCAATATTAGGATTATTTTTACAAGTTTCCTTCACTCTATGGACGCGTAGCATCCATTAATTGCTATTAGAGAGGTGATAGATTTTTTTCTTTTCAAACTTGCACCGAATAACAAGTGCCGAATAACAGGATACAATAGAATGTTTATTTCATCATTCTTTACATACAAATATGAGCTCTGCGTTACATCTCTGATTTTTCAGAGCCCCTTAATTGCAAGAATATTGAAGCCTACCCTTACTTTATTTATACCTACTAACATCATAACAAAATTAAGAAACAAGAAAACAATTACTACAATTCACAATAACACCAAAGAAAATATTACTTCATTATCAAATTAAGAGAATAGCAACTCGGAACAAAAAAAAAACATTAAAAAAAATGCAAAACGAATCATGGTAAAACCGTAGTTACTTACCTTATTCATTTAGCAAGTTACTTTCTTTTTAACTGTAATTAAAAACCTCCCCCTTTTTTAATTAAATTCTCAATTTGTGCCCTACGTAGCTTTATACATACGGTACATTTACATTCATCTCTAAGCACTTCCTATCAATAAATATCTTTCTTACTATTTCCGTTTCTTTACACTCTATCATTTATGTCTCGTATTGACATTCTTATTACAAAAAGGACGTATGACCTCTTAAATTTCTTAGCCTCCATATACCAAGTCTTAACCATGCTAAGCCTTCCCTCTCATCACTATTCCATATACGGCTCCATCCCCCATACTATTTTCATATCTCAATATTGTTTCAATTATTTAAATCTACCTAGTTCCAAAACGGTTCTTGTTTGGAAATATCCTTACATCTTTTCCTTATTATCTTACGAATCTAATAAATTATATTTTCGTTCCAGGAACTCATTCTATGCCAAATCCAATTTAATCCTAATTTATTTATCTTTTTCACTAAACTATCCCACCAAGTACGTTTTAATTTTGTGTCCTGTAAATACTTTAGACTTTCTCTTTCCAAACTATTTTCTGTCATTTCTAGGACGTAATGAATAAAGCTTATTATTTTTATTTGTTAACAAAGTACTAATATTGTTTGCTACTATGTTTGCAGAATTTATTGTAATTCTTAATATTTTCTTGCGACATCTTGTCCTAACTTTGTTTACCATTTTCCATGCTTCCTCCTCACCCCAAATCTCATCTGCACATAATATTTTCGCTTCTACCATTGTTTAAATTGTGAATCTTTATTCCTGCTAATTTTCGTATGCAATTAATTATCGATCGATTGTAACGCTACCATTCCTTGGTTTTACACCATGTTAATAAAATCTTTCCAATTGCCCCTCTTATTGAAGCACACCATTAAATATTTAAATTTCTCTACTACGTCTACTCTCACATTATTTATAAACCAATCTTTCATTTTACTTATGATACCTCTATTTTTATAAATCTGTTTTTATTATTTTTAATATTTATTTTTAAATTCCATTTAAAACTATACTCATATACTACATTTAGTGTCTTTTGCATTCCTATAGCCGTAATTGATGCAAACAACTTATCATCATACAGGATTGCAGGAAATTCGGATAATGAGAGAGATTCGAAACCAATCGCAACTCTCTCGTTGGATACGTAATTATGTTTAAGCCAACGATGGTTTTGTTTAAAAGAACAGGAGAGTTGACTTAGGCTTCAAATAAATTTGAACTATAGATCTCTAAAAATTTATATTACTGCTTTCCTCATCTAAAACTACACGCCACTGTTCTAATTTCCTGATAACGTTGTGTTATACGTTAAAGTCTTAATAGTAGTCGTAAATACACAATCTTACACCCTTAGCTTGTGTGGGTTCAGTTTACATTTCAGCATTCATAAACAAATTGAATATAAGACACATATAAGTATGTTAAATGCACCGAAGAACAAAACTTAACAACTTCCCAAACTTGTGATTCTTTTAAAAATTGTGAACGTTGCATTTAATATTATATTTCATTTATTTATTATATAATGTTGTTTTATTTATTTAAATTTTAATGTTATATTTTATTTATTTATTTATAAATGCTGAACTGTAAACTGGGTATAAGGTTGTGTATTTTTTATCAAAGTTTTAACATTTATTTTCAAAACTATTTACATCTTTCTCTATAATTTAAAATTTCACAGTAGTTTCTTTTTTTAAATTCAGACTCCATTGTCATCAGTATATCTGTGTTTTAGGCAAGAAGTTCGTGTTACATTTGATAAGGGGTTCCCAGATTACCGCTGTATTGTTCCTGCTGTCAGTTGTTTGCGTGGATGGATAAGATGCCTGGTGTATAGAGATAAGTTATCTTGCTGTTTCCGTCATCGGGGAGGATCTCGGTGTCTAGACATGTTAATCTGCAGAGGCTTTGAATGGCCATTATCAAAGCGGTTCTGACTGTCTGGCCAGTTATTTAATATGACTGCTTTACTGATACTACTCCCTCACTTGAATATTATATCAGGTGGTCATCATGGTTGAATTGGTAGAATTATACATAGTGACTCTGAATAAGATTCTCTTTACGAAACAAATTACGAATGTAGCCTACTATTACTCGTTACTCTTGAGTTGATAGCATATTATTGATGCTAACTTTTACTATCTCCATTCATATTACAATATTTTTCGTGGACGTACTCCATAGAGGAACTGTATTTTTCCTTTGTTATATTTTGTGTCAAGTTTGAGCCATAATATTCGTTTCAAGATCCCTTCAGTCAAAATATGTTGTTTCAAGAAACTACCATTAATTTTGTCGACATACTCGTAGCAACGAACATTTGTATCGTATATATTTTAATTATCAATTCATTATAACACAAAACTATGAGACAATCTCATTAAAATCGCTAATAAAAATTCACAAATAAAAAAGAAAGAAAGAAAATCTTTACGTTCCCTCCAAAATTAAATAATTTATAGATATTGGCAAAAACCCTTTTGATCCCAAATACAGGTATATTAATTTTATCATAACGGAAACGTGGCAAAGTTCCACGTAACCAAATAAATATAAGTGAAATAAAAGTCAATTTAATATAAAAAATAATGACTTTACATCCCCCTAAAAAATTACTCCAAATAATAATGTACTCATAAACAAAATTCTAGCATATTCGGGGAAAAAAGTAAGCAAATCCCTAACTTCTGTACTCCAAATTAAAACCAGAAAATAACTCAGATTCACCCTCAGCAAAATCAAAAGGAGTACAATTTGTTTCCGCTAACAGGAAACAAATAAAACTATTGTTAATGGTATTCCTACCCAAATCAGTGAAATAACATCCTGATAAATATAAAAAGAAAAAGTAAAATTAAAACCAACCTTACCTCATAAGAACACAATAGTTTGTGCCACAGCTTGCAACTCTCCTAACAAATACTCGTAATAATTAGAATTCGACGACCAACCAGCAATTATTACCGTATAAACACCTAATCGAGTACAACTCAAAAAATAATAAACCCAATCCAAAAGAAAATATTCCCTTCAAATAATGAATAATTATTCAAATTAATAATGACAACAATAATCTAAATACAGGAGAGAATAATATGGAAGATAATTACATATCAAAGGATATGTTTGTTCCCTAGTAAATAATTTAATAACATCACTAAAATGTTGATAACTTTCTACGAAACCAACCTTATTTGGCCCCTTGGGAAAATGAATATATCCGAGGATATGACACCAATCACGTCGATGATTTTATCTTACTCTTAATGCAACGTTATATGAAGTTTTGTTGAACTTCTTGCGATAAGGCCTAAAACGTTCATTTTAAATATGTTTCATAGAAATACCCTGACGGTTAGTTATAAGATTTCCTTTTTTCCACGAATTTGGGTTTAAGTATTTTTCCCCCACAAAGACTAAGGCTTTAAACAAGGCTAAGAGAACTAAAAGCACTCTTTCACAACTTAGCAATTTCCTTTTGTCGAGTATGTGTCTATGCTTACGGCTTCTTTCAGTGGAAAGTAGTTTTATCAATAAATCATGGATTTCAATCAGTTGTCAACCCTATATATTTGTCTATAATGCTAATAAATTGTTTCTCCTCATCACTCATCTTGGGAGACCTCCATGTCCTTGTCTCGTCAAAAATGTATGTAGCCTATGTGATCAATGGAAACTCCCTCCCCCACAGATCGGGCGTGAACAGCATAAACTTCCTTACAACGGGAGAGGTGAAACTCAGAGAAAGCAGAAGAATTTAATTCACATTTGGAGACAAAGGTAGGCTATAATTTCCCACACATTTCTCATAATTCTGAGGATTTCTTGATTTTGTCATTAATTTCATCTGCTTTTCACTTTGCATTTACATTTTTATTTATTTGAATGAAATAAATATTATCCTATAAATGCTTCATAAGAAGCATAACTGGTGATTTTTCATATATTATATTCCTCATTGCTAAGCTGTTCAGCCATCAGACAGGAATCATGTGACATGGGTTGAAATTGTGCACATTCAGTTCCATTAACAAAACAAACTCTTGTATTTACAGACAGCCATTATACAATATCAAATTAAATCACCAGGCGAAACGAGGAGAAGTTTTCAACCGACCGTTTGACATTCGTCTGTTTGTAAATTTGTTGTTATGTTGTTACGACCAAACACGTTCTTCGATCTTCTTCCAATTTTCCACGAATGTTCCTTAAATTAATTAAAAACGAAGTATGTGTAAGGATTTTTATTTTTGTAGTTTATCAGAAGTTTTACTTTGAACCTGAGGTCTGCCGTTCATAGAAGATTGTTTTAATGCAGTTTATAATAAGATATTTATTCGTCTTATAAACGGAACTTTACGAGCACTTGCTTATTCGGGTAATCTCTCTTGTGTTTCATACAATAAATTAAAACATAAAAAATATAAAAAGTCTCAGTCACATTGGTTAGCTTTGAGATTAGAATCGCGGGTCAGTTTCAACCCTGGACCTCCAGAATATCAGTGCAAATGCTGGAGTTTCGACCAACTTCAAAAATGTTATATATTTTTATAAGAGGTCGTTATTTTTGTTGAGCACGGCAATCATTCATCACGCTAGAAGATAAAACACTTAATTCTGTCGCTAAGGTGTGCAATTTATTAGCAAAATAAACAAGATGACATCAAAGCATCACATCGTTCGAACAAATAAACATCAGATCATTGAAAACACATCACACCGGGCCGTGCTGGAATTTCATTTCCATTGAACCAGCCAAAGTAGCGATTTAAAGCATAGGCTGGGAAATTGTGTTAAAAAGTTAATGTAAGTAAGTAAGGGTTTATTACAATAATTAACTTTTTACAAATTCCAATGTAAACAATCGCATAGGTCCGCATGGACCGTACATGCTTACGCAAAAACACACACAAAAAAAGAACAAATAATATAAATACAAAATAACACAAACAAACTAAATCTATTCCTCACCCTCCACATCCGCTCTCCAATTTGTCGCTTTTTCAAACCTGAGCTATCTCGCCTTCATTAAAAACTTCCCAATGCCTTCCTCAACTTTTTTTTTCCCGTCAGTAACTCCAAACATTTCCGTTGCTCCCTATTTGATTCCATAAAAGATAATGGTAAATATTTTTCCCTCCAATTTTCCAGACCTTCACAATTCGCCAAAATATGAAACCATGATTCTTCCCCCGTGCATAATGGACAAACTCTCATTCCGTTTTCATCTATGATCTTAATCATTCTCCACGCACCGAGTCTAATCCAAGCGAGGCCTAGTTTACTGACTTTAGATCCTTTTCCTATGTATTGTCAAAAAGTTACCCTATTACTAAAATATACCTATGTTACCATGCGACATTACAAATAGAATCTTCCACAGCTGAAAGGTTATCAATAAAGCAGTTGTAGTCAACATTTTAGTTATACCGGTCCCACAATTCTTTGTGTTCTTAAATCTGCGAAGATTTATTTTTTTATGTTTGCCTAAAGAACTGGCAAGGGAATCTTTTATCGAATCTTTCTTTTGATCAAGTGGTATTGCTTTTATCATTACGATGTTAAAAAAGACAAGACTAGCAAAATAGTTTGTTTTTTTTCGATTCAGGGCAACCTGTTAACCAAGTATGTATGGCATAATTACTGCTACAGAAATGTATATTATTCATTCACTCTTATACTTCGGCATTTTGTCATCGATTCTCTGTTCCGGATTGGGACTTCTGATGTTTTTTCATTCTTCTGAAAATCCAATTCTCCGAAATTGAGTCCTTGATATAATACTACAAGAACCACTGTACCACATATATTTTGTCATTTTCACACGGAAAAACATTCAAAAAAACTCGCAAAAACTTAGACTACTAATTCGGAATGATTGTTCATCGCTACTTTTGCTGTTACTTGCAGACCTCACAGCTGTGTTCTCTTCTTGCCCCGCCTGTAAAGAATGTACGGAGCAAGACTAGGCCTACCACTTTTCCATGCGGAGCGCACACTTAGGAGAGATTGAGGATACGGACCAACGATTTAGCGAAGCCGTTACTTTTTCGTATTCGTTGGACAGACATCTAAATTTCGATAACTTTTTTTTTTCGGAATTAACATATTATTTCATTACAATGTTTTGAACTCTTCATTCGGTAAGCTCACATCGCTCTACTCATGATGGTGTAGACGATGGCGACGATGATGATGATGATGATGATGATGATGATGATGATTACGATGATACTTCGTCTAACCGTAATAGTTACTTTTTAGGTGACTAACGCTAATTTTCATGCTAGAATAACACTTATTACTATTAAAACAAAAATTCAAAAAGAACTGTTCATTCTATTCAGGAACTGCAATTTAAAGGGAAATAGAATTGGTTTGTGGATGAAAATTGTTATTTTCTTTTTATTGCTGCATTTTAATTCTCTGGACTTTCCTCATTAAAACGATGTATCATACATAATTGTACTTTAATTCTATTATGTTATTCTTTTATTATTTAGAGAAGATTCAGTCTACCTATGGAGTATAAATGTTTTAACTTTGAAGCTCGATTGGTTTTTGGGTGAAAATTTTAATTTTCTTCTTCATCATCATCATCATCATATTATTATTATTATTATTATTATTATTATATTATCGTACAAAATTGTACTATAATTCTATCCACGTTATTTTTTATTTATCTGAGAAGATTAAGCCTCTGGAGCAGGGTTCTTTTAACGGTGAAGCTCGTTTTCCGTTTAATCGGCTAGTAATCTATGGATTAATTACAGACCATAGGGTACTAAAATGTTCATAAAATGGTTATAAACAAAAATAATATTTCAGTAAAAAAATATATTTTTATGGAAAATATTTGTTTCAATACAGACACAGGGTATGTATTTAGAAACTGTAAATAGATCAACTGCCATGCTTTAGTAGTTTTTTTAGAAAAGGTACTTTATATTTAACATCGTAAAGATAAGTTATTGCGTTTTCCCCTAATAATTTGCACAGGAATAAAACTTAAATCAGTATAATTTTCTGAATTGAAACTAATTAATCTTTTTTTTAAGACTAGAAAGTAATATTAAAATATGTACAAGGAGGTAAGGTTTTTACAGTAATCTAAATGGAATTATCAGTATCTGTTTCCATGGTGACATGGAAACAATAGTAACAGATGAATGAACGATAATGAAACAAAAGGAGGAAGCGCGCTAACATAATAGCGGCAATAATTTCCTGCATTGTTTTGAAGCTGTATTGAGCAGTCTGTGTATCAAATAAGCAGTGATCGTGAAATGATTTACGACTTGGAAGTGAAAGACAAATTGCATTACTCCAGATATGCGCATTGCACAGTTTAATGGAATTATTCTGCACAGGCGGCTTATTACGTCAGAGTCGTCAGAGACTCTCACGTTATCACCGCACTGGGGGAAAACTAAAAATCAATTTACCACAGAGCTATCAAGTCTGCGTTATGGGCAGTATTTAAAGCTGCTGATATCATCTGACACTCATGTCTCATAACCTGAAGTTCGGATTAGTTGTGACGTGCAAATGTTGGAATGATATCTAAATCTGTTAGTACTGGATCATACTAAAAGAAGATTTTTATTTTACAATGAAATAAATGTGAAAATAATCACGTGCAGATGATCTCAAACTAACTTCAAAATATGAATTACCTCTAAGGTAATAAAACTAGTCAAAAAAAAGTCTTATGTAATTGCAGAGGCACCGACTTTAAAATATTGTGGGGAGCATGAATTTGATTTTTAGTTGTTATACAAAGGCCTTATATAACTAGGCCCTAAATCTAAAATGTTCTATTTCTGACTATGGCTTGAAATGTATACAAATGTTTTACTTTGTTCTAAATAATTCGGAACATTGTATATAAAAGTAATGATCCAAAATGGATTACCGTCAAGCTTTATCAACCAGTAATTATTAATAATGCAGTGTCATTAGTTCATAGAGTCTGAAAAGAGAAGATCCTATTTTTAAAAACAATACAATTTGCCATTCGCCTAGATTTCTAAAAAATCTGTATGTTCTTGATGGAACTATTATAGTATATTGCGATACAAGTGCCGTAAGGCACGTTTACGGGTCGAGGAAACAGATTGAAAACCCGAGGCGCAGCCGAGGGTTTTTAAGTTTTCGAGTTTTACGTGTATTTTTTGCGCTTTCGAAGCATCAGTTTTCAGTAATATCATTCAAAGTCAAATCAATTACAGTAGGCTTTGGCTATTTTTGTCATTCCTTGGACATAAAACTATCGCGATCGCTTGAATGTTGTAGCTCACGCTGGTCGATTCATTTGTTTATAATATCAAGGCACGCAGACATGAAATTTTCAACCTACACTGAAGAGGATTATTAAGTGCCAGTATGGTACTTTATGAGATTGTGTGGTGGACGAAAAAATGTCTGTCCGTCTGTCTGTCCGTGTGTCTGTACGCACCATAACTCAAATATGCTTTTTTGGATTTTCATGAAACTTTGAAAACACATTTATAATGTCCATGGGAAGAACCCTATTGATATTGAACCAAATCGGTTCACCGGTACCGGAGTAATGCCCAATTTAGTGCTATTTTAATAGATTATATTAGAAAGGCGCCATAGCTCAAATACGCTGTATCCGATTGCCACGAAACTTGGTATACCCATTTATGACGCCCATGAAAAGTGCCCTATTGAATTTGAACCTAATCTTTTGACCGGTACCGGAGTAAAACCCAATTTAGTGTATATTTTAAAGGCGCAATAATTCGAATACGCTTTTTCGGATTTTTATGAAACTTCGTACACGCATTTATAATATCCATGGAAAGACGTCTATTGATATTCGACCAAATCGGTTGGCCAGTACCAGAATAATGCCCAATTTAGTGCATTTTATGTTAATATATAAGAAGTCGCGATAACTCAAATATGCTTTATTGGATTTTCTTGAAACTGTGTATACCCATTTATAATGTACATGGGAAGAAGTCTACTGATATTGGACCAAATCGGTAGACCGGTACCGTAGTAAAACCCAATTTAGTGTCTATTTTAAAGACGCGGTAACTCAAATACACTTTACCGGATTTTTATGAAACTTGGTATACACATTTATAATGTCCATGGGAAGACGTCTATTGATACTGGATATAATCGGTTGACCTGTTTCGGAGTTATGCTCAATTTAGTGAATATTTTATGGTAATATACGTATTCGAAAGAATTTATTTAAAAAAATGAAAATCAGTTATCTTGACAACATAACCTTTTGTTTTACTGTGATTTCTAAGGCTTTGGCAATTAAAATACAGTTAGCTATGACAACACTATTGCTTTAAATGCGCTTATCTCATAACTGACCCAGGTGGCTGAGATGGTAACGTCTTGGCGTCACATTCTGGAGTTCCATGGCTCAAATCCCGAAACCGGCCAATTTGACTTTTTTTTATATTCTGCATATCATAACTGCAATCATAACTGATTAAACAAAACATACTGGCACTTTGTTATATCAGTTTACCTGATTTTATTATTATTATTATTATTATTATTATTATAAAAGGGATAATCAATATAGGCCTCAATATGGTCAAACATTGTTCGACTTGGACTAAACTCACTATGCAGGGGTTTTCTGGGCCAGGGAACTCTAATCTGAGGTCGCTTTTACCAGGCGACACTATCTAATCGTGGTATGTAGTCCACGTGATTTAGGTGTTAATAAATATAATGATTTAACTATTATGCTCTTAATTTTTAATTTTTGAAATAATTATCGCGTGCGAAGCCGCGGGCACATGCTAGTATATATATATAAAAGAAGTATGTGTGTGTGTGTGTATGTGTGTGTGTGTATTTGTGTGTGTCTGTCCTTTATGCATTACTACACCATTCATCCGATCGCCATGAAAATTTGAGAAGTTGTTGAGTACATTTCTGGGAAGGTTTCTGGCATATTACATTTTTAATTTTTGCTTTTGTTCGTGAGTTATGAGTGAAAAACGGGCAGAAAACGTGTATTTTTTGCGTTTTCGAAGCATCAGTTTTCAGTAATACATTTCAATGTCAAATCAATTACAGTAGGCTTCCGCTATTTTTGTCATACCTTAGACATAAAACCATCGCGATCGCTTGAATGTTGTAGCTCACGCTGGTCAATTCATTTGTTTATAATGTCAGGGCACGCAGACATATTAAATTTTCAACCTACACCTATAATGATTTAACTATTATGCTCTTAATTTTTAATTTTTGAAATAATTATCGCGGAGGATCGCTTATTTTGTAAGTCCATTCTGGACGATTTATTTGTTTAGAATATCAAGGCCCGCACACGTATGAAATTTTTAACCTACACAGAAGAGGGATAGGCCTATTCAATATAGCCCTAAATATGGTCAAACATTGTTCGACTTGGACGAAACTCATTATGAAGGGGTTTTCTGGGCCAGGGAACTCTAATCTGAGGTCTCTTTTACCAGGCGACGCTATCTAATCGTGTATGTATGTAGTCACTAATTTATAAAAAAATCTTATGTAATTGCAGAGGCACCGAATTTAAAATATAGTAGTATTTATGTATGTAGACTATGTATGTATGTAGTCCATGTGATTTAGGTGTTAATAAATATAATGATTTAACTATTATGATCTTTATTTTTTATTTTTGAAATAATTATCGCGGGCGAAGCCGCGGGCACACGCTAGTACATAATAAAAACAACATGCTAATAAATGAAATATAAGTAAATACATCTGAAGATGTTTACCTTAATTTTTGCTTGTTAACACAGCGTAGCCCTTACTTTTAAATACTGAGGGGGTGAGGCCCCTACTTTTATATAATGGGGCAAGGTCCCAACTTATAAATTTTAGTGGACATAAAGTATCTTGCCCCTCCCCCCAGGGACGGCGCCTATGTGTAATTGTAATTTATTCTTGTGTCTTACACTTATACAACCCCAGTGTTACAAATAACGTTCATCATAGGATTTCCTAGGCCTACAACTTACATTTAACACTAAAGCATTTTAGCGTTTGTGCTTATCTCGCATACATTGTCTTATTGGAATTGTCTTAATTTATACATTCAAATGTTCTCACTACCCAGTTGTACTATTATTCTTCTAATTCTTTAATTTGTTTTTCCCAATAAGCTATATATAAAAAGTTCCCCATTTCCTTAAGTATGCACTATGTATGGTTTTGTAAGTTTGTCGTTCTGTAGCTAAACTGATCATAAACAAAGACATACACACACTCACGTTTCTAAAATAGTATTTTCCACGGAACCTCAAAACGTATATACTTTTTACTTTTTTAACACATTCCGGGGTTGAAAACAATACTTTCTCTAAGTATATTACGAGTAGATTAAGTTTTTTGTATATATTTTTAATTTTTTAATTTTTTTAAACTTGGTACAACCTCTGTCCACCACTGTGGCTCAGGGGATGCGTTCGATCCTCTCACGCAGCGGGCACGGGATCGATTCCTGGTCGAGACAAGTTACCTGGGTGAGGTTTTTTCCGGAGTTTTTCCTCACCTATTAGATAAATGTTGGGTAACTTTAGGCCCTTGTGGTCCCCGGATATAATCTGGCCGTCATTATCATCTTCATCCCATCTTCGCATTTATTTGGAATGAGTGTATGTGTGAATGGTGTGTCTCGTCCTATGTGTTCGTGTTGTCTCGGAGGTGGCCCCGGCATTGGGCTGATCACTCATCCGGGGAGGCCCTCCATGTCCTTGTGTGGTCAAAAAAGTATGTATGTGATCTAAAGATAGTCCCTCTCCCGACAGGTCGCGGCCCTGTAAGGCCAGGGCGGCTTGGGTCGCTTAAATCCGAAAAGGGAGAGGTAAAACGCAGAAAAAAGAAAGGAGAAAAGGGACAACCTCTTTGGAAATTAACTACTCAATTGTGACGTAGATTTTTGTAACATAATACTTCGCTATATGCTACTTGAATTTAATAAATTGGCAAATAATAAACAATTTTGCACATCTTGCCTGAAGCTGATAAAATAAGATCAAGTAGAAGCCATAGTACTTTCCTGACAAGCAATAATAGGCACAAGATTTGAAAGAAACCTTAAAAAATGAATTTCTCAAATCCTTAGACTAAATCATTGAGTTAATTTCCTGACCAACATAACATAACTTATTTTAAATGTATTTATTTTTTATTTATTATATTTTTTCAGGAAATAAAATTTATTTTTAAATTTCATCCATCCACCACATTCTTTAGCCTGTGGGCAGACCTTGACACGCAAACTTAGTAATATTTACATACGTAAAGATTTATAATTCACTCTTAGTGAAACATACCCTTATGCTAGTCTATATGCCTCTAACGCTCTTAATTTCGAATAAACAGACTGTAACAGATAAACAATCTGATATTACAAACTTAACAATATTTGATTCCATGCTTAAACATCTCACAGTCGAGGTACAACGCATCCTTTGTGAACATAGACGATCTCCTATAGCGACGTGATTATCCTGTAAGAGACTGTTATTGCGAAATCGGATTTCTTGTTTAAATAACAGTCTCCAGCAGGCTATGAATTTATCTGATGCAGACATCTGATGTACCCTAAACAAATGCTAAGCGTATTTGCATTCTCCAAGCGTTCTTCAAAGCTTTCCAACAGGCCGTGCGAACTTAAATAGCTTAACAGGATTATTTTAAAATCCCTATTTAAATGCGGTGAAAAAATTTTAAAACACATAACTGTAAGGAATTATAATTTCTAATGTGCGGTTGTGCCAGAAGTTTGAAAAGAAATAAGAATAATTTACATTCTGCTTAAAAAGAAACTCTGAACAATGAGATGGTTCTTCAGAGGAGTGGCAAGTTCCATCTGTCGATTTCGCCTTTGTCTTATCAAATGAATACAGGCACAGCTTTCCAGTTTGCACAACCAAGGTCTTTAACTCGGCTATTTTTCCAAAATTTGGAGGGAATGATCACCGTTTCTGGGTATTTTAGCTGTTAGTCTGTCTGTCTGTCTGTCAAGCCCAAACGGTAGCATATATTTTATCGAAAATATTTGTTCTTAATTTGGGGAGGATTTGGTTGTAAGCTGTATGGAGAGCCAGGGACTGTAAAGCTCATAGGGGCAAGGTGTGCAGAATTTTGCTAAAAATGATGTAAGACAAAAACTACTCATAATAACCGGCCTACTTTCGGTGATTTTAGTGTCAGCAAAATTTGAAAAGCTTGCATATTTGTTGACATCTCTACATATATAAAAGGCTTTGTCCTGACTGACTGAATGAATGACTGACTGAATGACAGGAATCAACGTACAGCCTAAACTATAACAGGTAGAGACTTGGAATTTTGACAGTACCTTCGTTTTATAATGTAGGTGCTCACTAAGAAAGGATTTTGAAAAATTCTGATTCTAAGTGCCAAAAATTAAATGTTTTTGAAAATACTTAATCCCTTTTTACATAGAATTATCAATTCCAAATCACAGAATATATTGTTGCACAAATGGTATCAGGTGGGCTTGGAAGAAACAGTTGAAATGCACTTTTGACAAATAAGAGAAGTTATCAAAATAATTCATGTTATAAATAAATATTACAGAATGAAATCCACTAAAATAATGGAATCACGTAACTTTCTCTACCCTGGACATAGAGAAAACAAAACGAGGTATGGTAATGTGTATATTATTATATTATATCGCAGGTTTTTGGAGAGAAAAGTATGAAAGTGATAATGCTTTATGGTAACATAAGAGTGGGAAATTTCCCGCCTCGATATTACAATTTTATGTTACAGGAATTTCTGTTTCTTCTTATTTAAACCTCTACCAGGCTTGCTGTGCACTGTACAAGCGATGGGATGCAACATTCTAGATCCTCTATGAGCCATAAAAAACTATATCAAGCGTTTTCTGAGGGAATAGTTTGAGTGTAATAAGTCGTTCTTCCTATTTCAAATTATAAATGCCTATATAAGGACCTAGAATTTAAAATTTAAAATCCTTCATAAGCTAATTTCCAATTACAAAATACAAAACCCGGGCGACGCCGGGTCTTTTAAGCTAGTATTTTATAATACTGTATGCATTTATTGATGATTATAACTTGATTTCATATCCAAGCAAGATTTTTAACTGCTATTATATTTTAGTAAGCAATACAACTTTGATATATGGTTTTAGTTTTTATAAAGGAGTATAAAGCACCATTATAAATTTTTGGCCTATAATTCTTTTTCATTGGCATAAATGTGAAACATGAAAGTATTTTAAATAATATTTCCTTTTACAGGTATCTGATGGACTGAATATTCTTCTTGATGTTGTACGAAGCACAGTGAAATAAGCACAATGAAAATGAACTTAAAATCATTTTATTTGTTAAAGAATTTGTTTCTTAAAACTGAAATTACTTAAAAGAGCAAAACACTAACATAATGGAGAGCGTTTAATCAGCTGCAAGGTTGTTATTTTAGATCACGTTTCATAAAATACAGAATATACTGACATAAATCTTACTGAGATTCGAAAGGCCTCACTTAAAAAAAAAAATCTGATGTGAAAGTCACATAACTTCCTCTGCCCAAATAAAAGTTAGCAGTATTCACATATCCTTTTACAGAATCGCAAGACAAAATTTTACGCTGATTATCCTATAAATACCTCTTCTTTCAATGATGCGACTAAAAGCGCAGTCTATATAACAAACTTTAAAAAAAAGAACAAATGACTGCAGACGTTTATTGAACTTTCTGCCGTAAAATATAATTTCCGAAATTTATCGAATATTTCCCTCAGATACATCTTTACTCTATGCATGGCCAACAATACATCTTTCTCACTTCACATTCTTATATAAAATAAGAGGCAGTGAAAGAGCGCGAATTCAGTTGTTCATCACGTAAGACAAACTTTCTACAAACAGTGGGTGAACAGTGGGTGGCTTGTAACTACCCTCAGAGAATTTTCTAGAAAAAATGTTTCAAATAAAAGTTTTAGCTCTTAGTATAAGAAACCTATGTGCAAAATTTAAAGAAAATCGTTAGAGCCGTTTTTGAGAAAATCGCGAAAAACGAAAATTTCTTCATCTAAAGTCCCCTTAAAAATAAGAGAAAATAGTCGCCAATCTTATCCTCACATCTTCAGAAGGTACCTGACCCAAATACGAAATTTTGTTTTCATACGATTTTCCGTTTTGGAGCTAGCTTGTTCACAGATATTTTCCACACAGACACACAGACACACAGACATGTTTCCGCCTTGAAACGTGTACATATGCTAAAAACTCAACTTCGAATTTTGGGGTCGAAAACAATACTTCCTCTACCTATAGTACCTATGGTACGGGCAGAGGAAGTAAAAATTACTTTCTCTAACCGAAACAAATAAAGCTTTTGGCACAAGCCTATCCACAAGAAATGACTGTCTGTATTCATTAGCTCGAAAATTAAAAATAATAATAATAATTATATCAACCTGAAATTTTGTATTTTGATTGATAAATTTGTCCACCGCTGTGGCTCAGGGGATGCGTTCAATCCTCTCACGCAGCGGGCCCGGGTTCGATTCCTGGTCGGGACAAGTTACCTAGGTGGGGTTTTTTTCTGGGGTTTTCCCTCACCTTTGAGACAAATGTGGGGTAACTTTAGGCCCTTGTGGTCCCCAGATATCATCTGGCCGTCATTATCATCTTCATCCCATCCTCACCTTGTTTGGAGTGAGTGTGTGTGTGAATGGTGTGTCTCGTCCTATGTGTTCGTGTTGTCTCGGAGGTGGCCCCGGCATTGGGCTGATCACTCATCCGTGGTGGCCCTCCATGTCCTTGTCTGGTCAAAAAAGTATGTATGTGATCCAAAGATAATCCCTCCCGACAGGTCGCGGCCCTGTAAGGCCCGGGCGGCTTGGGTCGCTTAAATCCTAAACGGGAGAGGTTAAACTACGAGAAAGAAAGAAAGATTGATAAATTTTAGAGATGTCGCATGGAATGTGTAGTCGACTTTCTCAGTTCTACAAAACTTCAGATGAAGAAATGTAAGTTTCGTGATTTTCACAAAAACGTTTTTCCCTATTAAGTGTAGCCTATATTTTGAACAGAAAATTCTTGCAACCTATTGAGACCTAAAATGTTTATAAAAAACACAATTTCGCAGAAATTTTCTGACGGGTAGTTATTCGCTCATGTTAACCACAAACCCTTGCTTTACATTCTACCTTACAAATAATGCTCTTTAAAACAACTTAATGAAGACTTCTACAATGCCTTCACTTAATCTCCGTCGGAACGAAGCGTTAAAATAAAATTTTAGAGCTTTGAGTACAGAAAAACTCATGTAGGCCTATTTTATAAGTTTTTAAAAAAGTAAAATACGTTAAGCCCTTTGACTTTGTATGAATGTAGTAGTATTTTATAAGTTCTATTACTGTTTCTTATGAATGGAATGACGAGTCGTATAAATCATTCATTCAATCAGTCACACAGTCATTAGAGCACTGCCGAGCACAGGGGACCCGGGAGGCACAAATAGGCCACCTGGGGCGCTATTTCCGGACAAAGTCCACGGCCAGACTCGAGTGGCCAGCAAACAGAGATAGACTCACTTTATCTGTAATTCTCCGAAACCGCGAGCAAACCTTTCAAGTATCCCCGCTGCTTCTGACCATCAGACAAATTAAATTATGTAACAATCCTTTTATCTTTGTGCACGTCTTTATAGCAGAAATGGGAGATTTTTTTGTGGGTGGACGTGTTGTAACTCTTATTTCTGCTACGTACCTCTGCTCATCGAGTAAAAACAATGACCTTGACCCCGTATTCTATGATTCTCATATTGTAGTGTTTTTGTTAGTAAAGGTTTCGAAATTCCATGGTTGTCTGGTAAGAACTAGGAATATATACGTTCATTAATGAATTTTAATAGAATAACATAAGGTAGACATTCCCGAATATTCGTACAGCAGGTCATTATAGTATTTGATTGTAAATACATCTGCATGAGTGTAATGACAAAATGAAGTTCATTAATTAGGCCTACTTGTTTAATTAAAAATTTTATTCGGAACACAAGGTTTGCACCATTTCACACCTGAAAGTCAGTTTTGCTGTTGTGCCATAATGTGTTAGCGCCAGCCAGAAAACATGAATTTATAGATTGGCACTTTTTCTAGATAACGGACTAATAGAAAAGTAGGCCTAACCAATTTTTTTCTATTGTTCTAACACTAATTTATAATGGCCGAAAAATAATCAATATTGGAATTAGACCCATTAAGAATATGTCTACTAAAACATTTTAAAAGTAAAGGGGGAAGGATTTATTAAGTGCCAATATGGTACTTTATGAGATTGTGTGGGGGACGGGAAAATGTCTGTCTGTCTGTCTGTCTGTCCGCCCGTGTGTCTGTACGCGCGATAACTCAAATACGCTTTATCGGATTTTCATGAAACTTGGTATAGCCTACGCATTTATAATGATCATGGAAAGGAGCCTATTGTTACTGGACCAAATCGGTTGACCGGTGTTGGAGTAATGCCCAATTTAGGGCCTATTTTATGGTAATATATTAGAAAAAATGTATCAAACGCAAATCAGTTCTCATGACAACATATTGTTATTACACTAATCATATATGATTTTGGAAGTTGTAATTAAGTTAGTTACGACAAAAAATAATACTACCCACAAATTCCTTCGCATAAACTCATCAAACTAGTCAGATGTTTGTTTATTTCGTTGATCAAGTTGAAATGAGTACTACATGAATACTGTTAAATGCAGAAGGTATATTACTGTGAAATAATTAGGTTTACGTACTTTAAGCGGAGTTCTTTGCCAGTGAATTTTACGAAATGTTGACATAAGTTATTTGAAGGATTTCTTATATCAGCGTATACGAGTATGAATTAAGGTTAAATATCAAACTTTAGACCTTTGTTCTTCCGTAAGCCCAGCCTAATTAATCGATCTGGAGCCTAACTCGGAGACACCGTAGATTACAAAAATAACTTCTTTTCTGCATATCATAATTATTGTAATTATCACTGATTAAACAAAAGCATTCTCGCACTTTTTTATATAAGTTTACCTGATTTTATTTAAATAAGAGACGGGCTTTACAATATCAAGGCGAGAACTGAACAGTACTTCTTTCTACCTGCAGTATTGCCTAGTGACAGGTTTCCTCCTTTCTTACTTTTTGGACAAGTCGACTTATCCTCTCTTATGATATGCTTGGGTAATATCAATTTTAAACAATTTTGTCTGTGAATCTGACGCAAATTCATTCCCCTTCAGTAGTGATCGAAGAAGAAATCAGCAACTCTGGCGCAAACACATTGCACCCATTTTATTTAATTCATCCAGAATTCTGTCCTTATCTTTTCCACAAAAAAAAAAAAAAAAAAAAAAAAAAATAGGGGCTTAATGGTAAATTATATTACATGTTTTTGTACATAATACCTGTATAGATTAAAATATTATGTAGGCCTAGCGTTAAAACAAATCAAATGAAAAGTGATTCAATATAATATTCTATATTCGAGAGATGGAGTCATGGGTACTATTTTGTTTTCAAAGTAAGGCTATAGTACCATGAGATGATGTACGTCGCGAGAGAGTGTGGCATCTCTAGTATATGGACAAATCATTTGGTAGCATTGTGATGTAAGGTTATACGAATAAAGGCGATGATAATTTAGTTGTGAGTCAGCCAACGTGCAGAATGGATTTGACTATATATGAACAACATTTTTACCTCAAAATAATACTATCCGAGGGAGAAATGCCAGAGAATACCACAAGGAACTGATGGAAGATTTAGGGAATAATGTCCTTTTGTACCGAACTATAAGGAATCATGGAGTGGGTATATTGTGTGCTTTCATGCTCCCAACTACAGCAATCCATTAGAATGGCATGATGCAGTCGCGGATGGATGTTTATGGGTGTCTGTTTCCTTCACTATCCCACATCTAGTACTCATAATACATAACACTATACAAACTTCCATATCCTGTCCTATCTATATTTTCCAAAATTTTAAGTTAGTCCCACATTTACAAAACAAATATTAGCTGCCGTGACACATGCTCCATCCCTCATACTTTAAAATTGTTGGTTAGCTATAAACTGAACAAGCGTTTTAGTCTACTTCTACATAGTAGTAACTAGAAATCTTAATTGGAGCTATTTTTTATATTAAACTATACGTTTTTCTCTTTAGTATTCGTTAGTATAATTTTAGATATCTTAGGCTATAATCCTAATTATTTTCTTTAGTATTTTTATATTTTGTAATTTAATTTTGTAATTTAATTTTGTAATTTTCTTTTGTAATTTAATGTTTTATAGCACTCTAGTTTATAAATTATAACTATGTTTAGTTCTTGGTATTTAAGTATTAAGTATTAATTAATGATCTGTAATATTATGTATTTGTGTTATGTAATTGTAATGAAGTTTTTTTTTTACTGGTAGAGCGGAAGAGAAGGCCAAATGGCCTTAGCTCTGCCAGAATAAATAAACAGAATAATAATAATAATAATAATAATAATAATAATAATAATAATAGTCGTGGGATAGGTACCATAATATTTCCCCTTTTTTTTTAATAATCTACAGACAGGGGACTGTCAATTTTACATATAAATAACTGTCATTGATTTGGGCAGGGATCAAACTTGTGATCAGATACTGATTTTGTTCCATGAATAATTTACATCTAGTTCAGCTAGTATTTATATATTTTCATAACTGCCAGTACACAGAAACAGTGTTATCAACTAATTAAAATACAAGCTCTATTTTCTGCACGTCATAAAGTAATGTGCACAAGTATGTCAAGTGCTCTGCAAACAATGTAAGGCCCACGCATCAAAGATAAAGTCATACGTGAATTGTTTGTTTTGTAATGGCATGCCTGGAGGTGGTTTGTAAAATAGAACCATAAGCCTTTAATAACCAAGAGCACATGCGTCTCTAGCAACAAAATTATAAATAACAACCTATAACACAGACCAACAGCCGTTTTGGTGCCTTAGAATTTATGCTTATTCTTAGGTATATTTTGGTCGCAGATGCCATATGTGCCATTAGTTTTGCCCTATCAGCTTTAGTTTTGTGAGATATGGTTTTACCATTATGCATATTATCCCATTATCAGATTTAGTTTTGTGAGATATGGTATTATCATTATGCATATTATCCCATTGTCAGCTTCTAAATCACGTGAAGAAAAAATCAACACACTAACATTACATTAACATTACATTAACATTACAATAACATAACATGGGGTCTATAAAAAAAACTGAGATTATCACATATTGTAGGTCGTTTACGACTTATGAGCTGTCAATTTGAGGGCCAAAAATAATCCAGCTTTTAGTTTTTCTGTACTTCGTACAGTTTTCGTCCTACGGGTCCAAAGTATGGTCAAGAACCTTCATTAGCTATATTATCAAGCAAGGTTTTGTTTCACGAAAGAGCTTATAAGTTAATGGCACTCTATATAAAAGTAGAGCTGGTAGATAAAAACGGTTTACATATTTATAATAAGCACCCTAAGTAGAGCTAAAATCCGGCAAAACATCTGAGACACCAAACAAAAAGTTCTTTTTTGTCGGGCTGTGTAATGCTATAATTTCTCGCTAGCATGTTATACCATCTTGATACCAGTTTACATGCTCAAGTTGGATGCAGCATTTGGTAGAGCTCTGGCTTTCTTTTTCGAAGTTCGTGGGTACGATCCTGACCCAGGAGTATTGCACACCGCTACACTTAGTAAAGTAAAAGAAAAATGATCCATAAAATATATATACCATGGAGGCCCCTAAGTGTTCCAGGAATATCGGGCTCCCAGATTTTAGACATTCGGCACGTGAAGGTGTTACGTTGTCAGCCTTACGCACCGGCCCCTTTACCCACGGGGTTTTTCCCGGTACTCATTTCTGTTGGAAGCCGAGTCGACCCCAAAGGCCATAGTACCACCAGAAGGATTAGGTCAATTGAAAAATCTCATAACCTCACCGGGGATCGAACTCGCGACCTTCCGGTTTCTAACGCAGTGCCTCAACTACTATGCCAAGATAAACTTAGGACTCATTAACTCCATCGCTTACATCATTTTGAGTAATCTAAAATCTTCAATTTCAATGGTGTATAATGTAGCATTTATTTCTATCACTTAGCGTTTTCAAATGTCAAATTAATTAGTTATCATGAGGATAAAAATTAACGAGTCCCATAGGCCGATTGATGAAAAGTGAAACAAAATCAATTCTTGCTTTCCTTGTGTTTACAAAAGATTAGAATAGAGCATATGGTAATTTAATTATTTATGAATCACTTACAGTAACAAAAAAAAATTCAGTCAACATATGAAATACAGTACAGTAGGTAAAAACAATTTTTTAGTTTGCATAGAAATGTAAAATGACAAAGTGACGTGTCTTCCTTTACAATTGGACAGTGTCACGGAATTAGTGAATGTTGGTTCTTGTAAATGTAATTGAATCATAAATCATTAAATTACTAAAACTTCATTCCCAGCAGAAGCAGGAAATTTAAAAGCCTATCTCAAATTTGTTGTACCTGCAACACGTAAACGGCGTGTTTCCGGATAGACCTATAGGTTCTTCTTATTCAAAATACGAATTGACAACTCAGTCTCCTCTTTTATCCCTCGGAATTCGTAAGGAGAATTTCCGATCACCCGACATAGTGTTGTAAAATCTGAAGATCAAGATAATGAACAACATATATCTTGAAAATCGTAAATTCGATCAATAGTAAAAGAAAAAGAAAACACATTTCGTTCTGTGATAACAGCGAAGAAATATGTGTATTTCAGCCTCGTCACATAATCTTGTACCGACGCTTTTTCCTTGCTTCTGCAGAAACGCGTCAATCCTCAATAATTAGTTCTCTCTGATGGAGAAATTCAGCTTTTAGTATTGCTTAACTTCTCTCCAGTAGGGAGTCTTACACATCCTGTTTCCATATCGGCAGATTGCGGCGATAATAGCGATCACGATCAACGAAGCGTAAAAGGTGCACGAACACTTTAGAATTCAGAAGATACAGAAGGCCATGGTTTTGAACCCAAACAAGCGTAAATAAATCCTTGAGGAACGCTGTGTAGATGTGGCTACTGAACAGGTCAGGCACGGCATACTTAATGATTCAGTGAATCGCTCAACTTGGCCGCAACATCAAACCAAACACTGTCTTTATTCTGCTAACCAGAGCTAGTGCATAAAACATACCCTTCACTTCCATAACTCGCTAACTTACCTTTACTTGCATCGGTCACGCCAATAGTACTTTCTGTTCTAGAGGCGAAAACTCAGGAAATAGTAAATGCTTCTTTATTCATGACTCCATTCAGAGTGACTGGTAAAATACTGGATCATAGGAAGTCTGTTATTCGATGAATTTTTGCCATTAAAAACATAGTGAATAAGGATTTGTGTAAATAAATAAAAAAAGAGTGCGTGGAACGCCACGCGACAGAAGTAAAACTTTATTTAATTCTTTTATTTTTTCAATTTTTGATTATTGGATTTTTCAATTTTGCATTATTGGACTTTTTAATATTGGGTTTTTGGACTTTTTTAAATTTTGGATTTTGGACTTTTTATTTTTGGATCTTTGAATTTTTAATTTTGGATTTTTTAAATTTTCGATCTTTGAATTGTTTATTTTTTAATTTTTTTAATTTCTGATTTTTGGATTTTTAAATTTTTAATTTTATTATTTATTAAATTTTGGATTTTTGGATGTTATAATTTTTAATTTTGTTTTTTTTAATTTTGGAAATTTGTATTTTTTAATTTTGTATTTTTAATTTTGGATTTGCACGGTAATGAACCTCCGGGTTCCATAAAATAGATAATATACCTTTAGATTGCTTAGGAATTGTCTATTGCCATTGAGGAAGTAAGGTCTGAAAAATTTCCTTTGATTACTCCTAATCATTGAGTTGATGTTTTCTGTGCAGTCCGCACCGAAACAAGTCGGTTTTGAGTGTGACTGATTTCGTGACTGATTGTGACTGATTTCGTGACGCTTTTAGTGTGACTGATTTTCGCGATTTACCCTCTACCGCCACTAAAGAAGTATTACTTCAAAAATCTGTATCGGTACCTAATAATGACATATACGAAACTACATTTTTATGTTCAACACAGAAAATTCTTGTATGTATAGACCTAAATCTTATGACGTTTATAAATGTATTAATAGCTTGAATAAGTGAATTACATTTTATGGTATGTTGGCGGCTTTTCGAAATAATTTCGACAGATTCTTGAGAAAACACCATTAAAATCCTAACCTTCTACTTTCTTTCGCTCTGTAGCCTACTTGAAAATTGATTATTTCGAACTCTCATCATTTTATTGAACATTATATTAAGGTCAAAGTGTTTTTTTAATTATCTGCACTTCTCTATCTTTCTAACATATAAGAATAAAGTCTTTATTCTGCTACGAACGACAGCGAAGATTCAAATGAAGAATTTAGTCGTTCTCCTAAAAAAAAAAATCACAAAAACAAAATCTAGGAATGCAAAATCGAAAGTACTGGCATTGGCTGAAGCAAAATGCTTCTATACATTGTTTTATCAACTACATTTATGTCTGTTTATATCCACCTGTAATCTCCTATCTTAATAACATATCATTATTGTCGAAATCCTTAAAGGAACCAAATTCGTCTCCTACGTGATGGACATTAATTAGAAAAGGTTCCGATGAATACGTACCAAATTCATGGGTGCTGGTTTAATTCAAACATTATCTCTAACAATAAATCTGAAGAATAATAAATACCTAAAATTATATTTTATTGAAAAAATTATTTCCTTATTATGATTTTGCCTCATTTCACAAATATAAATTAATAACAAAAATGCTTAGATAATCTTTTCACCATTACTATAAATTTAAAAAGTTGCTTTCATTGCATTTCACATAACTCAAATAACCTCCGATAAAATTTAACGAACAGCACCTAAAAATCGACATACCCTTAGACGTGATCTGTGCGTAATCATGAAACTACAAAATATTACAGACCAATTTGACAAAATATATGAAATCTTATTTAAGTATAGTAAGATCATTGCATACTTCTTTTCCTTAGTTTTACATCTCCATTTTAGGGACGTTTAAGCGATCCACGCCGCCCGGGCCTTACAGGGACATGACCTGTCGTGAGAGGGATTATTTAATGGATCACATACAAACATTTTTGAACAGAAAAGGACAATGAGGACCTTCCCGAATAAGTGATCAGCCCAATCCCGGGGCCAACTCTAAAGCAACACGAACACAGGGCGAGACACAACAATCATACACACATTCAGTCTAAACAAGACGAGGATTAGATGAAGATGATAATGATGGCCAGATGATACCCGGGGACCAAAAGGGCCTAAAGTCACCCGACATGTCTCACAGTGAAGAAAATATCGTTACCACACAATCATATTACTGGACAAAAATGTATCACTATGAAATATCAAAGAATACAATCTTTCGTACATATAGAATGACATGTAGAATCAACTTGGTTTCATTCCTAAACCCCCGTCATATAATATTTGCCATATATCCATATTAGCATCGGTACAAAAAGTTGTTCTGCACCGCACTGCGGCATTACGAGTATTTTGTGAGGGCATCAATCATAAACAGAATCCAGCGTCACTTACAGGAACATTTCATAAGCTAATAACGTCAGAATTATGGAATACAGTCCCAACTCGATAAGGAATTAAAGAGGCAAAGAATCTAAAAAGAATAAAATATCTTCGTGATTCTAAGGAAATTAATTAAAATACTTTAATTAACTAGTAGGCAGTAGCTAAGGCATTATATTGGACAAAGCTATTTGAATTCGTTGAATTCCTTTCCTATATCCCTTAGAGATTCAGTTTGAAACGAATTCTCACTCTGCTCTACGTTTTTTGCGCTTTATGCGTATTAGAAGTTACTTTTCGTATAAGTTATTGGCTACACGTTGTGATTGCAAGACCACGTTATTCTGACTGTAATAATCATCTCATTTTGGATAATGATAACAACACAGGACGTCATATTCAGTTCTGCGTTTGTGTGTGTGGAAAAAAGCATTTGCGCATCGATCTACGTTTCTCGCTCCAAAATTAAAAGCTTAGTATTTTTGCCATTTGCCAAATACGACTATCTAAAGGTAGTAAGGTTGTGAAACTTAAAAAAAATTAAAAATTAAAATTAAAAAAAATAAAAAGTAAATGGTCAATTTTGAGCTTTAGCTGAATGATTTCGATGAGTTGGCCTATCCGTATTTGTTAACATCTATTGGCAGATCTTCGAACCACATATTTTTGTGATGTAATTTACATTTTCCTTTTATATTTTGTTCATAAAATGAGAAAACGTTAGCTTAGATAAGGACAATTAATGAGAAAATACTGAAAACTTAGATTTCAAAGAATATTTAAAAAGTAAGAAGACAGAAGTAAGCATAGGGCTATAGGCCTATATTATGAAATATAATAACATGTTAAACTGAATTTTTGCCAGTTTGTATTAAAAAATGTTGCTACTTGCCATAAAAACTAAAATGTTCACTGAATTTTTCATCTCACCCATTATAGATAACAAGAAATAACACTTTTATCTCATTTTAATTGTCAGGCAAGTAATTGTAAATATTTTATGTAAATTAAAAACATTTATAAACACAATACAATAAAAATTGAACACAACGGATTATAATATTAACGTTCGTCAGTTTCGGCTAGATCTGGTTACGTTAGGTTTTTGTTTTTAATACTTTATAAAAAAACCTTTGATATGTATTTTTACTTTTCTGACTGAGATTGGTTCACTTTAATATCCAATACTTTAACGAAGAGTCCAGCGTTAATTTATGAGAAACAATTTCCTATACTGTACGTAATAGTATCATGAATTAACAGTAGGCCTATCAATATATGCATATAATTACTTCTTTAAAATGTGAACGGTGTTTGTCTAAACTTCCCTCCTCAAATGCCACAAAGCCGGTCGGTAATGCCTGAAGCACAAGCGCTTTCTGACGTCCCCAAAAGGCCTTGTTTTGGACTGGAATTCAAGGCGAGAATTTTCATTATGAATGAGCACAAGGCCTCCTGAGAAACTGAAAGGATTTATTCATGTTGCGCTAGCTTGCTCATGCACTAATGTAGTCCCATTACTAAACTAGAACCAGACAACTCACTGAGTCGGGATAACCATTAACTTGTGGTCAATACAGTTCGTATACGTCACAAACAATATAATACGGTACAGCTTACATCCCCAGTCCGTTCTCTGCCACAGTCTGATGCTAAATCCCATTTGAAATAACTACCAGTATTAATTGCAATCTAATGGATATTTTAAACACATCTCTGTCTTCATCACAAGAAGCTTACCTGTGTTATGAAGAGTTCAGTATGGCTATACATCTAACCTAACACCTCTTAAATAACAAATCATATACTGAAAAAAAATTGTATAGTAAAATATAATTGAAAGGCGGACTAAAGAATCGATAGAACACAGCGCAGATTTGGGTGAATGACCAATGTAGCGGTGGAATCTGTTCCGGGGGGCCTTTGACCATGCCAATCATCCCATTACCACGTAGGGGGGGGGAGGCGGGGTATGTTTCCTAAATTTTCTATGTATATACATACATACATACATAGGCCCTACATACATACATTCCTACATACAAATGGCCTACTAATGAAACATTTAACTAAATGCAATAAGGTTTTGGGTTATACAATGATTGACTTCTTAATAAACATGCAACTTTCTCTGAGTTATTGAATTTTATACCTGAGGGAGGCGGAGTACGGATGGAAAGGAATTAATTGATAAAACCTTTCCAATAGCTGAGGTTATCGGCATAAGTGTTCTTACACACCGGTGGATATTAGGTATATTAAACTCGCAACAAAATCTTCCATAGTTAGTGCACACAACTGAGGACCGTTTTGACAAAACATAAATTGTTCAGGAGAAGGTTTCTTTAGTTTTTATTAACATACAGAAGATAGATACTTTGCATATTGAGACTTCAAAATGAATAGGTTATGTTGACTTTTCTTATGTTCTTTTTTCACCATCTTAAAGATCTCATTTCAAAGCAAATAAAACCATTAAAAAACTAATTTGGCAAAAAGGGAGATGTTCAGTTTTGTGAAAACGGTCCTCAATTATAAATACTTGTGATCAATTAATTACAAACAGCCACATCACACCATTCTAAAACACATGACATTGAAAGCCTATTTCATCGCTCAAACCTCCCTGGTTCAACTACTCGTACTAAATATTAACACCATAAATAGAAAATTCAAATAACTTTTGAATCATATTAAGACATTAAAACGTACGATAACAATTAAAATGTACGATAACAATTAAAATGTACGATAACAATTAAAATGTACGATAACACTTAAAACGTTAGATAACACTCATCAGTGAAGATGGAACCGTATTCATGGTGGGCGAAGTTGAGTGAATTTAGGTTCTCTCGGAGTTCTTCACTTTTCTCTAACACTCTTTAATCCTTATTCGCCCCTTAGTCTTTCCATTTCAATAATTATTCGTCTCTCGTTAAAATTATCGTCGAGCTGACAACGATAGTATTAACTTAATTTTGGCTGCAGGTGAAATCAATTCTAATTTTCCTCTTAAAGTTCTCGTGCATTTGATAACGAATTTGATCGGTGCGGTAAGGACGGGCCAGATGTCCGGGACCTAGAGGCCGAGGAAGTGGCCGAATAATTTAGAAAACTCGACTACACGAGACAGTAGGGAATGTCGAAGTAGAGGTCTTACTTGTTTACTTTCTTATCATCTTAACTGTACATAGGGGGTTAGTACAAATAGATTGTAAAAGTCTAGAGAGCCGCCCTTCCTTTCATTCAGTTGCTCTTTCCCTTTCCTTTGAAGGTTTCTAGAACGTGTTGTGAATGTCAAGTAGGCCTATTATAACGTAACGACAAGGAAACTGAATCTACGGCGATTCAATGTCAAACCATTTACCGGAGAGAAAATTATTTTATCATCATCCCCTTTATTAAACTTCAACCACGTAGATAAAATATGATTTATTTATTTATTTAATATTTGACCAAAGAACAAAAATTGTTACAGATCACGTCTTAGTATAAAAACTAGAAAATAATAGCAGTGTTCTGATTCATAAAATTCAGTTAAGTTATAGAATGGGTTATGCAATAACCAGTTGTGAACAATTTTTTTGAAAGTCTTCAAGTTTACGTCAATAGCACTGCGAGGCAACATATTAAACATGCGTGCAGAAACAGATTTAAAGGATGACATGGTACAACTGAGTCTATTCTGTTCTGGATACAATTGATGTCTCCATCTTGTATTATAACTATGAACTTGATATATGCCACGGCAGTGAATATATTTCATATACACAGTTTATGAAACATTTAAACCAGATGCAGTATCATTAGAAAACAAATTTTATTTTCAGCTTCGTGTGGGTCTGTAAGTCACGCATAGAGAGTAATCACAGCAAGGTGAATGGTGATACATTTCAAAAGCTGCGCATAAAATGCTATGTGGAGCCGACCGTATGTGGGCAAGTTTGGAGGTCGGTTGTTTTCGTGCTTTGCTTGGGGAATCGTAAATATTGTTTAGAACTCTCTCTCCGTCTATGTAAAGTTTCATTTTACGAGATGAGACTGTTATGGTAAAAATTTACAGACTAGCCTGTTATAGAGATTATACAGGATATCACCAGATGTCAGCATCGTTCACTTCCCTGCGTACATATTAATAATTTATCAATTTCCCTCACTTTAACCACTACAAATACCTACTGCTTCTATTATATTGCTCCTATTAATCATTTACGATATTCAAAATAAAATAAATAACTATTTCGGAAATAAAAATGTTGTTCATAAACTGGATGGTTTTTGCCGTAAGCCAGTAAAATATCATCATAATAGCATTACTTATGACCTGCACTTCTCCCCCATTCACTCCAAGTCTAGTAACAATTCCATGTCAAAATGAAGAATTATTCCAGATTAGTTCTTTATTTGTCTACTCTATAAGGATATAACATGAAGAGAGATATTATAAATAAATCTCTAATCTCAGCAAATGTAAAAGCTACGTTCGTTTATCTTCATATGTCATTTGTTCTAACCAAATTGTTTCCAACCAAAACAGCCTGAATTCGGCTACTTACGAAATTACCAAAAAATAATTGTATAACTATTCTAAGCACTTTTTGTTATTTTTTAAAAAACAGCTCTAAGATTTTGTTTATACTGTTTACACATTAGGATAGGCTTATACTAAGAAATAACATTTTATTCGAAATATTATTAAGCTACTCATGCAATTTACAAATCAGGTTAAGTCCTACCTCGTGGATAATACGGCTCTGAATGAAGCTTGCACAACTGAATGTGCACTTCCGCAATATAGCAGCTTTTCTGATATAGCAATATTAAGGGTAGAAAGAAATCATGTTTGTTTTACATTTTATTATGGTTTTATTGGAACAGTTAACTTTGAAGCGTAACATCAATTTTGAATGAAATAATCTAGTTTTAATAAATGGTTGTATAAAACTCTTCTTCAAGCTAAGCAATTATCATATGAGCATTAGTTAGAGGGCAAATTTCCAGATAAAATGTATTATTAGAGTGCTAATTTTATTTTAATAGTGAAAAGTGGCTAGCATAATTATGCCGTGATCATGACAAAACAGATGGGTTATATTAATTACAATTTCTATTCATATGATAATGAAAGAGCTAGAAAACACTAAAACCGAAAACTTTGTGTTCCTGTCTGGCAAAGCAGTCAGTCTGAATAAAAGGCCGTACCCCACTCTTGGGAAAGTGACACATCTTCAAGAGCTCACAGGTGTAATACTAATAATTTAGCACTCACAAGCACCAATGACGTAACGTGTCCAATGTTCTCTGTAATTACATTTCAGTGTAAGAACTGCTTTTCTCAATCCTGTATTATGAAATAGACTCTGTGATATTGTCTCTTACATACTCTGCGTATTCTAATAATGTACAATATCTAATTTATTTTGATTTTGTTAATATACACTCCACCTATGCTCAGTATGTATTACAATTTTGAGACATCTAACCTGTTTTACAAAAACATATTTTATCCCTTGACATTTTACCTTGTTAGAAAGTAGTATAAGCTACTGCTCTATAAATACATAAAATACTTATGTATATATAATACAATAGTCAAAACCTACTTAAAATTCTTAACTCATTAAAAAAATGTTTAAAGTCCTTAAAACTTTCAAGTCTTGTATTAAATTGCAATACATACTGTTGTAATATTGTTGTTAATTATTCCGGTAATACACACTGAGCATTTGTGGAGTGTATATTAACAAAATCAAATCATACAGCTCAGTAGGAAAATGAAAATAATTGAAATATCTAATTTATTGTTTATAATAGCACATCAGAACAAATAAATAACTATGTGTGCCACATATGTAAGGCGCACTTCTCTAAATTGAATGATCCTGGTTCGATGTTTGACAACTGCAAGGAATTTGTTTCCCCCTATTGTATTCAGAACTGACTACGGTATTTCAGCCGGCAATCAAAATTACTACACAGATTGATTGAGAAATGATTTACATACTGAATTGTAAGTTTTATAACAGAGAATCCAGGGAAATGGTGGGTACATTTACCTACCAACCGAAATTTTACTGATCTGTGTGTAATTTATGTTTGTATGGTTTCGATGAATGACTTAAAGTAGAGGAAAAAAATGTTTGAATACAACATTTGATACGAGGTACTTTCATATTTGCTAACGATAAAGGGCCCTACGAGCAGTAAGCCTAGAGATCCAAGGAACAATATGTAAATTTTCAGATTAAATATTCAAAGTTTCCATTTCTTAAAAGTATCTGAGCTACAACTGCAGTTGACGGCATTAAAATCAAGTTCCATATTATTATTTATGATGAAAATCTCGTTCAAAATGGCTTAATTGTATGGGGAAGAGTTTCAAAAACGCATCATAAAAATTTACTATTATTATTATTTACTATTATTTTCTGAATTTAACGTATTCAGCACATACCAAATTTACAAGTACGTCCTATTAGGTTATTTTCATAAACATCGTGACAATTATAGGTCAGAAGGTCATGAATATAACACGCGAAGGAATCATTTAATTTATTAACTGAACCCAAATTACAACTGATGGAATTAAGCACTGTTCAAGTTTCGGTTCAATTAGAAAATTAAAAAATTAAAAATTCTATTTATATTACTTTTATTTCCCTACTTCTGTCATTACTACAATATTTTCAATATTAAACTTCAACATATAGATATAATTGCTTTGTCTTATTTTAAAATCTGTTTAACAAAAACATTTATATATTGTTATTGTATTTACTCTTACAATTCCATTGTTGTAAATATAACATGTTCTGTCCTTGCTGTAAATGGCATTAAGTCATACTTTTCTCTGTTTTTGTGAATCTATTTTGATGTACTATAAGCATTATTTTAGAAAAAGTTACTTTTTTGTATTGAACTGAACCGCCCCGAGCTCAAGCTTTGCTTCTTTGGGCGGCGTTCGAAATCACATTTGTACATAAGTTATTTTATAATGTAATTTGTAGCAATAAAATTGAATTGAAAAATTGAACCTGATATTATAGTTTTGTTAGTATAGCACTTGGATCACTATTGCTAATTGCTGTTCAAATATATCCACAGCGAAACGAGTAGCTTAAGTTTTACGGTTTTGTTTAAGGTTTGTAGGCACATTTTTAATAGTGAAACTCATGATGGACTGAAATAATTCGATAATAAAATACTACTGTTAAACTGTGTACGATATAAATTATATTAGAAAGAACTCATATTTAATCATACTGATTAGATATAAAATTATAAAATTTATCTATTCTATTAGTCTGTGGTAAGAGTTTGGGAGCAAATGATAGAGAAATTAGGATAAGGAAGAAAGAAAAAACACGTTAGAGGGAGATTAAGATGCATATATCCATTCATTATGTTTATGAGATAGAGAAAAAGTATGAAAGAAGAAAAGTAAGAATGAAATAAAGAAACAAAAGAAGAAAGAAAGAAAGAAAGCGACGTGAACTTAACATTTTTTAAAAGTATTTAGTTAAGAATCTACCTCGAAATGACTCAGTCTGTAACATCGCGGGCTCACAATCAACGGACGGCCAATCTGAGTGTAGGTTTTTTTCTCGGAATTTTCCTCAAAGAAAGGGATTCTCGGATTTGACTTAACACTTGCCCTGTCCATTCTCTGTTTATATTTTCTTAAAAGGAGGCCCTGCGTCATGTTGATCGCATACCAGGAAGATTCTCTGTGGGTTGACTAAATAATAATAATAATAATAATAATGATAATAACTACAATAATGATAATATAAGTTTCATTAGCCTGGAAGATAAGGCCATAAGGCATTTCTTTCACTTTACAAAGGGATTATTATAAAACAAAGCTTTGAAGTATACAATATTTTGTTAGAAAAACACTACAAATTTAATGTATTATGGAAACCAAAGAATTGTTCCCTCCCTTAAGGATACTGGAGTATAAGACCCATTAAAGGGGAAGTAAAACTCTTAAGAAAGAAATGAAGAAATCTGTCTTACGATTAAGGTTCCTGTTAGAGACAGAACCACTATTAGATGGATATGCTATGTATAGATTTTCCATGTCTAAAACATAAATTGTACTGATATCCTGGAAATTTGACAAAAAAAAAAGTGCTCCTTCGAGCGTGAGGGTTTATAAATTGAAATTTAACTTTAAAAAATTCCCAAAAGTATAATGGTTTATAAATAATGATGTAGAACAGTTAAAACATTTCCATAATAATACAGATAATGAAACGATTAAATGTGTTTTTTTAAATAAGCCTGTCATCCAGTAATAATTTATAGCAAAGGTAATTGAATATTTATATCGCAAAACGATTTATTCATGTAGGCCATCTACTTACTGATTGTATGTATATTTGCCATCTACAGATCTGTTACAGCTTTTGTTTTTAATTTACGAAATTCTTTCAAATGTTTCATATTTTATTAAAGAACTCACTTAATATCCATTTCAGTGTTCCAATATTATTATCAGTATAACTACTAACATTATTATTGTTATTAATTTATTTTAGCTTTCTGCAACGAAATTGTTAACTGTGAAATAAAGTTTCAATGGCTGCAATAATAAGGAACGTTATGATTGCGGTTATATTTTCTGTAAACCTATTAAAACTACCGGTATTTACTTCCCAACTTTCTCATTCAACTTACAACAAAACCCCAAGATTTTATTGGAAAAACTGGCAGCCATTTGTAAATATCTGGCTAAATATACAATGTCTGTGTTTGATACGATTTACACTTTCGAGTAGCTTTAATGTTCGCGCAGTTTATGCCTGTCAACACAATTATGTACACCTCTTTTCATTCTTTTTTTAAATCTGCTGACGTAGACAAAATGTCACGATGTGCATAGCAACTGTTCGATCTAATAATGAATGAGACCGGAAACACAACATTTATTCTCTGTGACATCCAGTAGCTTCTGTGAACTATTTTCTACGTTATCTGCTTCTTTGTTCTATTTGACCAGAAACTCAAGGATTTATGTGAAATTGCTTCCAAAAATCGTTTGCTGCTCCTTGCAGATTGCTCCTAATGTTGCAAAAACTTGATTTCAACATACTTCTTCAGTTCATGGTATTAATTATTATGTAACGTAAAGAGACTGCATGTTTGTTTATTACCCCTGCTTGAACGATTAATTACTAGTTTTAAATTACACTATGTCATTTCCAGCTTTCGCACTCTTCTTTCTTTCTTTCAATTATTTTATTTATTTTTGTCGCCTTAAGGAGGGACAATACACTAAAAAATATTTCAAAACGTGAATAATTTCATTTTTCAAGTGATAGAGTATGTTATTCTGTACACAATTTAAAATTTTCAGACAAAATTTAGTTTATTACTGTCAGTAATCAATTGTTTATAAACATGTGAATGTATATGTCATAACTTTAAATTTAGTTTTAATTTTCATTACAAAAAAGTAATTCTCAAGAACCATTTGTCTGATTTCATTGTAGTTTCGGATAGTTGTCCTGTGTATTAATCTACAAAGGGAGGACCCCAATGTTTAAGAATTAATAAAACATGATTAACCAGAAAATAAAAGCATATTTTAAAATAAAGTAAAAATGAAAATGCAATTCTAAAGAAAATCTTAGATTTAATATTAAAACAGAATGTTCATCGAGGCTCATCCTTCAGAAAACAATCTCAGATGTAAAGGGGGGGTGGAAATTTGGCCATAACTTCCTTACTTTAGATCTTATGCTTGATAGATGACGAGCTTTCATTTTGTTAATCACTCATAATGATAGTTTGTTAGATGTTTTATATAATAAATTAAAGATAATATCCTGTACAATAAGTGTGCGAAAATGTATGAAAATCTGTCAAAGTTAAATTGTGTAAGATTATGTAAAAAGAGACTTCGCGACTTCATAAGCCCTCTTAATTCATTTTGTTCGCGACTGTATAAGCCCCCTTAATAAATGATGGGGTTTATAATTGGCCCGAAAAGAATAATACCTATATTTCGATTAATATTTATTTGATTAAAATTTATACAAGACAAAAGTTGTTTGGATTAGCATTGGCACAATTTTGAATCTCAATATAATTTTGAGAGAATGAATATATAAGGAAATATACGTTCTATATGTCTCTTCATGATTTGGTATGGCTTTCATACCATGTTATATTATTTGTATAGTCTTGCAATTGCGGTGGAGATTTTAAACTACTATTTTCGTAAAAGCTTTCTCGGGAAAGCCATCTTACTTCACATTGTATTAACAGTTGTTTACGATTACTCCCCATAGATTATAGAAAATACAACACTAAAAGATTATGGGTATACTCTAATCTCTTTCTTTACAATGTCTGCGGACCCCCGACCATTGCTGCGGACCCCCTGATCATTGCTTCGGACCCCACTTTGGGAACCTCTTATCTAAATCATAGTTTCTAATTATTTGACATAAATCAACAAAATCGCTATAGAGTCATTCCGACTTTAGCCCTTACAATTCACGAACTCATAAAGAAGATGACATAAGAGACAACTGAACACTTAGTTTACCCACTCAAACTGGTAGAATCACGTGACATATATTTATATCTACGGTCCAGGTCATGGCATTTCCCCAGCTGCCATGTGGCTAATGCCACTCATGCATTCAGTACGCCAAGCGCTTCCAACAAGTGACGAATTAGAAACAGCTAACAGAAACAAAGTGATGTCCTTGACGTGTTTAGCATAATGAATTTTCATTTCTTAGAGCAATGATAAAACCACAAGTAATCTAAGTGTATCAAGGCCGGCTCTAGGTATTTTGGCGCCCTAGGTGAGAAATATTTTCGCCCCTCCCCCTAAATTGCCACCTCAGTCATTCAATTTTTTACCATTTAATTTAATATGGAATTTCACGTTCTCTAGCCTGGTATTGGTAAGTGGTTAAATAAAATTTATTTGAATTGGCCTAATTTGAGAAAGGATTGAATTTATGAAGACGTTTAACATATCTAGATAGTATGGAAATTAAATAAAAAAAATAGATTTAATTGAAAGAGTTATAACTTTTTATATTTACATTAAACAAACTAGAAATTACATCATATATAAACTTCTTTCAAGAGGCAGGAGATGAAAAAAAGCTTAAAATCCTAAAGGTACTTTTCTAAAAATACTTTTTACTGTTCCAAAACAATTACTTTTGAGAAAATTCACAAAAATAAAATTTGGAGGCTTAATCTGTTAATAGGCCTAAATACTGTTAGTCTAATATAAAATGCCATAAGGGTAACAAAATAGTTCGTAAGTTTTTTTGGGGACCCGGGCCAAATCGGCTACGTCTCTGAATACGATATAACAAGATGCTGTCTTGAACAAATTAGAGCCGTAACAAATTAGAACCCTAATATATTATTGTAATTTTTTGTTTCAACTATGCCAATTTCCCATTTTCATATTATTTTCTTTGTAGTTCATCATTGTTACTGATATTTCCTAGCATTCATGTTTTTAAACGCCTCAATTTAAAATGTCGATCATTTCCTTTATACTTTAATGTTGAATCTTTTGTTCTAATGGGTTTCCGCAGAAGTCTAAATAAACCCTAAAGGAATAGAGGAATAATTTCAGCTCTTCAGGAAAGATCTAAAGCAAGAAGTCTTTTTAAAAATAAAAAAGTAAGCAGGCGGAAAACTAGAAGGTAACCTTTAGGGAAGGCGCAGAATATAAATCACACACGCTACATATATGACGTCACGGACAAGTCAGAATTTTATATGGCGTAGCAAACGTGTGGAGTTTGTCGACATAGTCTACAGGTGGCCTAGTTAAAAATAAACAAAACACCCACACCCACGTTCTCGCTACTGCACCAGACATTACAATGGCATTTTCTTCCATGCTCTTGGCAATACAATTATCAACCATTCTGTTGGTATAAACAAAGAAGCTTAATTGTAACTAATGAAAAATGAGACGAAGCAGAAGTTATTTTAAAACTTTTTGGTGGAACAGTGGATAATTTCATGTTTTAATGAGTTGTTTCAGCGGGTTGAGAGAAAAGAGTTGCAGGCCCAACCATTAATTGTCATGGCATACAAGGGGATAGTCAGCGTACTGTTAAAACAGAAACTAGTACATATTTATCATTTATTTGTAACCCATCTCAAAAGCAGTAAGGAAATTTTACTAACCGCTACTATGACTATTAGTATAATAGTTTTATCTTTTTATGTTTATTTCCTTAAAAAGAAGAAAAATATAAAACACAAAATATAAACAACGAACCACATAAGTAAGAGTTAGTCGAAATTATTTTAGTAGGACTATGTCTATCATTACGAAACAGGATTTAATAAGCTATTTATAAACAGCATAAACCATTATTAAGTAATATTATCGATGAATAATAGGAAACGATGATGAGCTGGAAGTACTTCAGCGAGGAACTATGGATGAAGTGGATAGTAGCAACATTTTCATTTAATCCATAGCTGTACAGGAAATCGAACCCAGGATCTCATAACTAGTAATCATTAACTCTAACCACTAGACCGAGGCCGATCAAATAATAAAAAATCCTTTAGGCAGGCCTACAGGCTGAGGTAGATTTCGAAGTGCGTTTGGTTTAATTTATTGTCGCTGCGTAGCACTCTTCTTCTTTAGCCTTGGCATGACAAACCCGCAATAATAACTGCAAAAAAAGAGGAAAGAGCACTTTTTCAAACATTCAATTCTCGCCTTTTATGAGAACTATCGAGAAACTAGTTATTGATTTGTAGAGTACTCATCAAGAGCTTTTCAGCGAAACCCCATAAGACGTGGTTTCAAAGATTTTGAATTTCCATCCCCACACCCCTACTCGTACTCCCAAAACCCCCGAATCGTTGGTGTCACTGTGAACTCCATAGGGAGTACTCTAATTTACTCAAACAAGTTTCCCTCTATACTTCATAGGGGCCGAGATATAAATTTTTCAAAATTTCAATCCCGACCCCCCGTGGGCCAATTTTGCTCATTAACGAATTTGTCCCAACTATTGGGCTACCTAAAATATTACCCGGCCGAAGTCAGTGCGGTTTCCATATTTTCAAAGCCATCCCTGCAAGTGATGGAACAGCATCTAATTTAGTTTTCTGTATTTCCCCTGCAAGGGCTGTTTCGAGCACTTCTCCGCCACCTGTGTACTCCGTGAAGCATAAACACCAGGCGATACCCCAATAAAAGAAATATAGCGTAACTCCATTACAACTGATTTTCTTTGACTGTGATGTACATTTTTTCCCGTTTGTCGATTTTTCACGCGCATTATGACCCCAAATGATAATTATTAACTTGAAAATATACCTATTCATCAAATCAACTAATTTACCGATCTTCTAAGATTTGGCATAATTGTAAATATGCCTTTGCTTTAAGTAGCTTTAAGTACTTCTTACTGCAAAATATGTAATCGTTAGAGCCTGAAACTTCAGGCATTTATTATTAATTGCCAGAATGGTACTTTATGAGACTGTGTGGGGGACGGGAAAATGTCTGACCATCTGTCTGCCTGTCTGTCCGTCCGTGTCTGTATGCGCGATAACTCAAATACGCTTTATTGGACTTTCATGAAACTCGGTATACGCATTTATAACATCCATGGGAAGAAGCCTATTGAAATTGAACCAAATCGGTTGACATAATTTAATGCCTAATTTATTGCCTATTTTGTGGTAATATATTATAAAAAAATTATCAAATGCAAATCAGTTATAATGACAACATATTGTTTTACAGTGTTCATATACGGCTTTGGAAGTTTAAATACTGTTGACAAATAACGCTACCCACATATTCCTTCACATATGCTTATCATAGTTTCTCAAGATACTTAACACACTTTAAGATATGTTATCTTAGGTTACTTGTATGCCATTAGAACATTATAGTATTGTCGGACAAGAAGAACTTAAAACATAGGTTCGATTCCCTATGAGGTCTGTAAGATTTTTCTACTGACCTAATTCTGCTGGTGGCAATATTGCCCTGGGGTCGACTCAGTCACGAACAGAAATGAGTACCAGGAGTATTCCTGTGAATAAAAGCGGCCGGTTCAGCAAAATCTACCTATTGCAATCGATACCATGTCATGACTGTCGAAAAAATAATTCTTTCACATCTTTACGTTTCATGCCTCCCTAAGTACGAAACCACCGCCCATTCAAATTGTTTTTGTAATATATATATATATATATATATATATATATATATATATATATATATATATATATATAAGAAAAACCAAGATGTTCCAAGAGGCTTGGAGTAACGTTGTAATGGGATCAGCACAGTGCGGAGCCATGACTAGCCATAACTTTGGTTAGGGGAATGATAGAGGGTTGAGGGTGGTTTCATATGATAGCCAAGATGGTCAAGAGGGCTTCATGGGTTCAAATAACGCTACCCACATATTCCTTCACATATGCTTATCATAGTTTCTCAAGATACTTAACACACTTTAAGATATGTTATCTTAGATCTCTGTTTTATCGACCAAATCTTATTCTTGGTATAACTTTTGATAGGGGGATGATAGAGGGGTGGGGTTGGTGTCATATGAAAACCAAGATGGTCAAGATGGCCTAACTGAAATTATTTTAAGACGGAGTTGGGGCGTCGACTGGATAAAGACCGTATACCACTAGTTATACTACATTATGTATGACATTCTCTTCATGTAAATTGGTTGTAAAAATGAAAAGAATATCGTTACTACATCGTATCCCATCCCCGAAGGATACATAACCCAAATAAAATCTGGTGATACACTCACGTAACTTTCTGTACTCTTAAGCATGGCCAACAATACATCTTTCTCACTTCAAATTCTGATATAGAATAAGAGGCCGTGAAAGAGCGTGTATTCACTTGTTTCGAACCTGATGCAAAGGTTTATTGTTCACCAGGCAATACCGAGTTTCTGTAACAGTGGGTGGTTTATAATTATCCTTCCGATAATTTTTTCGGAAAAAAATAAAAGTTTTAGCTCTTAGTACAAGAACCCCATGTACAAAATTTAAAGAAAATCGTAAGAGCCGTTTTCGAGAGAATTGCTAAAAACGAAATTTTTTCTACGTTAAGTCCCTTAAGAATAATAGCAAGTTATCAGCAGTTTTCGTGCCACATCCTCGGAAGGAACCTAACCCAAATACAAAATTTTGTTTTCATAAGATTTTCCCTTCTGCATCTAGGCTGTTCACAGACACACACACACATAGACATTTTTTTTCCGAAATTAGTATCTTTGGATTTAGAGGACCCCAAAACGAGTATTTAGTTAAAAACTCAACTTCGAATTTCGGGGTCGAAAACAATACTTCCTCTACTTTTAGTACCTATGGTACGGGCAGTAAAACCTTGTTTTATCTCCCAGACAACACGATTCTTAACAAAACATAGTTTCTTGTTTCTTATTAGAGTCCCTGAAAATTTGTCGGGCGAGGATCCAAGTGCTTTCAAGAAGCGTGAAGTGGGCTGGCGCACGGGGATCTTCACCTGTTTTAATAGGCTCGCAGAATCCTGCTAGACACCGTTCTCCAATTAACGAGAAGCAGGCAAAAAACTTGTGTTGGCGAGCATCTGTGCATATAGATATCACAGAACCCTGTTTACGTCATCGAACATGAAGGACTGTTGCCAAGTTTTTGCAGTCATCTGCTTTAAAACCCCCTCGCTAATCTGACGTAGACACTCCAGATGAAGGTTTATAAAGTGACGTCAATGTAGTAGTTTTATAGTCAGTGTGTAATTTTAAAGCATTATTAAGTTTATAGACGTCGCATCATCTATACACTATACTAGCAGGTGCCACGGCTTCGCCCACAATAATTACTTCAAAAATAAAAAAATTAAGAGTATAATAATTACACCATTATATTTATTAACACTTAGAAGCGAACCATTCTCTATCACTACCACTATCGTCAATAAATTAATACTCACTCATTGGCATTAACCTATACAATTCCTAAGCAAGCTAAAGAAATATTATCTATATTGTATATGTGTATATATTGTATTTTATGGGACCCGGAGGTTCATTGCAGCGCTTACGTGAGTCCGCCATTCAACCCTATTCTGTGCTAACTCCTTCCTACCATCCCTCGCAAATCCTACTGCCTTTAAACCAATTCTAATATTGTCCTCCCATGCACGACTGGGTACGTCTAGGTCTTAACTTCTGCCTTTTAGTGATCTTTTCTCTTTGGGTCTCTCTGTCAATACTTTTATATATGTCTTCCCCATGCGTGCTGCATCACCAGCCCATTTCAGCCTCAGTGATTTAGTTACCCTTACTATATTCGGTTATGAAGCTCATTATGCAGTTTTCTACAGTCCCCGCTTTCACCTCTAGTAGGTCTGAATATTTTCTTAGGCACCGTGTTTTCGAACAGACTGAGGTTATGTTCTTCCCGAAGAGTAAGCGACCATGTCTCATATCCAAATAATACAACCGGAAGGCAATAAAATTGTCTGATACATTTTTATTTTTAGATTTATGAAAAATAGATAAAAGTTTCTGAATTACATAAAAACAAGCATTTCCGATTTTAGTCGACACTTAACTTCTGCCTTAATATTATTTCTATCTGTAATTATTTATCCCATATATTTGAATTTCTCCAGTTATTTCACAAACGAATATTAGAAAGGAAGTAAAATGATGTTCACAATTGTAAATTAACTTTAAGTTCGAAATATAGTACTTGTCATCTCTGCGATATTATATTAGAAGGATTGAAGCTGAAGTTATTAAATTATATACCGTTGCTCTCATTTCGAGTCTTGGCTATAGTCCTACTTCTACGCTGTGCAGTTTATACATTATAAGATAATCAGTAATGAGTTATGAAAGTTATACCAGCGTCTCTGAGAAAACAGTCACGGGTTGCGTGTTTCGTAACCCTAACTAATTAAAGATATGAGTTCCCCTTACTTTTTACTATAATCACTACACAAAGAGAAATGATTTATGCACGTCAATGTTCATTGCGAAAAAAAAACTGATTCAAAGTCATAACATGCAAACTTTGTATACCCATCTAGGAGAAAAGCTTAATGTCTTTACTTACAGAAGCTTGAAGTAGCTAGCTGAAGGAAACCTAGGTTGAATGCATGGCAACTTACCTAGAACAAAAGAAATTTCGGTCGTTAAAGACTGTGGAAAGAACATGATTAACAAAATTTTCCAATAACTTTTTAAGTGCTTTTCGAGTGATCGAATTGGAATTGGAAATGTTTTATTTATTTATTTTTTATTTTATTTGTACATGGTAGCTTCTTAACTACTAAGGTCACTCATCAATCACTAAATAAGGTCAATAAGAAGTTTTATTTCTTATGACTACTTCTTAAACCTCAACCATGGACGTGAGGGCTGTGGGACCGCAATAAAACAAACCACCGCTGGTGTCTAGATATCACTTTACATGTGTATTATTTACGCTACCTTCCCTTCTGAAATCCCATTATCACCCCTTATACTTAATCTACCCATCAGTGTTAGTAGAGTCGTGCTAGATAACTATTTGCAGCGGTCTGTGAGACCTCACGTCCATGGTTGTCTCAGTTTACTATTTTATGAATAGCAATGAGCGAACTACTGAAACCATCAAAAACTGTTAGGCTGAGAGTTTTGAGACCATGTGGTGACAGTTGTGATTAAATATTTCGGTGAGATTTTGCATTGAGTGCTTTAAGAGAATGGTTGTATGTCTCATTTCTAAGGGGATAATCTTGTAAGTTAAGTAACTGAAATTTTGAATACAACCACTTATTATGGTGAACTGTGTGATTAATATCTGGTTGGGAGTGATGTAAATGCCGATACTAAATAAGCTTTTGTGTATATTAGCTATTCATTTTAAAACTATTAATATATCTTCGAACTGTGCATTTCATTGCATTTTTGATGCAGTGACTCAGATGTGTGCCCTGAAAACCTCCATAAAATGATGGTATAATAATAATGCTTCGGTATTTGAACATTTACGAATCAATATGCTTGAGCAATAACTGAAATTTACATCAACCTATTTTAAGTTATCCGTAAACCAATTTTAATTTGTTGTGCAACTGAAAAATACAGACATCTATCGACACGGCTGTGGTAAACTTCTAGTTTCATGATTCCATCATCTCCAGGGCCTTACAGATTGATATCGTGGTCAAGTGTGTGACATTTCGATGATGGCAAAGTTAATAAAGCACTTGTCAATCGGTCAGTATGAAGTCTCTATTTTTGAATATCTGCCTGGCATTGATTGGTGTAGACGCGGAATTCAAGTGTCATCCACTTATAATACTGAACAATTTGCAACATGAAGAGTGCTCCACGACCTCATAACTGAAGCGAACCAGAATACATTCAGCAAATGATGCAAGTTTATGTTTTGATTAAATTGATTTTTGCAGTATTCGCTTTCCCTAGAAGTCTTGTTCACTCATGAAACCCTATGTGACTTGTAAGGAAGTATTATTGCCAACGTTCTTAAATCTGCCTCAAACTTAATTAGCATATAAAGCAATAATATGACTCACCTCCAGATTTGAACCAGGATCCCTTGATTTCTTGACTAAAGTGAAGTAAAGTGTTCCCTATATAGGCCACAAAGACCCTGAAGGTACCAAGAAGTTAAGGCTCCCAGATTTTAGACATTTGGAACGTGAATGTGGTAGGATTATCAGCCTTATGCACCGGCTGCCTTTACACCCAGGATTGCTTTTGGTGCTCATTTCTTCTAGAGGTTGAGGCGATTCCCAGGGTCATAGTGCCTCCAGAAGGATTATTAGTATTTATTATCCAAAGATGTAACCTTATTTTACCCTAGGGTATATTAAGGTTATAGTTATATACAAACATAGCCTATAATACATCTTTAAATACTAAAGCATAACGATGGATATTAATTGTAGAGTGATAAGGGAAAAAGCGAATAAGTCAAAATACCAAAGTTTTAGGAGAGACAAATAACAATTTATTTTCACAGTATTTTTACAATATTTAGATGAGTCCACCCAGATATTTTTACATAGTATAAGATACTGTGTAAAAATATCTGGTGGACTGAACTAAATAGTGTAACAATGCTGTGGAAATAAATTGCTTTTTCTGATTTCTGAAACTTTGGAGTATTGACTTATTCGCTTTTTCCCTATCACTGTAGAATTATAGTCCATGAAATGGCTAACAATATATGGTTATAGTTATTTACAAATGTTATATGCATTCTTAGTTCAAGAAAAAGTCAACAGTATATCTTATAGTTTTTTTTAAGAAATGTAATACATTCCTATTTACTAGAGCAAAATATTGTTTATAGTGCATGAAATATACAAAATATCAGGTTATTTACAATATAATGCATTTCTAGACGTTAAAGTAACATATGACTATTTACAGTGTTTGAAATTTACAAACACATAATACAATCCTAGAAACTAAAGCATGTATAATGCATGAAATGGCTAATGATAATAATGATCTGAATTCACACACACATATATACAAAACAAAAATTGACTATGGTTTTATCTTTGGAAATATTATGTTTCTACGACAAAAGCGTTCAAAAGTTGGTCCCACGGTATCACAAATGTATCAAATCCAGTGGCAAATTTGTTGAAAAATAGGTGAACACTTGCTGTATCTGCTGCAATAAATATTTCCACGAAATAGTGTTTTGTTTCTGTAAATGGCCCCAGGGAAACTTACTTTTTGGACGGCCTTCGTATGTAATAAAACTTGTACCTCTATACGTAAGGAGAACTCAACAATGGAATGAACAAGGTCTCTCAGTTCTCAACTTTCATAATATCTAATGACAAAATTATACAGGATAATTCAAAATCTTACAACACGCTACCAACTGAAACCGGAAGAATACTTCTCCCAATTAAATATTTTCCCAAAAATTTATATCACTGACTTACTGACATTACAATTCACGAATTCACATATATGGTATTATGGGGAAAAGAATGAGACAAATAATTAAGTTATTAAATTATTTTCCAACGCAAACAGTAAAGAATGTTAATTGCTAATAACACAGAATTACATATTTCTAAAAATATTTGTTGTTGAGAAAACCATAAACTTTGTCACAGCTATTTACACCTTAACGTTGCCTATTTCCAAAATTCGATTATGGATCTCTTTTCCCAATAAGGCGACATTTCAAACAGTTAAAACAAAAACTGTTTGAATGCCTAACTCACTCAGCTTATCGCCTTGTACATAAAAAAGTATTAGTTCTAACTGGTTAGGGATGTAAATAATTTTAAAATAGTCGTAAGTGCAAGATTTCATTTTTTATTATTTATAGTGTTCGTAATTATTATTATTAATATTATTATTGTAATTTCATATCTTCATTTTAGTGTCAGGGATATTTTCTATCCTTTATTCCATTTTTTCCTGATAGTCTCATCTTTACCAGGATAAATAAATTAATATAATTAGAAATATATAGTTGTAATTGACATTTCTTGTAATATTATATTCTGAGCCTTCTCGATTTAAAACATACAACAGTTTTAATTGTTTGCAGGACATAACGAAATTTTAATTTCATTTTTCCTGAAAATTTCATAAAGCTTCTTTAAAAAAACATATAGGCCTATTTCAAAGGTTTTGGATATGAAAGAAGCAAAGGTTCTAACTTGAAATGTTAATGAAATTCCGGAAAGTTAAATAGAATGGGGAAAAGAGGTACCACTAGGGATATGTACTACAGAGCACGAGTAGCCGCTCTTCTGATGTCATGATCGGTTAATTTGCAGGCCGTCACGAACAGATGACAGTCTGCTGTCCTCTCACTCAATAAAGTACAGCGGTCACAGTTCTTCAGTGCCACATGTCAGTTACAGCCTCACAAGAGAGACATAACCCGTGTTTTAACCGGGAGGTAGATGGTATACGCCACTACTGAGTAAACAGACCACTAGCAATCCGTGCGGATCATTCGCACTTCGCCTTCGGTCTGTGTGACCGCAATAAAAACATAAACCACTACTGATGTCTGAATATCGTCTTCAAAAGTGTGTTATTTTCATTACCTACCCATTCTCATGAATTTTTTGAGAGAATGCCTGCATGTCTCATTTCAAAGGGAAAATGTTGTAAGTTAATGTGATGTATAGTGTTTTAAAAAGCAATTCCACCTTTTCCCTCGAATTTGGTTTTCATAAAATCAGCTTAACAGTTTTCTCATTCCTAAAATTTGTAGTTGTCAAATATATAAAACATTACTAAAAACTATAGCTGTCAATATTATAAAATATTAAAATCTTAAAATTCGGAATGGACGATATATTTCTTCTTAATCCGCCACCTTCAGATCCTTTATTCCTTATCCCAGATGGTCTTATTCTAAACTTTGTTCCGTTGTAACTGACTATGTGGTGTGTGCATTACATGGTGTTCATCAGTCCTTGGTGAGATTCGCGGAGCTGTGAAACCCGGTCAATGGCCGACATTTTCGAAAATTGCTGTTAAACATGTAATAGGCCTAGCTTTGCTTTGTCTTACAGTTAGCATAATAAAGGACTTACATTTTGTGTTCAACAATTAGCAACACGGTTTTCTGTTTACACCCATAACAACGCCTTTCTGTCGCAAGATGCATTGTACTATAATACTCGTATGGATGTTTCCTACAAACACATGAAAATCTGCACTCATTTCATGGAAAGCCGATATTCCACAGGAGACTTGCAAGCAGGTGTTTAAACATCCACCCTACAGCCCTGACATTGCTCCCAGTGATTTCCATTTTCCTACACGTAAAGAAATGACAGGTAATGACAGAGAGGTGGAGATGTTTATCACACAGTAGTTAAAATCCCTGGCGGCAGACTTCTATGAAACAGGTATTCAAAATTTGGTGCCACGATAAGACAAATGTTTCAATTCCGGTGGCGATATGTTGAAAAATAGCTGAACACTTGCTGTATCTGTTGGAATATATGTCCATGGAATTGTGTTTTGATTCTGTAAATGGTCCCAGGGAAACTTACTTTACTTTACTTTTGCTTTACTTTACTTAGAATGAAATCCTATAAGAAATATGTGTGTGACGAAACGTCAGGAATCACCTGGACGCTGTCGACGGCCAGCATTGGATAGGACGGGGCGGTCCAGTTCCCTGGCCACTGCGATCTCCTGATTTAACCTGCTTGGATTTTTTTATTTTGGGGTCATATTAAAAGCCTTTCGAGCACCTCTTGTAAACTGTTAATAAATTTTTGTTTCTTTTGTCTTTACTTGTCTTTTCAGTTTCCTGTGATTCATACTGTTTTACAAGCTAGCGCTTTATGTGTCATTACCGCACACACATTCCTATACGAAATATGCTTATTTAGGTCCCCTCTACCTACCTTCACATTTTTTACATATAGTTTAGGACCACCCGGTATATTAGAGCAATGCATGGAAGAGCCCACATAGTTAACATTGTTTCCATACAGCGCTATGCTGTTTCCTTAATCTTAATGCATATTATAGACTGTAGAATTTAAAGTATAATGTATATGAAAAATAATGTTGGAGAGTAATTCGTTGACAAACTCAAGAGCAAAGTTAATAACTCTAAGCATAGATGGTTGAAAGAAAACAATTAGACCACTGACAACAGGAAGGTATTGGTTTTGAAACATTCGTGTTATATACGAGGAAACACTTGGAATCGAACTCAAGTCTTTGACTCGTTAAAGCAGTAACCATGAACAACATACGTAGTTAAACAATACTAAATTTTAATGCCATTAGTATTGCTATTATAGTCACAAGTACTAGCAATCCACCAGAACTACCTTTCATTACAAATTCGTGATCTGAATAGAGTAAAAACAAAAAATTCTTAGATAAACAAGAAAAAATGCCAGCATTGTTCCAAGAAACTTCTCAGATTGTCAGGAATACAAGGCATACATAAACTGAGTTATCGCTCTGCTACTTTTAAGCGTTAAATCGATTTTGTAATTTCCATTCCCTTATCCATTATTCATAGAATTTCTCTCTCCTTATACGTTCAAGAGAAAATATCAGAATACAACAGGATCAAACTTTACAGTAAACATTAAAGATATCAGAAGTTTTGAAAGTTATTTTCTAAACTATTTGTGCTATAAAGTTGAAATTTGATACATTTAACTGAAATCTAAGAAATTTTAGTTTCAAATTTAGTTTCATCTCTTAGTATCATATCTCAATTTGTTTCCGAGATATTAATTGAGGTAATTTTTTTAAATCGTTTCAGAGCGGAATTTATATACTAATATAAGCATCCATAGAGTAAAATCACTAGTGGGTTATACGTTTTAAACCTATGAGGAACATTTTAGTAGGATAGGCCTAGCTGTTTTTATAATAACAATGGGGACACGTGGGTAAAAAATTGTTATATTTTATCGTAAAGTTTTACTCTATTAACCTAAGAAAACTGTTTTTATTAATATTTTCCGGTGACGACTTTATACCTCAGTAGCAGTGAAAAAGTTAATAAAAGTTGTAATCCATTTCGTTCTACCAGTATTAAAACATGAACATGAATTTCTTAAGAAACATTCCTTGACACTTACTGACGGATAATTATCTTATTTATATATTTTTTTTTTTTAAATACAAAACAAATTGAAAATTTTGAAAAAATTGACATGTGATGATAATACATCCCTTTTTTAATATAACTAATGCCTAAACAAAATTTTATTAGTAAGTTTGTTGCACACAAATTTAATTACATAGTGAAAATTTTCAGAACATTATCTCTAATTCAGTGGGGGAAGATAAATTTTGAAATTCACTAAATAACATGAAAATTGAAACTGAGAAAATGAACGATTAATATTGGCATGCACTGGCAGTTTAAAGGTCACGATATGGTATCAACAAAAAATTACCGAGTCACAGTTTAGAGTAAGCTGATTTTTTTTATATTGAAATCCAAAACTTGCATTTTTAAACCAAAGTGGCTAAACAAACACTTCTGTCATACCTTAAGAAACCTAAATAAAACTGTGTCATGTTATATTCCCAGTTCCGGAACTAAATAACTCCCACCAAATTGAATGAAATAACATCATAGATAAAATCTCAAAATACATCTTTTTAAATGTCACAATTTCATTGACAACATTATATGCCTATATCTACGCAGTAGTTCGATTAATGGTAACCCACTTCTGGTGGTGGGAAGCCTAGAGAAGAAATCATAACATCCAAATGGTATTAAAGACTGATTGATATGGTTATATATTTTTCTTCAATTAAATCCTTAAAAACGAACTGACTAAGACTGGTATGGGAAGATGAAAAATTTGACAGAGAAAGTGGTTGCATAGGAATAGTGTCATTTCACTGTCTCAATTTCAGACTTCAGGCAGACTTCAGCTTTCAGTGCAGTGAACGAGAATACTAGCTAGTCACTACACTTAAAACATTTTCTAATAATATTTACTGCAATAAAAGTTGTAAATCTCAATTCAATATATTATTATACAACAATAATCGTACAGTGATGAAATTTAAGGGCATCATGTTTAAAACGAGTTCGTTACCGTAATAGAAAAAATATTATCGTACATTAATATCTTTTTTTATTTATTAACTAAAAATATTTGATAGATTTGTGCAAAAACTTATGTATATAACTTTATTCACAAGATATTAAATTTATTTTACTAATTTCTTTTTCTCATAAAGTTATGTTGTCCGATTAACAAAGAATAGCAAAAGATTTGCACTGCAAGAGGAAGAAACAATTATTTTACATACAAACAATTTACATTTTTTGTTTATAATATTTTCCGTTACAACTAGGATCAAGAAAAATACTATTGAATATTGTTGATTAATCGTTAAAAAAAAGAAGAGCCTTTTTTTGTAATTGTGAAAGTTAATAAAATATAGTTTCAGATAATAAACCAATATCTTAGGCCTGTGAGTGATATTATGGCTGCATCGTGAAATAAATTTTATTACATATGTTGGTTATAAAGCTAATTCATATTAACTAGAAAAATTATTGTAATTTTATCGTTTAAGGTGTATTTGTCCCCTTAAAAGGGATATGACCATTGTACTGTATATAGGAAAAAATGTTATTAATATTATGAAGAAGTGAGCGTACAATGTCTCTCCTGTATTATCGTTCTGTCACATCTGTGGGACAGAACATCACTTTCCTGCATAGAAGACAGGTACAATTTACAACAGCATAAAACTGAATTCAATATGAAAAGGAGGCAGAAATATGAGATGGTGTTTTTAATGTTTTAGGACGTAGGGATGTGCCCTAAGGTTACATATACATGAATGTTATGTCTGGTGCATGCACTACCACGTGTAAGAGCTACATAAATATCATTCTATTACTTTCTTGACATTTGCCCTCGTAAAACACAGAGATATGTTTTAAGTTCTGAATGTCAGCAATATTTCTTCAAAGTGATAGCCGCCAGTTACCGCGACTCTCATAAAAAATTCTTCAGTTATGGCAGTTGGTTGAGAAAAGAATAAGGTGAGTCTAATCTATGTACATGAAATCGTCTCCTTTTTGCTAAGTTCTAATTTTTATATCAAATTTCTCTTTGCAAAAGTAGGGGGAAATGTCAAAGTTACGTTCCCTGCAATAGAGTTTTGGGGCTTATGTAGCCGACGTTTGCCCGTAATTTAGAAGAAGCTTGGGCATTAAAGAACTTAAGAGGCTTGTCCATAAAGTAAGTTTCCCTGGGGCCGATTACAGAAATGAAACAATTTCACGGAAATATTTATTGCAAAAGATACAGCAAACGTTCAGCTATTTTTCAATATATTAGCACCAGAACTGAGACATTTGTCATAGTGTGGGACCAACGTTTGATCGTTTGAGTAGTTGAGGTCTGCCGCCTGGGGTTTTAACCACTACTATGTGAAATAATCTCCGCCTCTCTGTCATTTATTGAGGTGTAGGAAAAGATGGAAATCACTGAGAGCGATATCCGGGCTGTAGGGTGGATGTTTGAACACCTCCCAGCAAGTCTCCTGCAGAAGTTTTGCTGGGAGGTGTTTAAACATCCACCCTACAGCCCGGACCCAGTGATTTCAATCTTTTTCTACACCTCAAGAAATGACAAAGAATTACAGTGGTTCAAATCCCAGGTGGCAAACTTCTTCGACACAATTATTCAAAAGTTGGCCCCACAAAATGTTTCAATTCCGGTGTTGAATATATTGAGAAAAGAAAAGCTCATCACTTGCTATATGTTCAAATAATTTTTTTAATCAAATTGTGTTCTGTTTCTATAAACGGCTCCAGGGAAACTTACTCTGGGGACGACCCTCGTATTTTGTTTGTTACTGTTATAAATTGTAGCTTTGAAGCTCAATATCTCAGTTGCCTAGGTCAAATTATTTACGAGGCTTACGCGAGACTCTTTTAACATTTATGAAAATGTTTCGACTCGTTCAAATTTACGGTACTTCGCATCATTTTTGTTAACCTGGGAGCTATACAGTCGCAGTCGAATGAAGTAATCGCAATATAAAAGAAAAAAAAATGTCCCACATTTTCAAAAGAAAAAATAGTTGCCATGACTTATGGCCTAACATGCACATGTATTGGAATGAATTGTGTCTATCCACCTTATGAAAATCTTGTATTTTAAAAGCATTTATCCTTAACCTTCATATTTGAAGCAATTTTGTAGAATAAATTGCTTTGAGGTATTTTTAATATAAGCGCAGAAACTCTACCATAGAAACTTAACGCAGATCTTGTTTCTAAAATAGTTTTTAATGCATCAAAGCGATCTGTGTAACTGTTGGGGTAATATTTATTAACGTGATGGAGTGTATTTTAGTTATTTGAATGTATGTCTGTGGCATACTGTTTACATTTAAACGCATCCGGGTGTTCTGTTATTTCTTCAGCCGTGCATTCCACAAAAACGGAATTCCGTTAATAGCTCGTTCTCCACTTGCATATTAACGAACACAAACTTGTCTCTCTGATTGGTTTTGAAATGGAATTCATGAATGATGTATGGAATTGATATGCATCTGGGATGCAGAACTAGGCTATGTTTTGGTTGAACTTCGATTTTTGTTATTTTCCTACCAGTCCATAGTGGACCAGATAGCGATTCTGATGGAATCTGAAATGTTTATTTTATAGTAATAAGCAATACAACTTTTGAAGTGTAGTTTTAAAAATAAATAAGAATGTATGTCCTTATATATCGTCCAATGATCCGATGCATGCTTTTTGTTGTCATCATGTCCTGTCCTCCGTGTCCTCTCCGAAGGACAGGACGTGATATTTGAAACGCCAGAATCGAGTAGCACGAGGAACGAAAATCGGACAGTCAAGATAAACATTTTGCACTTACATATTTTTCTTATTACAGTAGAGTCTCGAATATCCGACCTAATATAGGCCTGGAGTGCGTCGAACCATCGAAAATGTCGGATAATGCAGAAAGAACAAAGAAATACCTATCAAAACGCCGAAATGTCCACAATATGTCCATACCTTTAACCTCCACGTAAATTAGCGCCATCTCCAAGGCACTTAAACCTTAATTGTTTGTCATTTTCTTTGTTTTTTCCTCTTCTCTAGTGCTTTGATTTTTTCCATTTTCATTACCGTTGACTATATTAGTAAATTTACATGTCAGTGTCGGACAATTGAAACTGCTGATCCTGTCTACACAATTTTACAGTTCGACATCGCGGGATACTGCAGCACACGGTTATAAAGTCTACCAAAAACGCAGTAAAGAACAAATTTCGTCTACCACGATCAATGAAGGATAATACGGAATGTCAGATGACCTAAGGTCGGATAATCAAAACTGTACTGTACTGAAATATGATACGAAGATGGCGCATATGTAAAATGCTATATCTTCAAATATTACTGATCTATTGAGACACGAATCAGTAATCTATTACACTGAACGTATAAAAACTTCAGTAGTCACGTTATTAGGTAACACTTGGTATGTAAGTTAAATAGGCGCTTAGCTGGAAGCACGACTATGTGACAAGTAGTGGTATACGGTAATGTTTATATTAGGAACGTTAACAATAGCTGCACGGAGCTGGGTCACCAGTTGGTATCGATCTCGTTGAACTCTCCTCAACACGCGTGTTTTGCTTTCTATTCATACAGGTGAGCTCCCGTATCGAGCATTTCCTGCTGCAATCCATACAGGAAGTCTGCAAGTCATAGTAACTAACACATTCCTACTGCATAATGTGCATCAGTTTACCACGCTTTAGTGTATTCTTCTTTACCTTCTTCTTGTTCCTAGTTCTATGGCCTGTTTAATTTGCCAGGCTATGTCTATGTACGGTACTATGTTTGTGAATCAATTTACGAATTGTTGTGGAAGTTGTGGCTAGCCAGACCGAAGAAGTGGAGAAGATCCCATAATATTGTACATTGACATTGACTACTAAACTTGCTGTTCTTATAGCAGCCGGGACCTACAGCTTAACATTTTCACCGCTAACATATCATTCACTGTGTAAGCTGTTGAGGCTGAATTAATTTGCAAATTTCTTTTGTAATCATAAATTGAAAAACAATTGCAAATTATTTGTCAGTTTCGTCCTAAACAAGAGCACAGCAAGTATTTATTTTAGTTTAGATTCATTTACACAACCCTCAGCTGCATGTCGTCACAACACAGCATAGTTAGATACCATGTGTTCCAATGGATAGTCCAAAACAAGGCCTGAAATATTTAGCGACTGGTGACAGCCTAATTCAGAGAACAGGGAACAGAATTTAACATTTTACTTAAACATTTTAAATAACAATGTTCTATACAGTCGTGCAAATAGGTGTGTATATTCTTGAATTATGTACTTCTGTCAACACATACTGTAAATACTGTGCAACTATTTTTTTCTATAGGCATACTGCTTTTAGTCAAGCTTATAGTGCTTAGTTCATGTTTCATGAAATCTAATATGGTGCTTTAAGAGCATATTTCACAATTTTAAGTGCATATATTTCAGGACCTAAAATTCCAAGGTTTACTCATATGATAAAATGATTGAAAATAGGTCTAGTCTACTTTTGTGTGGAATATGTTTACAATAGGCTTCCCATCAAAAGTGTTAATAAAAATTAACCGTGATGGAAATATAAACTAGTACCGCAGGGAACACCGTTAGTGAAACGAAGTTAAAGGCATTGACAGCACCTCTCACATATGGCTTTGTGAGAGTGGGAGTGAAGCATTTAGAGAGATGAAATTTTATCTGCATATCAAATTGCGAACTGAATGCAATGTTATTGGATTAATGAGCGAGGCCTCGCTATTTTTTGTATCGGCTCAGAGATGGATTGAGTGAGTGATAGAGCGGAAAGACTTTCCGCGGTGATGCGTCAATCAAAGGGACGTCAATAATGTGGTCAGGGAACCCTCTGATGTTGCAATTTCCAATCCATGACATGAAACTATCTCCTATTTCCTTTATAAATATTTCGTTAAGGACATTACCTGTGTACTCTCTCAAAGCTCAAACACACTTCGTAACAGAATAACTTCACTGTAGTCGTATTTCATGTTCAGTCCGTTACCCACCTTTAACCGGTTGGGGTACATGTTAGAATTGTGATTATTCAGATGAAGTTAATTGGTTATCTGAGCAAATAACTGCCCATATTTCACCTAGTTAAGAAGGATAATAGTTAACCAGATAACTGGACAAAGATTTCATTTTAGCTAATAATGCAATTATCGAATTAACTGTTATAAGATAGTTTAGTTCATAATAAGTAGACTACAGTCTAAATTATCGGTTCCAGTGCAAGAAAAGTGTTGAAAGTATTTCGTCGTGTTGTGGAAGGGATGGATAAGCAAGTGCCTGTCTTTAGAGCCAGTGTATGTGGCATCTACGAGGGCCATCCACAAAGTAAGTTTCCCTAGGGTCGTTTACAGAAACAAAACACAATTTCATGGAAATATTTACTGCAACAGATACAGAAAGTGTTCAGTTATTTTTCAACATATTCGTCACCGGAATTGAGATATTTCTCATACCGTGGGACCAACTTTTGATCACTTGTATTGTAGAAGTCTGCCGCCTGGGATCTGAACCACTGTGTGACAACCACCACCATTTCTCTGTCATTCTTTGTCATTTCCTGAGAGGTAGGAAAAGATGAAAATCACTGGGAGTGAGGTCCGGGTTGTAGGGTGGATGTTTAAACACTCCCAGCACGTCTCCTGCAAAAGTTCGGCTGGTAGGCCTAAGTGTTTCAACATCCACCCTACAGCCTGCACCTCACTCCCAGTGATTTTCATTTTCTCTTACATCTCACGAAATGACACAGAATAACAGAGGAGCAGAAATGGTTGTCACACAGTGGTTCAAATCCCAGGCGGCAGACTTCTCCGATGTATATGTTCAAAAGTTGGTCCCACAGTATGGCAGATGTCTCAATTCCAGTGGCGAATAAATTTTAAAATAGCTGAACGCTTGCTGTATCTGTTACAATAAATATTTCCATGAAATTGTGTTTTGTTTCTGTCAAGGGCCCCAGGGAAATTTACTTTGTGGACGGCCCTCGTATCTACCAGTACTTCCCTTCGTATATACCAGTGCTTCCCTGAGTTCCCTGGGTACCTGTGTGTAAGCTCGCTTACTCCTCCGAGACCCTTTCACCTAGAAGTCTGAAATTTTCGTCACACGTTTCCCATGACGTGGGGAGTTTCTAGTTCATATTTCATTCTGATATCACAGTCGGTTCGGTCAGAATTTAAATTTAAATTTTGGTTAAGGTTCTTTGTTGCTCTGTGTGCAGTCATGTGCAGTAATGAATAGACTGCATACAACGTAATCTCGCGGGGATTGTATAGATTGTATACAACATCTCCCGGTTATTGTATAGATTGCATTCAACGTAATCTCGCGGTGATTGTGTAAATTGCATACAACGTACTCCAGTGTTGGTGTTGCTTAGTTGTAGTGATATGAGTGTTGCAAGATATTGTAAATGTAAAAACAAAGTAAAAAAAGAGAGACAATAAGTTAATATAATTAATAACTCCATTAAGACACGGACTTAGTTTCTAGAGGACTCCAGTTCTATTAAGAGCACCAATTTGACGATGTGTCATACATTAAAAGTACGCGCGAACTACAGAGTTATTCTTCAATAAATGTAAAACATTTAATATTGTTCTGCTATCCTGTCGAAGATGTACTTATATGTTAAAGGAGGCCGTGAAGAAAGATAAGTTTCATCTCTCCAATCAACAAAATCTTTGTATTTTTGCGTAGAGTGGCAAGAAAATTGCTATATAAATTGTGATACAGGCGTCTAGTCTGTGTATATTCTGCATTCCTCATGACTTGCACGACCTTGCGATAATGTGGGGCGACAATAGTATGCTATTCTGCCGCTGCGTGAATTCTAGGAATGAAAATAAACATAGACTTCACAAAGAAAGAACGAGATCACGGGAAAAAAAGAAATTTGCCCGCAAGCTTAATGTGGGATAACGTGGAGACGCCATTCTCAGTTTCGAGGACACTATGAGCTCAGGAAGTGGAAAATCGCTGCTTGAGTTTTTTTTTTTTCCCTTGATATAAATGAGACGGACGGGTACGATGTGTATGCTGCAGTAGCAAAACAAATTATCAATGAGATAGAATATGAAAGACAGCTAATTTCTGTTCATAATTATCAGCAGGAATTCATACGTTTTCTTCTCATTTTTTTGCGGTATTAAATACAGTAACTCCACGCATACTGATAGCTTTACGGTAATTTAATTGACCTTAACGGATGTTTCTTGTCATGACAATTTTTAGAAACAAAAGATCAAGAAATAATTACTCCATAACAAAAAGCATGAGTTCAAAAGCAAAATTAAACGACCCAAGTAAAATTCAATACAAGTGACATAATATTCGCTGGGTAATTTCTCGCGAAGAAATATAACTCTATTTTGTAACTATTTTATAGCAAAGAATATAATGTAATACAGATATGCTATCCTATGGCAGTGAGTCGACCACTGCTGACTGTAATCGAGATGGCAATTGGGGACATTGGTACTGGAAGTAAACACAGCTAATTTCTGGAACCAAATTAAATGCCCGGCCTTAGAACAGTAAGATGGCCACATATTGTTTACGCTCCACTGTTATATTTCAGGAAAACATTAATTTAATTGAAGTATATACTACATTCTTGCAAAACCAGACGTAGAATTAAATATTTGCACTGCACACGAAAGTGTTTACGTTCTGTAGGATGTGTTTATGTACATGAAAAGTGGTTTACAAGGAAGAATAATGAATGTAAGAAACCTTGGAGTAGTTTTAGAGGACGGTAAGTAAATTGTTTAGATTTATACGTAAATAGAGCTGCAAAACTACTTTATCGCGAATTAACTGACTGACTGGGTTAAAAATAAACAAAACAAAACTTTTATAAAACCTCAATATGTTTTTACGGTCATATAGTTGGTATCGTACGGAGGAAATTTCAAAGTATTGCGGAGTTGTGAAAAAATTTTAAGGTTAGCGTATAGCCTATATCTTTTATGTTTGATACTTTCTGAAAATGATATAAAAGCACTGCCTACGAAATAAGGGGTAAGAATGTAAGGTTATTACTGATGCTTCTGAGTAGACATAACATAGACAGTTAAAATATGTGGTCTTCTTGGAATTTTGACTGAATACACACCTTCTTTTCCCCATTTTGAATTTCCCGAAACAAAAACAAAATATTTGTTTATTTATTTCATGTGCTAATAATATAACAGGCTAATGCCCAATTACAATATTCTCGCTTATATTAATACACCAGATTTACAATGCTAATATTAAATATGTAAATAATACTCAAAATAATTAAACTAATACTATAACTAAAAAACACAGAAGAAAGGAAACAAGAAACACAAACAATATGACAATTACACAAGGGAACATATTATCATATTGTGTGTGTTTCTTGTTTCGTTTTTCTGTGTTTTTTTAGTTATAAGTTAGAAATTTTGACGTGATTGAAGATATGGACATATAATAAGCTTTCAAATGTTTTAGCAGGTACTGATAATAAGGATATTGGTCTATAGTTTTCCAATAATTTTTGGTTGCCCGATTTATAGATAGCCTAGGTGTGATTTTAGTTAGTTTCCAAACATTAGGGTACCCGTATATTTCTGCTTAATCACAATAATAAATTATATTTGCAATGGTTTAATTAAATATTCTCTACAGTCTTTAATAATATATGGTGGTATTCCATCTCTCCTGTAGACTTTTTGGGTTTTATTTTTTTATGGCTAATTCTATTTCTTCTGAACTAAGTTAATCTCATTTAATATTAAGGATTTTTTATTATTGAACTTACGATTACAAGGATTTATTTCATACGTAGCAGGGGTATTCGTGTACACTGATTGAAAATAATCTGCAAATATATTTGCAATATCCTGTGGATTATTGAATATATTCCCATTATGTTAGTAGACTTTCTCTTGTTTTAAACGAAGTTCCAAAATTCAGAAGAGTTTTCAAATATTCTTGTTTCCATTATGTGAATATATTGCTCATAAGGTCAAAATATATATATATAATATAATATTATATACACATGTATTCGTTACATGTTGTTATAGATTAGAACAAATGACAACAAAAAGCATACATCTTTCATTGGACAGTACTGAAGTCACTGTAGACATAAAGTTGTTCCTGCAACGCAATATGACCAAATTGAAAATAAATTTGTATGCCCTTTAATAATAAGAAGAATGTGCACAGATGTTCAATGAGAACATATTTATGTTATTTCACTAGGCCTATACCTAATTCCAAAGAGTAAAAATAGAAGCACTCTTGTAATTCCCAAAACCCTGAACATTTTGGAATCCCGGACTTCTAACTGGACAGCTTAAGGAATCCAGGACTGTTTCGGCTAATCCTGAACGTATGGTAAATCTAGCTATTTGCAAGGTAAAATCACCAAAATGGGATATTTGGTGTCTTGCCTTTTTACTTGTCATGCCTGCTACAGTATCGTCTCTATGGTATTACAAATCAACTTAATAAATTACCTTCCCTTTTTTTTTACAATTTAATCACAATACATTTCAACCTTCTTAAGAACAATCTATAATAACGACATAATACGTAGGTCTATAACCTGAATATGAATGGTTTGATTTCACCTTCGTTCATTAGTTTACATGGTAAACACTTAGTAATACAATAGTTCCATAAATATCTTGGAGTGTTCTTCTGAGAGGTATAAATATTACTTTGTATATCTTTTTGAACACTTGCACTGAGTAATGAGCTTAGCTTCACAATGGAAACATTGTGATGACTACGGATTTGTTAGACAGACTGTTCAGCCCCTGGCAGTTCGAAAATAGAACAGCATCTCCCCGCATCTTTCTACGAGAATACAGTGTGTTAGGGAAAGCAAGGAAACGGACTGGTTAATAATGATTATATTTTCTTTAATTATATAATTAGTGAAGAAACGAAAACTGCTCTTTGTCTTTTAGTTTTCGTTTTTACGTGTTTATTTATTTTAATTACATTATATTCATTCATTATGTTGCTTTGTTATTATTTATTCTAAGGGCCTATGATTTATTTACTTGTTTGCTTTTGTTAACTCCAAACAGTTGAGCCCAATAATTAAAAACTCCATATTGTACTAAAATCTATTATAGCAATATCGGGTTCATAAGTAGTGGAAACGCTGAAACTGATTCGTCTTTCATGAGTAGCTGAATACTCGACAAATAGACTAATTAGAACGATTTAGGTTCACTAAGTCATAGTCACTAAGAAGTTCCATGTTGAAGCCAATTGTGGAACATACTTGGAGCGGTATAAAGAAACAAGTTAAAGCGATGTATGAGAGAGACTAACAAAACTTTTATGACGGATTATCCAGCGTGGGCATTAACTAATAACAATTCAGCATACTTCACTTGAAGAAATCGAAAATGTTTGTATTATATCGAAAATGGTGTATTATAAGCAGGCTTTAAAACTTAGTGCCCGATCGAATATGTTAACAGCAACCGTACTGTACAGACTTTGCTCGGCGTATGCCCTAGCAACCATATGCTAGTTCACGTGATAGTAAACAAACCGTAATACAGATATAGGAAGACCACAAAATAACTTCTCATTATCTAAACTCACATTACAATCATACAAAACGATACTTTCTCCTGTTTGTGTATAATAGTCCCTCCCAAACGTTTCAATATATGTTTGCGTTTTAGAACACTTTACTTTCGGCATGCCGAACACGTATTATAAATTTAAACACGCACAATGACAAGGTACACTGTTGACCAATTTGAGATGCACCGTACTACGAGAGCATTCACTTCTCAGTACTACCATAATGAATAGAGGAGAAAGTGTGATGACTGAGGTAGTTCACTGGTTCCGCCGCTAGGTAGCAGTTACTCTGCTTGTGATTCGCGGGAGCAAGATTACTACGGGCGGTATAGGAAAAATTGCAAACATTATTAAACAAAATAATACATTAATCTATTTCAAAATGACTCGCCTTATCTAAATTGAATTGTTAGATACTTCTGACAATTTTCGGGCTGCTTTACACGTCTTGGAAGATCTCATCTCCAAAAATAAACATGGCCGTGTGTAACAGTAATTTCTCAGATTCCAAGAAGCTTGACCGTAACATTTCGTTCCACATCTTTCAAAAAATCGAAGATGTTCACAAGCAATGAACAATTTCTAATATAGGTATGAAACAGCTAAGGGATGATTTGATCTAATATTTTATTGCCTAGAAAATAGGGTAGATGGTATGTTAGTATAATTTGATGAGAATTTGTTAAAGAATGTACATTTGTATAGAAATAACAACGTATAATTAGGGTAGAAAACAGCTAAGGGATATTTTATAAATTAATATTAATATTACATTGTATAGAATATTACTGAGTATTAATTTGTATTAATATTGTATTAATAGAAATATTATTTATAATAATATTAATTTTCTCCTGGCTGTATGGGGTAAGTTATGTAGGTGAAACACGGTCAAAAGTGTAGATATGTGTACAAATTATGTGAACAGAGATAATATAAACTAAGGGGTGGTTTGTGAATTGCAGGGCACGGAAAATTTCATAAGCAGCACTACAAAAATAGGGCGCGTGATCTTTAAAATTGGCGTTTCAACATCCGATAAAGACGCACATACGCAAAAATTGTTTTGCAACGCATTCTACATATATCACACAATATTTCAAAGCATTTTCCCTGATTTTTTCATAAAAAAATTAAATCCTCTTGCCTTAACTACAGCCCGCTATTTGCTCAAACCCTCGACCATTCGCCGTTCGCTGTAAATTATGTGCATCTTATGTTGTTAAATTATATTATTAAAAAAAGGAACAAGATATTAAACTAATAAGACATTTGTTATGATAATTATACATAAAAATTACTAACATAAGTGAACAGAAAATATGATAAATAAATAATCCAATAAATGCATAAATAAAAGTAGTGCAGACTTGCTAAGTTAGAAAAAAGCTTCATTCACTCCCTTCCTCAGCGGGTCAATCTTGCAGTATGGGTACAAGTAGTTAGTTAATATAGTATTATTATTGAGACCACGAATAAATTATGTAAATTTTTTTACGTTATTGCTGGTATTTTATGGAAAAGATGCCTGCTAATACCTCAATACCATTCTGATAGCTTTAGCTTTAGAGTATTTACTATTACTCGTTAACCATTATAGATATATAGGTGGTACTCAATTTATAATAAGATCCAAATATTTCACTAAACCTTACACCCTTAATCTCTTTCTGGACACAAAAATAAAATAATAAATGTCGCATAGTCAAATTTGCTTCACCCTCAACATTTCACGATCGTCCCACATCATTCAGAGAGCTGAGCGCCCGGAATAATTACCACTCAATTACTCGTAAACCATTCAAGATATAAAGGTGGTACTGAATTTAAAATAAAGTTGAAATATTTCCCTAAAACTTTCTCACTTGAAGTTTTTACGGGACACAAAAATGAAAAAAAATTGTCGCATAGTCAAATTCCGTTTCACCCTCCATGGATTTTGTGTAATTGGTGATGTTTATATAATGAAATAAAAACATTTATGTCCGCATTTTTTAAGTTTCTGTTTTAACCATCAGAAGGACTGTGTTGTGCAGATTATTTCTGCACAAATTTCACAGAAATAGGACCAAGGGTTAATTAAAGATTGCGAGTTTAATCATAAGATGCCAAACTATCATGACTCAGCATTGAGAAGTTGAAACGCAAACGACGGTGCTGCCAGTGTTTCGGTGGACCGCCGCTCTCCCTATACCTACCATTGTATTAGCGGCGAAGTCATCACACTTTCTCATTCTATTCATTATGGTACTACTATCAATGACTGTCTTATCAGCCTACGCAATCACCCTCCACCCCCTATACTCAGGTTGTTGGTAACCGGAATCAACTCCCTCTGTGGGTTCGGGCACTAAGTTTTAAAGCCTGATTATAAGTCATCAAAGCTTGGAAATCTTCCCACCATGAACCTTGAGAAGAAACTTTACCTTCTTGGTAAAGGCTTAACATTAATCGAAATGGTTGTAGAAAAATCCGTTGCTGTAAAGAATTTTTTTATTAAATTTTGTGAGCAGTGTAAGCTGAATTTTTACACGTAAATGTTTTTACTCCAGTATGTTTCCGGATTTAAAAATGCGCACTGACTATGGTATTTCCTTTAAAATTAAGAATGCTGAGGTTCCTTCTCCTGAAAAAGAATTCACATTTTTTTTAAGTTTATATACTTTTGTTTAAGAAACTAAAGTTCCTTTTTTTCTGAAATTTCAATAATTTTTCAGAATAAATTTGTCATCAATAATTGAAAATGAGTTTTCTTAAATTCAAATTAGTTTCTCGATATTAAAGATGAAAATATACGGCAGAATTATTTTCTCAATAAGATTAATACGTCATACAAGACAATTACAAACTGAACAATAAAACCGGTAGTGAAATATCGCAAGAACCTATATGTAATTATTGAAATCTTCGGTAAATCGGACACTTCCCGTCTAAGTTACATTTATAAAATCAAAATTTCATTCCACCGTAAGTTACATTTTCCTTTAACTTTTAACTGGCATGTCAAAATATTATACTGCATTTCATACGTAAGTCTCTGGATATTCATGTTCCCTCTTACTGTTGTTACATAAGAACTGCTGTATTATTTTATTGAATTATAATAATAAAATATTACAAAAATGCTTGAAACCTAATATCTGGTGGTAGTTTCGACACACTGTACCCTATACGATTTTCCTAGGTTACTAGTTTAAGTGTAAAAACCAAATCTGTTAGATCAAAATGAGCGTTCAATAATGACCTCTACTGTTCTTATTTTACTACCTATAATTTCAGAATTAGGAGATGCCTTTATTGGGCAAAAGGTACAGAGTAGTGCAAAAAACGGTTACCAGAAAACTGAAAATTGTACATTTTACAAAGATCTAAAGAAAATAACCGAGCCTGTGGAATATATTATTGAAAGGGAAGGAAAACATTTGGAACATGAACGGTATAGATTTCTAACTTGAATAGTAGGGTGTATAAATTAATATAACATAATATAAAATAAAATTTAAAAAATAATATTTCGGTTACTTTTCAGCACACGAAAGTACTGCCAGACAACAGGCTACGGAACAGTTTATGGATAATATTTTTAATATCTAAAAGAGTAAATTCCATGAACCAATTTTCTGAAAATACTTTTGAATGCTGTTTAATGAATTAATCAATTATTTTGGAGGAAATCACTGTTTTATGGGATTTCTCGACTTTCTTGTTTAGCCTATATGTTTGTCTAACACAGCTTTAATGATGTTTAATCATGGCTAAACGTCAGTTAAAGAAAAGTTCCGATACTGACTATTTGTACTCTCCGGAAAATTCAACAATAATACATAATGCATTCTGACCTTAATTATTGTAGACAACTGATCGAGGGCAATGGGATTATGTTGTAGAATGTCTAGTTACCCTAACTGGGACTGATTACATCACGAATATTGATTATTGCAATTATTTCATCATGACAGCTTGCATGGCTACTGTTGCTGATCCACAGCCCCACGTTCGATCCCTGGTAGTCCTAGCATTTCACTGAGGCATGGAAGTTTCAAACACAGTGCACTTCAGCCTTATAAGGACAACTCAGAAACGCGTCGAAAAATAAAATGGTGGTTCCAGTAACGCCGTTGGTGTCGGCATGCCAAACAATCCTGATGTCTATCAATGGATTAAAAAACTAAATGGTAAAATGGAGTTCGACAAGAAACATATAAAGATAATTTAACTATCTGTACCATAATAAATGCGCCCTAAGATGTGTGAATGTACATTTACGCATCTGAAACCCCTTTACCTAGAAGTCTGAAATTGTCACCATACATTCTCTTTGACCTGGGTAGTGTCATCTCAAATTTCATCCTGATAGCACAATCGGTTCGGTGAAAATTTAATTTTTAATTTCGGTTAAGGTTATTTTTTGTGCTTTTGGTATGGACAGTGATTTGTTACTATTTTTATATTTCTTTTTCTGTGTGTAGTAATCCTTACACAGCCTCCTATCACCTGCAAGGTAATTCGCGCCATGTTGGACGGAGCTCACCCCTGATTCACCAATCAGAAAGCACAAAGTTACGTCGGATGTTCGGAGTAAACGCCCAATCAGAACTCTTCTTATACAGACAACCTAACTGTTTGACCCTATTATTATCTATACAATTCTAAATGCACCCCGAGATGTGTGTAAACTTGCTTACTCCTCCGAGGTCCTTTGACCTAGAGGTCTAACATTTACACCATACTTTCCCCATGACATGTAGCGTTGTAAGTGCATCAATAATTCCTGTTTCCGAAACTCATTATTTTGGCGTATACTTCGGTTTTCTAATTCTACTGCAATATCAGTAAAATTCACTTAATGGTAAAATTATTTTCTCGGTCCGTGTAATGGGCTTAATCATCTAGTTTTTATAAATAGGTTACGCATCCTTATAACTGACTTCAACTATTTGTCTTGACGTTAATATTTGCTGTATTTGTGAATAATAAGCTAATGTTAAGTTATTGTTGTACGTTTTAATCTTAGCGATATTATAAAAATTTCCATTGTTAATGAACCTTAAATATACGAATAATATGTCATATCCCGTATGAATCAAACTGAAGACATGGTTGCAATCTAGTCTCTTTTTTTTTCTCACTCCTTGGTAACAATTTTTGAATTGAGTCTTGCGGTCAAAGATGATCATTGTTTGCTCTACAATAGTAACAGGAAAAGAGGCTTCAATATACAAAGTAAATATGATTATTGAAGTTGTCAGGAGTTAATGGTATCTGAGAGTGAGACAGATGTAAACAGAAGACTGATGATAACTGTACTGGCGCGCTTCCAGAATCGCCCGAGCCACAATAACTTACACAACTCAACTCATCTGCTGAAAAATGTCACTGAACTCTGCGTAAAATGTCACATTCCACGCGACAAATATTTTAGCGACTTCCAGACTAATTTAAAATACAATTTTAATTCCCATGAACCAGTTGAAGCTGAATTATTTCCTCTAACAATTTTAGTGAAATTACAAATTTTATCTTACAACCCCCAGCAGTTTTCGTGGGTCTGTATAAGTGTGGTTTGTAAGTAGAGCCCTAATAGAAAAAAAATACATCTATTGCATAATGTTTATCTTCATTTTATGATACAATTAATCTGTAATTTTATTTTACACAAACCGTAACTTTACCTCACTTAGAAATTTGCTATCTATAAAATAACAAAACGTGCTTTCTAAATAACGTTTGCATTGAGTAAACATTGAGTAAAAATTGCGGAAACAAGCTTTCCATAATGCATGTAATGAATGTTACCATAAATTGATGAACCTATATCTATGCTATCAACTATCATCTAAAGCAGGAAATAGAGATTTTTAAAGCGGAAATATTACTACAATGAACAGAATCAGGCTCAATTCGTGAGACTGGTTTGAAATTTAGGTGGCATGGATTGCGAAGTTGGTCATTTTATGTCAACATTACAACACAACTTTATAAATAAATAACATCTGATTAAATTTAAAATGTAACCACATTAATTATGTTAGAAACAAATAAAGGAGTATGAAAGAAGTAGGTTTATGTTCAATGTAAAAATTCTACAAACAAATTAAAATGTGGGCACTTTTTGCAAAACCTTAGTTAAAGGCGGTTTGGATAGTCCTTGCAGTGTACTATAGCATAATATTTATTTATTTATATAACCTGGCGGAGTTAAGGCCATAAGGCCTTCTCTACCACTCAGCCAGGGCAAAAACATGAAATACATAATGATAATAATAATAATAATTAATAATACATTTAAAAAGAACTGATATACCTGAATACAAGAAACGTACATTAAATACAACGAAAAAACTCGAACATAAGTACTTGAATAATATTAATATATAATACAAATGACTAAAATAAAGAAATAAAAAAGATGAAAGTCTGAACAAATACATTCTTAGTTATTACAAAATATAATGAAAATTAATATATATATATATATATATACATATATATATATATATTACTAATCAGCATCAATTCCTAAATGTTATTGTATACTAAATTTATTAAATGGCGCTTTAACTGTGAAGTCGTTTGGCAGCTCCTGAGATGGCTAGGCAGTGAATTCCAGTGACGAATAGATGTTGTTGTAAACGAATACGAATAATGTGTAGATCTGTAAAGAGGCATGGATAGTAAGGGGTCAAGCTGAGAGCGCGTGCCCAAGTTATGGTAGGAAGAAAGGTAATGAAAGCGACTGGACAGATAGCAGGTGTTGAGGTATGAAGGATTCTATGGAGCAGAAGGAGACAGTGAAAATGTCTTCGCTCACGCAGGCGTACCCATCGAAGTGATTCCAGTGACGGTGTTATGTGGTTATGTGGTAATACGTACTTATATTCATTTTTGAAGCAGGGTTGCTTAGGTATGAGCTTATTATTTTCGTGTGGTTCAAGATCTTGTCAATATCAAGATCGACAAGGTTGTTGATTTCACACCCTTGCGGTAGCTAGAATTCTGCACGTAGTGCTTTGTTCTATCACATAGATTCTATCTCTAGGCTTGAATGGGTGCATGGTGCCAGCAAATATATGTCAGATAAGCCTTATTGAAAGTTATGGAAATGTGTTTATTTTATTAATAAACATAATAATTTTCATCTCTAAATCACTCAAATTTCATTTCATTTTAATTTAATTGAAACCTGTAGAACAGTCACAATCAACTGAGGTTTCAGGGAAATTAATTTATATTTGGAAGGGATTGGCTTTTATCAGTATGACAGGTAGCCTGTATTAACGAAACAGTACAATATTCAGAATAAACAATTAATTTCCACATCAAACGTTAATTGAAAAGAACGCAAAGCTTAAATATGTGTTCCCATTTTTGAACGTATTACTGTTTAATTTGCTGTTGATTTCAGAACTATCCATAAATTGATTCAATTTAATTTATTCATTTCATTAAAGAGAATAAATATCAAGTAATTTCGGAAACAATAACATTCGCATTGAAGTGATTTATATTACACTAAAAAAATTAATTAAAAGCCACATAAAAATGAGACTATATAAAAGGTTTTGTGACAGTGGATTCACATCATCACTACCAGGATTTTTTTCATGATCATCATTAATATCATCGTCACTATCAATAATAATTATACACAACAATATTTCTCGAAGTAGGCACATGCTATAATAACGTTCAAGTCTATTGTTTAAAAGACAATAATATATACATGTTTCATCGTAACAGTCTTTATATCAGAAAGACTATGAAAATCATTCAATATCAGCAAAATAATGTAAAATGTAGTAGAAGTAGTAGTAGTAGTAGTAGAAGTAGTAGTAGTAGTAGTAGTAGTAGTAGTAGTAGTAGTAGTAGTAGTAGTAGTAGTAGTAGTAGTAGTAGTAGTAGTAGTAATAGATAAAATGTGTAGAGTGTAGTAATTGTAATAATAATAATAATAATAATAATAATAATAATAATAATAATATTAATAATAATAATTCAGGTATTTTACTGTCACATTTTAAGGTTTCAAATAAATATTGAATCTAGACTATATTAAAAGGTAATCTGATGGATTGTGTTAATCCCTGATTCTAGAATTTACGAGTGTACATTGTGCTAATTGAAATAACAGTTCCCCTACCCAATGAAAGTAGATCCCCTTTATCCTTTGAGTGGTTATAAATGTTAAAATAAATACACACTAGCCCACTTACAGCTATTTTGCGTAAATAGCGCACAATCTCTTGTATAAGGCACAGTTTAAAATAAAGTAAAGCCTCACTTAACCGTACTTCGCTTAAGTATTGACTTAACCAAAATGATAAAATAAGGAAAAATGTATTTTCTGAGCTTCAAATTAGGGTAAACGTAGGGAATTTTAAAATTTAAATACAGCCCAAGAAGGTAGGCGCTGAAAAAGCCATTATCTAGTTATTAACTCGCATCACAGCTACAAATAAACATCTATTTTTTACACCAACTACTGTACTGCAAAGTAATTTGGCTATTCTGCAAAATTCTATAAGTTGAACAATAACACCAAAAACAAAAGAGATAGAAATGTATCTGCGCGTTTCACTTGTGTTCACTACGTGAAGTAAATGATTTCGCTTAGCATTGTCACGTGCATTTAGAGTGCTTATTCCTTCCTTTTACTGCCGAAAGTTGTTTCCATGCTTTGTCCAAAAACATGTTAAGGCACAGCCTGACTCCTTTGTCAATTTTACTTTTCAATATTAATAGCTTTACTTACTTAATGGCAATAGACAATTCCTAAGCAAGCTAAAGGACTATTATCTACTTTATGGAATCCGGAGGTTCATTGCCGTGCTAACATCGGCTGCCATTCAAGTCTATTCTGTCCTAACTCCATCCAACCATCCATCGCAAATTCTATTACCTTTAAATATAAAATCAGGTAAACTGATGTAACAAAGTGCCAGTATGTTTTTTTAATCAGTTATGACTGCAATTATGATATGCAGAATGTGTGTTTTTTTTTTTAATTGATTTCCAAGTTAAGCTCCAGATTTATTCATTAAGCAGGGCTTACGGAAGAAGAAAGGTCTACCATCTCGGCCACCTGGGTCATTTTAACGGTCTAGTTGGATAAGCGCATGTAAATCAGTATGTTTTTTGTCATAGCTACCTGTATCTTAATTTCCAAGGCCTTATAACATCACAGTAAAACAATAGGCTATGTTGTCAAGATAACTGATTTTCATTTTTTTTATAAATTCTTTCGAATACGTATATTACCATAAAATAGACACTAAATTGAGCATTACTCCGAAACAGGTCAACCGATTTTATCCATTATGAATAGACGTCTTCCCATGGACATTATAAATGTGTATACCAAGTTTCATAAAAATCCGGTAAAGCGTATTTGATGTCATAACCGGGATTTGAACACGGATCTCCAGCTTAACGCGCTGATGCTATACCATTGAGCTACCATGACAACATGCCAGTACAACATCAAATTCCTCAACTGATTCAGATGGAGATCTGTGCTGGAGATCCGTGTTCAAATCCCGGTTATGACATAAAATTTTTCAAGCTGATTCTTACTTGTATTAATATCCCAGACATGGATTTAATGTCTATTTCCTTTCCCTCCACTTAATTAAAGCGTATTTGAGTTACCGCGTCTTTAAAATATACACTAAATTGGGTTTTACTCCGGTACCGGTCAACAGATTAGGTTCAAATTCAATAGGGCACTTTTCATGGACGTCATAAATGGGTATACCAAGTTTCATGGAAATCCGATACAGCGTATTTGAGTGATGGCGCCTTTCTAATAGAAATAATCTATTATAGAAATAATCTATTAAAATAGGCACTAAATTGGGCATTACTCCGGTACCGGTGAACCGATTTGGTTCAATATCAATAGGGTTTTTCGCATGGACATTATAAATGTGTTTTCCAAGTTTCATGAAAATCCGAAAAAGCGTATTTGAGTTATGGTGCGTACAGACACACGGACAGACAGACGGACAGACATTTTTTCGTCCACCACACAATCTCATAAAGTACCATACTGGCACTTAATAACAATAATATTATCCTCCCACCTACGTCTAGGTCTTCTAAGTGGTCTTTCCCCTTCGGCTCTCTCAGTGAATAATTTTGAGATATGTATTTCTTCCTTCATGTGCACAACATGTCCAGCCCACTCCACCCTCCGTGATTTAATTACCCTTACTAGCCTATATCCGGTGAGGAGTTTAATATAACGTTAGAGAAAACAACAAGAAATATGCAAATAAACCCAAGAGAAAGTATAATAGATCTCTACAATATCTGGCCTATGCAGATGACGTAGTAATGATGTTTCGGCCCTTGCCAGTAATTAATGAGGCCAATGAACAAATAGAGAAGGCAATAAAAGACTGTAGATTAATGTAGAAAAGAATTGTGCATGTGAATACATCTAAAAAACGGCATAGAAGTGAAGATAATTAAATAATTATAAATAAAAAATAGGCCTACACAATTATATTCATTGGTCACATTTGGTAATAACTGCAGCAGGAAATATAAATGTTCCTTTGTTTTAACTAAAGTAGTCTAAAAATAATTCCTTTATTTAAAAAAATGGTCATATTATGATAAAAGGAGCAATCATGGAAGGATACATGGCTGGGGAAACGGGAGCACCCCGAGAAAACCTGCCCGACCCCATTTTGTCCATCACAAATTCCACATAGAACCCAGCGGTGGAAGATGAGCGGTCTAACCATTCAACCATTCAACTAACGTAAGTTGAAAACACAGTAAGTGTCAAAACAAACTAAATTACTGATATATAATACAGCAATTAACTCTACCGTAATGCATTAATGCAAAACATGGGTTATTACAGAAGTTATACAACGGTAAGAGAGAAGGGAAAGGAAGATACTGAGGAAAAATTATGGACTGGTTAGACCAGGAAGAATTGTCAATACGTACCAATACCAAAATAAATCACATATTTTATGGACCAAACAATGTAACCTAAAGTGTAAACATTGCAATGTAATAAAAGAATTGAATAGGCTGTACAATTAATTAGGATGGGTAATAGCAGAAATATTAAGAGAACATTTTTAAGGAAATCCAGAAGGAAGAAGAAGCAGAGGAAGGCTGAGATTGAGATGAATGGATTGTGTGGAGAAGGATTTAATCAGTCTGGGCGATAGAAGACGGAAGAGGAAGGCGGAGAAAAGAGAAGAATTGGTTGACATCGTTAAACTAACTAAACTGTAAGAGCTGAATGCCAGGAATAAAAAAGAATGTAACTTCTATTAAAGAATATATTAGTTACATTACTTTTATCTTTCATTAGGTTTTCCTGGCCCTGGTATAGCTAGTATGTAAGATTTTAGGTTTAAGGAACCTATAGTATAACTATAGTATTAAAAAATAAAAACATACAAATTAATTATAAAACCTGTTCTTATCTCGTCAAGATAACATAGGCCTTACTCTTCCTAATAGTCGTCTTTGATGAATAAATGGGGTTCAGTTCCCCCAAGCCAGGGAGAATACAGTAGGGACGAATTGGGGATAAAAATCGGCACGGGAATTATTAAAAGTCGGCCATCTGCAACACAATATTAAAGACAATAATAATAATAATAATAATAATAATAATAATAATAATAATAATAATAATAATAATAGTTAATGCATAGATATTACTAGATTTATTTATTCATACTTAATATGAAAGGATTGTTTGTTTGTATATGTCTCTGTGCCTGTATAAATTGATCATCATTGATCATTGCAGTTTTATAAAATGTAAACGGTATTTTGTCTGCTTAAGTTATTCTCGAAGTATAAGGGATTCCCCGTGCCAATTTTACTAAAACTAGTCGACAAAATCCGATCAAAATAGGCTACTTTAGCACACGGTACCTAAACCGTAGGAGATTATCAACGCAATGTATCCAATATATGTTGTGAATTATCTTATAAATATATTCTACCCAAGTGTCACTATCATTCGAAATTTTCCTTGTGCCTAAATTGTTCTTTGTTTTGCTTACAGTATCGGGTGACAAACTAGTGTATAAAACACATTGGATGAAACCTGGAGAGTGAGAGAGAAAAAAAACTGTTAATTTTACATCAGAACACATGCGAATAAGGGTTACTGTTCAGCCGATAACGCAGCACACCCACACACTCTTGCTCTTAAGTATATCTTGTAGGATTCCATTTGGCACATAATATAAAGTATAATCACTTCATTATAGGGTATTTTTAAAAATTGGCCACTTATACCACCGGTCCACTGGGAAAATTCTCGATATTTCCGAAGGGCTAGTCCAGCCCTGGAAGACAGGAACAAATATATATATATATATATATATATATATATATATATACACACACACACACACACAGAATCTACTTTATTATTATTATTGTAATGTTGTTATTAATACTGTAGCCTATTGTGCTTTTGGGAGTATACGATTGTTTTCTTATTATTTGTTTTTTGAAGGTAGTTTGATTCCTACCTTATTTTTAATTTTGGGTTGGGGGTATCAACCTGAGCGATTGCAAGCTGGTATTTATTTATTGTTTTATACTTTATTAGCATCATTACCTATATTAGTGGGTATTTTTTTATATCTATAGTGATGATACTTTAAGATTTTCTTTATTAGGTAATTTTTTGTTGTTGTGATAATTTATTGTATTTGAGAATAATTATGGCTTGTTTTGTTAAAATACCTATATTTATAGTACATTTGTGATTACCTAAAGCTCATGTGGAGGCTCCGATTTCAGGTTCAATAATTTTGGCAGGGGTATTATAAAAATTAGGCGGGTATGGTTTATTACGTGTATTTAATATATTATTTAGATAACTTTAAGAAAAACTCGAACCTAAAAAGAACTTGTAAGTAATTTACTTCAAATGTATTCCAACAAACGCTTCCACCATAATGAAAATAAAGAACTCTCTTACCAAGATTATATTTATGACTTAATCTAACGAATGCTCACTGGATAATCGAGTTCAATAGGCATACGCTTTTATTGAAGAAGTAGAAGTCAATTTGAAAAGGAAACTCTAAAAATACTTATCTTTTCTTATTTTCGAAGCTCTAAAAAACTACATATATAACTTAAACCGAACCAGTGTTGAAAAATCGTCTTTTGTGTAAGTCAGCAGTAAGAACACAAAAAGAGACAAATGAAAGCGATGGTATTGTTCAAGAAGAGCAACCAATAGAAAATCGATGAACGAATTCAGCTACATTGTAATTACTCCGAACTCTTTTAAAGATCCAAGTAGTTCTGCTCTGGTGGAATAATTTTACCATCGTCAGGTCCTAAGAATATAAATCCGCATTTCTGTCATACAAAATCTTATTAACGTTATCCGGTGAAAGAAACTGTACAATTCAGCATGAATAATATATATTTTTCCCTAAGAAAGATGGTTATTTTAGGGTGGTTAAACGTATACGTATCATATAAAACAAAAGATTTGAAGAACATATTATAATCCCTAATATTAAATTCTTTAGAAGAAAATTTGTCCTGCACGGGAATCGAACTCGGATTTTCGTCATATAAACCAATCACAGTCATAATGGTTCGTACCTCAGTAAATCGGCCCTTTTTTACTTTTCTGTATATCCGTTTGTTAGTCATTGTCCCACCACTTCTAAAGATCCAACCATAAATAATTAACGTAAGTTCATAGGCTAAGTTTCTACATGCCTGGGATAATTTATGGTTATAACTGGATTGTGAAGGGATAAAGCTGAAATATAGGGATTGAAAGGGTGTTGAAAGTAAAAAAAATGGATTGTAGGCCTACACGCTCAGCAACTGATTTTTACTAAAACATGATAAATGAAGAGATTGGTTAAAATAATATTTTGTGGAGTTGTATTTTTTCATTTTTAGGAAAATATATATTATGTCTACAATAACCATAATAAATTTTATTTTTTAAGCATACTATTGTTATTTTTGTAAATTTCAGGTTATTGTGGAATTTGTAACCTATTTCTTTCTAAAAATATTTTTTTCTCTTGCATACATTTTAACACTATTAAAAATAGGAATTTTCATAAATTTTCGAGCCCTAGTACTAATAGAAATAATTAGAATTATTCCGTCATTTTATAGAAATTGCAACATGTCGAGAAGTTAATTTAATTCTCATGTTACAGCAAAATCCGCCTGCAAGTCAGAGATGAGATGTGAGACAAATGAGAGTGTTGTAGCGACAGTGACCCTGGCTCCCGTACACAGCTGGCGGGTTTCCAGTGGACACGTATACATCTGGAACACATGACCACTTCTATTCCCTACGGCATACACTCTGTCTGCATTTCATGGGCTTCTATAACATTCGGAAGCAAACATAAAGGAACTCTTACTAAGATAGGAAAACCTATCGAGAGCCACATTCCTCCAGCAGCATAAACAAGTCAAATGCAGAATCCCTAGGAATGAATGAGGAAACTCAAAGTGCCTTGTCTGCACCATAAATAGGGAGGAATTATTTTTAATAAACAGATTATATTTTGTGTTAGATAACGATGATTTTGGGACAGTTTTCTTATACTTTGAGAAAAAAAAATAATATAATTTAAAACTTTTATCATATAATAATATATCTATGTATCCATACGCATTTAGGTGTGTCTTGTGTGTACGTGTTTTTGTATATTAAAAACCATAAATGAAAGTAGAACATATCATGAAAACAAAATTCCATACGTAAAATGTTTTGCTTATTAAGATCTACAGTATTATACGAGGGATAACTATATGGGAACTATTTCTTTTTAATACGCGACCATTAAAAAAAAATTGAAATATACAAATGATAGAGCAAAGTATGGAATGGAATGCTGATTATGGTAATAGATATAGGATAGGGAAGGAAACTGAAACCCTTTTAACATCCATGCGCGATTGCATCATGCCATTCTAATGTATTGCGGTAGTTGGAAGCATGGAAGCATACATACCCATTCCATGATTCCATAAGAGTTTGAAACGGATGGGTATTATTCCCCCAAAGCTTCTATTAGCTACTTGTGAGACCCTTTAGCATTTCACCTTCGGATAAAGACTATTTTGACGTAAAAATGCTGTTCACATCTTGCCATATCCATTCTTCCCGGCGGTTGACTCACAACTAAATTATCATCGCCTCTATTAGTATCACCGTAAATCATAATGCTACCAAATGATGAGTTCATATACTGTAGATACTACCTCCCGTGACTACATCATCTGATGGTATCATCGCCTTACTTTGAGAAAAAAAAAATGTTGCGAAGACTTATGCTTCATCCCTCATATAAGAAATGTTATACTACAAATCACTAAATAAGCCCCAAATAATAGTAATAAAATAATAATATTGGAAGTATTTATACTCCTAGTAACAATTATGACTGTATTATAATAAAACAAATATTCCTTAATTATAATAAAATACATATAATATTTTAATTAAAGAAAACGTCATATCTCGATGAGTATTGCACGTAGACAATAGTAATACAACGCCATTTTAGTTATTTGCCTAAATTACTAAAGATACAGTTTATTAAGGTTCATGTAAGAAATTATAATTTTGTGTTATGCTGTTAATTAACAACAAACAGGCCTAATAAAGAATAGATCACGTATATGTTATGGATAAATAAAGTAATACAGTTGCATGCAGCATCATAATTACGCAATGCAGCACTTGTTTTGCATTGCACGTGCATGTGGTAATTGCAAATAGAGTAATTTAATCAGATGGGAGGCACGTGGCACCCGTACAGGAGCAGGTAGTGGAGAAACCCGTAATGTACGTGAACTTGGGCAATTGGATTCAAGTACTTCATCTGAGTTTGCTAAGGATATACAGAGTGAAAGTTAAATTACTTTTTCAAATTTTCAGGGTGCACTAATTACTTATTTATTTTATTTATTTAATTTCTTCCCTTTAGTGTAGTTAAGGCCTGAAAGTCTTCTCTTCCACTACCTAGAGGTGGATACATACAGATATAACCAATGAACTAGTCTAATTTAAGAATAGATAAGTGAAATATACTGTGGATGTGTATATATATATATTATACAGTGAGTCCATTTTATGAGGAAACCTCGCATCACTGCCGCAGTGCCGCGCTAGCATCGCATTGCATCGCAGTTGTACAAAGCATACAAGCGGTTAGTTGCTGCGGTGTGTTGTAGTGAGACGCGTGTCTATTGTTGTCGTGTGTTACATAAGACAATAATCGAAAATGTATACGGTTGAACAGCGAATTTATTTGGTGGAATGTTACTTATTGAGAAATAACTATAGATTTCGGAGATTTTCTCGTAAATATCCTGACTGTACCATCCCTACAAAATCGTGTCTTTCGAAGTTGATGAAAAAGTGGCGTACAACAGGTTCAGTTTGTGACATACATTACTAATATTGTTTCTAAAGTATTGATTTGCCGGTAGTAACGGAACACGGTCCCCGCCGGTGCAAGCACAACAGCGGGGAAAGTGTGAGCAGGGGCAACGCTGTTAAAAAGTTTCCGCATAAAATGGCCTCCCTATATATAATGCTACGCAGCTGACATTTAAGCACAAGAGATAATTTTAAGTATAGCCTATTAAATTATAATAACACCAAACACGAGAAAAATATACAACATGGAGTAAGTCCCCTATGCAGATCTAATGGAAACGCGAGACACATCCTGCTTACATTTGAAGTCACATTTCGCTGGAGAGAAATTATTAAAAATTAATAGTAACATATCACATAAAAAATAGTAATTCAACAAATTTTTTATTAATTAAAAAATTCAAGCAAACTCTTATTTCTATTAGGAAGAAATGGATATCAATAATAGGAGAGATACAATGAGTGGGTAGTGTTGTTATATTTATATACACCTGTTATATTAAATACATTTAACAGGATGGTGAACATTACAGTGTGGTACGTTTATGACGAGTGATTTGGTTGTAATATTTTTTTCTTGCACAAGAGGATTTTGTAATTATAAAGGACTCCTCAGATAAGCAGAAATGTAACAGAGGGTCTTTTCAAATAGTACTGTGAATGAGACAATTCATGAAATGTAAGTCTACGTTTAGCCTAACTGAAAAAGAATTAATATCACCGCTGCTAAAAGCACTGAAAACCTGTAGGCTACCTTAAAATCGTAGGCTACGTGTTAAAATAATTATTATTACTGAAGATTTTAAAAAGAAATTAACTTAACCCTTTCACTGTTATAGACTCATAAATTCATCACCTAAAATTATTGTATAAAAGCAGAGATATAAGATAAATAGACTGTTGCTTATTGTAAAACGTGAGGATTATTATCCTCTTTCCAAGATTGTCCCTCATGTATACCAATTCTTTTACTGAAACTTTCTTCATAGATTGTAAGCTTAGAGCCCACTGATGATTTTACTTGACGATTGCTTATATAAATATAATAATTCAGCTCTGAAAAGGTTAATTAAATATTTTGGTTCTTCAGAAGTGTATATAAATATACAACCTTGAATAATACGATTAAAATAAGTGTTTCAAAATAAACTTGGCAACAATTTATTCTTATTTCTCAAAATTAGCGCCTGAATCAGGGGTGTCTCTGATTTTAAATAGAATATTGCAAAACGTCTGACTTCTACAGTGGTCAGCTATCTTCTTAGATTTTTATATATTTTTTATTTTCCGCTCCTTTGTTGTGAACAAAGTGGTACTAAAAATGTTAACTTACAAAGCGTTCCACATTTTAAAATACAAGTAGTTCAATGCCACTGTTGATTGGATTAATGGGAATGTTACGGACCTTTGTATAGTGGACTAGAGTTGTTGTGCGTCTTTGAACTTCGGGCGCGTTAATGTTAATTGGTGAGTAGGTCAGTTGCCAGACCTAGAGAAGTGACAAAATTAGCTAGGCATTGCGTCTGTGAATACATATTGTTAGCTACATTTGTACGAACTATTAGTATAGGTAGGTCCTATACATGTACTGCGAAAACGATTTTCTTTTTCTAAATGCCGAAATAATATTCCACATCAAGTTAAAATATGAGTCTCCACATAGTTAGTTGCCTTTTCTTTGTTGTCTCAAACCTTGCCCTAATTATAAACATGGTGCATTCCAATATTCCGTCCCGATTTTCTAACGAATATTTCATATCTAACTGCAAGATAAAAAATAAATAGAAATCTAGAGCGACTGATGCACGATAACCCGTATCTTAAGGTGCAATGTCAATTAGTCTATTTCCTGTTCGAAACTAAGAGACACATTTTAAGGTGTCAGTTTCCAAAAAATTGTATGAAGGTTTCTTTTCGGCACACATGAAAAGAGCTTAAAGGAAGTAAGATCAAGAAAGGGGTGAAAAGAGAACGATTAATTACCGGCAATTAAAAATAAAATGACGAATTAAACAATAAAACAATAATTTCACTGTCCAGTCTTTCTATTTTACATTTCAGTGTTACATATTGCCGCAACGGAAATGTAGTCTATGTTCAAAAGGAGACGAAATAAACTTCATTTGACCTTTGGCATTTCATGAAACATTTAAAATAGCAACATTGTGCTGAATATGTGTACAATAAAACGAGTGAATTAAAGCGACAAAGAGTACACTCCCCTGCTGTTATTTCCTCACAGAGTTATCTACAAGAGCAGCATGACATGAATTCTAGGGCCGAGATAAATAGACAAAGCTAATAAACGTCAAAGTCACCTACATTCCATCCAAACCTTTTATGAAACTGTAGACGTACATTAGATCGATGCAAGATAATGAACAATAGCTTTCTAATGTTGAGAAATAAGTATGTAGGTGTAATGTGGATTATACACTGGATATGTAAATCGGAGACAAACCTATCTCTTTAGCGGGAGTTAAAACAAAGTTTCCCGCATATATCTATTGAGATCTCTTTAACTTGAGTTAATCTAAAAATGTCCATTCATTCCTGTAGATATGTCACATGTTGATCTAGGAAACAGAGAATTGGATTGGCATGATGGCGCGTAGGGATATAGAAATTTAGGGGCACAAGAAAGAAATTTGAGAAAGAACGATGCCCTCTATGTCGTAATAGAGAAGAGAGAAATCCTAGAAATAATGTAGAAGTAGCTTATAAGAAAATAACGACGAAAAACATTAAAACCTTGAAGGAAATGGGGAAATTTTTATTATTGCTAAAAGGAAATGGGAAAACTAATGAAAGAATTAGAAGGATAACAGAACAATCGTGTTGTTTGTACCTGTATAGTCTATATACGAGGGTCGTCCAGAAAGAAAAGAACGATTTGGCATAACTAAATAATAATGAAAGAAATTAACACAAAACTTTATTTACAAAGATGCAGTACTTTATTCTATTTCTCAACGTAATCGCCAATGCTGTCAATGCATTTATTGTAAAGTGATACCAGTTTTTCAATGCCCATGGCTATGGCCAAAGACCTGAACCTGGAGTTTCTGCCAAGAAGACAAGAAGACGCGCTATCCAAAACAATATAAAATATAAAATATAAAATACATAAGAAACCTCATTTAGTGCCAGTGAGTATAAGACAAGATTTTTACAAAATATAGCTTGCAGTAATTTTTCTTCCAGTTTCAGAATTCTTTTAAAACTTGCGTGAATGTTAGGAAGATTATTTAAGAGACATACTGTACTGTATGGTTAAAACTTTCCGGGCACTGTAGCCGTGGTCCGTCGGATGAGTTTCCGGACGTTTCGCCCGCGACTGCGGCAGCATCTTGAACGGTGAGGTCTGCGGCGAAGTTTCCTCGGCGAGGTCTTGCTGTCGACTGATACAGCAGCTGGATGCGGGCGAAACGTCCGGAAACTCATCCGACGGACCACGGCTACAGAGCCCGGAAAGTTTTACCATGTGGACACCGGCCGTGAAAGCCTACATCAAGTTATACTGTACTGTATTTCCAAGAAGTGAGTGTTCCCCTGCCATATTTAAATGTAGTGTGGTGGAATGAGGGAGCTATGTTAAAAAGTCGGACAGACACCCTATGTGAGGGTGGAGCAGGTAGAAAGAGCCCTTCATACAACGAGACATTCCAAACTTTCACTTCTTTTAGTCCAGTGCCATTCAGGTTTAAACACTACACTTCAGTTACAAGTAATCACTTACATGGACCCATATTATATTCAACCCCTTTGTGTAGCACTGGACATACAACGTAATAAATTGAGTTACTGAGTTATTTTATTTGTGCTAAAGTTCTCTATAGACCCTTTATTTAATTTTCTTTCATAATATAGTAGCCTACAGTAAATTAATGCAGCACTGTATTTTGCCATTTTTATTTTAAAAATTAAATTTCGTTTTAATGCCACCCTCGCTTTTTGCCACTAAATGTTAGAGAGCGGATGGTGGCATTATATTGAGGGTTGACTGTAAATCAGAAATTCAATAATGGTAGTATCTAATAAGATGTGCTTAACGATGTATCTTGATCCGGAAATTTTAAGCTAGAACATACTGTAGTAGGTATTCCCTACTTCCAAGTACTTTTTAGTAGCCTAGTAGGCTTAACCATAATCAGTAACGAGCTCGTTAAATTTGAATAGGCTCTGTCCTCAATAATCCACCGCTCTGTAGCCATTAACACACACTGATATCGATAAAGGTTGGTCTTAAGATATGAAAATAAGAAGTAGAAACTCACATGAGAAAGAAAAGTAAAATAATATTGTCTCGATATGTAAGTCAGGTGTTTTACATCGGATACATCCTACTGTCTGTATATCCACTCAAATATCCAAAGATCAATAGTTTCCATTCCGTGGGGAATATGGAATGGGAAAGAGGTGGTCCATGGAGACAACTGCATCAAAACAATATGCAAGAAGCAAACATGACTGGCTACCCACAGCAGACGGATACAGAATAGAAAATATACCAAAATAACATCATCAATCATTCATCTTGACGTTACATGCCTGTATGTATATTTCTGTATTCTTTACTAGCCTATAAGTATATTTCTGAATTCTTTATTAAAGTTTCAGTTTTAAAAATATGTATATAAAATCAGGATTTCTAAAATTTCGACTTCTAGATGTTGTTGAATGCAGTTATAGGTCTCCTCACGCCTACGTATGTATAATATTTTAATAGCTACAGCCACCAGCTTTACTATGTGGCAGTCACTATAAACGTAACGACTTACAATATTATACGCTATCAAATCGCCTGATAGCCTATTATTAATATAAAGTTTCTTTATCTGAGAATGTATAAATTGTTTTCAGAGCTGTATTACATTTTATTGATGGATTCATAATTCATGCTCCTTGCGCTATGAATATTGAAGTAATGGAGTAGGCCCTACTGTGTCAAGCACAACATTGCACTACTAGCAAAAGTATGTACAAGTATTTTGATTAAGGTAGTCCTATAGTATAAGTAGTAATACTTCATTTGTTATTCCTTCAATGGTGAATTATTTTAAATTCAAACCAAAAATCCAGGGAGACCACAAATAAAGGTACGATAATCCTTTTGGACAACTTTAAAGTTACTGAAATATTCTTTCCTGTTTACCAATTCGCCCTATGGTTAGAATGATTGAAATTAAGCCCTGGATTTCTGTGTTCAAACAATGCTGAAGGTTTGTGATTATTGGGGAGGGAAACCCTTTCCTCGGAAGGGAATTACGGCTTCATCATGTTCAAGAAACCCAAATCCGTCAAAAAGGATCTCAGGACAAAATAACCAGCCCTCCACGTCAAATTTGTTCCTTTCTCTCCTTCCTGATCTTTCTGCAGTTAGATGCCTTGAAGGAATGAAGAGATCTTAAATGGTATTTGTTACCTACCACTCACCTAACGCTTCTTCTTGCTAAGAGACGGTATTCTTATCCTTATAAAGCTAAGGGTAACCGATCCGACCCCTTAATCACAGATTTGCGATTGATAAAGATGCATCAGATGCTTTGAACACAATGTATTTTTTCGTCAATACTTCCATTGTCATATTATAGACTAGAAAGAAAATAAAGCACTCCAGTAAGGCGAGCCTGACCTAAAGCAACAATAATAAGTGCGCCTAATAAAAGTCTAAGTGTAAGTTAGGCAGGTCGCTGTAGCAGCATAGCTTTCAAACAGAAACAAACACGACGTTCTCAAAGGTATCTATCTAAAAGCTCTTTGAAGTAGGACCGAGGCCATTCACTGGGAATATCCGCACACCCACCACAAACTGAAACTCTGCCAAACTTATGACGTGTGTTGGTCACAACCCACAATCGACATCTCCAGCATACAGCGCGAAATGATTGTATGAAACACGAGTAATTTATAATAATTATATCAGCATTATGCGTTTTAACTGTTCTTCACTCGAGCAAAAAGTATCTGCATAGTTATGCTCCATGCATAATAAAATAGATATAAATTCTATATGGTGGACCAGACGTAATTATTCTGAGAACGATTATTCATAGACGAGTTCCGGATCCGACGGAAAGTATAACATGAAAATTTTCTTAAAATTCTCCAAACTTAATTTTTAACAGTCAAAATAATCGTATCTTCCTTCGGTCTACTAGAAAATTCACAGAGCTTGTATCGGTAGAAGAAAATTAGTCCCTATGATATAGGCCGTGGAGGCCCTTAGCGTTCCTATAGGTTAATACTCTCGGTAATCAGGAATCATTGCGTCATAGTTGTTAGCCCTCCGTTGCCTTTACTCCAGGATTATAGATGGTACTCTTTTTTCTTATAAATAGTCTATACATGTCGACCCTAATTCAGAAGAATTAAGCTAATTAATGGTAAATCTCGGCCATATTATCGGGGACCGAACCTGCGATTGTCCTGTTTGTGAAACAGTGCCTCAGGCGTACCCCAATAAGTAATAATCTCTGCAATTAATTTATATAGCTTTGCTTTTGCAATCACGAAGAATTAATATTTTGTTAGTGGAATTAGACGTGTTCAATTTACAAAATTAGTAATTCAATGATCCCATAAAATACATTGTCACTACACCAACCTAATGTTGATACGGAATGGGGATATTTGCAATTGTGGCCTACCAGTTTAATTCACAACCCCCTAGAATGGATTATGTCAATATATGCCTGTCATTCTAAAACTAACACTATGAAGAGTAAGGTAACACTTACATTAAAGCTATTTTCCTGAATAGCATTCGGATTTAGAGACTGGCTTACCTGAAACAAAATGAACAAAAAAAATCAGTCAATTTAACTAATAAAAGAAAGGAACATTATGAACAAAAAAAAAGTAGACTTGATTATAGTAGACTTTAAAACAGCCTTTCCCCATGCCTAATACTGTGTTTGGAGAAAACAAGGCCAGTAATATTTCATTTAGATGACAAAAAAATTTGATAACAAAATTGTAATTTACTAGAATAAGCAAACAAACTTATAACTTAATGATTGAATGTACATAACACTGTAGATACTTGTATATAATTAATATTTGTAATGAAAACATAGCATGTAGTATTGCAAACACTTAAGCAATGGAACATGCTGTTTTAAATAAATAAATAAAAAGGCCAGTACTATTAATATCCTAATGTTGTTTATAAGCTACAGGCAAAAGTGACAATAAGGCCCCTGCAGCCCAACCGTCGTGGACTTAGAGGCCACAGCATATCTTGAATAAATTTTAAGATTTTAGGCATTTGAATAGCAATAACGAATATAACTACTGGCCTTTGAATCTCGTGCGCATTCGAAAGAAACATACGTCACTGAATTGCAATAATAGGATAACATCGTTTTTATTGTAAACTAGCATGTGCCCGCGGCTTCGCCCGCGATAAAAAAGAGCATAAAGTTAGAGCATAATAGTTAAATCATTATATTTATTAACACTTAAATCACGTGGACTACATGTCACGATTAGATAGCGTCGCCTGGTAAAAGCGATCTCAGATTCGAGTTCCTTGGCCCAGAAAATCTCTGTATAGTGAGTTTCGTCCAAATCGAAGCATGTTTAACCATATTTAGGTCTATGTTAATTATCCCTCTTCCGTGTAGGTTGAAAAATTTCATATGTCTACGGGCCTTGACATTCTAAACAAATGAATCGACCAGCGTGGGCTTACAACATTCTAGCGATCGCGATGCTTTTATTACCACGGTATGACAAAAATAGCCAAAGCCAACTGCAATTGATTTGACATTGAAATGTATTACTGAAATCTGATGCTTCGACAGCGCTAAAATCACGTTTTCTGCCAGTTTTTCACTCACAACTCGCGAACGAATGCTAAAATTAAAAATCCGGCTTCGATGCGCATTCGCCCACCTTTCAGCCCATCTATGTATAAAATTTCAGATCTCTGCGTTCAGTAGATTTCGCTGGGCATCGTGGACAGACAGACAAACACGTCCTTTTATTATTTTAAGATAGCAGGTGCCCGCGGCTTCGCCCGCGATAATTATTTCAAAAATTAAAAATTAAGAGCATAATAGTTAAATAATTATATTAACACCTAAATCATGTGGACCACATATCACGATTAGATAGCGTCACGTGGTAAAAGCGACCTCAGATTCGAGTTCCTTGGCCCAGAAAACCCCTGTATAGTGAGTTTCGTTCAAATCGAACAACGATTGACCATATTTAGGCTAATATTGATTATCCCTATAATAATAATAATAATAATAATAATAATAATAATAATAATAATAATAATAATAATAATAATAATAATCCTCTTCGGTGTAGTTGAAAATTTCATATTATGTTTGCGTGCCTTGACATTAAAAACAAATGAATTGACCAGCGTGAGCTACAACATTCAAGAGATCGCGATGCTTTTATGTCGAAGGTATGACAAAAATAGCCAAAGCCTAGTGTAATTGATTTGTATTACTGAAAACTCATGCTTCGAAAACGGAATAAATACACGTTTTTTGCTCATTTTTCACTCATAACTCACGAACTAAAGCGAAAATTAAAATTCCGGCTTCGAGGTGCACATTCCGACCCTTTAGTCCGCCTATGCATAAAATTTCAGATCTCTGCGTTGAGTAGATTTCGCTGGGCATCGCGGACAGACAGACGGAAGACAGACAGACGGAGGACAGACAGACGGAGGACAGACACTTCCTTTTTATTAATATAGATAAACCTGCCCGACACTAGAATATTCTGGAATATTGTAGCCTACTTATTGTGCTGTAAGTAGCTTACATAATTTAATGTGTATAAAAGAGATAAAATTATTATCAAATCATTTTGATGTTCAATGCTTCGCGTTCGCAGTCTTCATCATCCTGTTCGGTCGAACTTTCTTGCTTTTCCGGCATAAATACAAACCAAAATATCTCAGTAAAATACGAATACAATATGATGCACGCAAGCATTGATATTCAACAAGATAACATCGTAAATCCGAGAGGACGATAATAATAAACACTAATAACATATACGATGCATATATGTGACACTAAATAAGTCAATAAATAAATAAAACCACTTTAGGTAATTTCTAAATGTGCTTTTCGGTGGACACTAGAGAGCTATATTTCTTTATTGATTATATATACTTCCCCCTCTGACTCCTAGCATGTATATATATACATATATATGTACATATAGGCTAGGGAAAACTCTCTAAATTTAACATAATTATCAGCAACAAGTAACCACCATTATTAATTAGCTCGACCTCGCACAAAAGGACAACACTTCCTACAGTCCCCGTGTATGATATATGATATAGTAGGTTTCTGATTGTTTTCTCACACTATGAATGAATCAAAGAATGACGGCCAGTGGTGTAATTTTTTATACATTCTGCACTAGATGCTTATATTTTTTTCTATCTCTGTCTGCTGTATATCAATGGTTGAATTTTTAAAAGCGCAAAAACTTGAATATAGACCCAATGTGTCATATATGATACTACCCTTAAACCCCCCTAGAGCTTAGAAACTTCTCTCGAAATCAAAATCAAAATTTGATCTTTTGAATTTCCGTGTTGTTTTGGTAATTAATAACACACATTAATGAACACAATCAAATTTATAGCTGTCAGAAACTCATTTTAGACCCCCAAAAAAACCCCACCTCACAACTTTCTTTAAATGTATAAAGTGAAAGTAGAGTGTTCCCTAAACAAGCTAGCTATGGAGGACCCAATGGTTCCAGAAGTATGAGGCTCCCAAATTTCAGACATTCGGAATTTGAAGGTGATAAGCTTGTCAGCCTTACGCAGTCCGTCTTTACACCAGGATTGCTCCTGGTACTCATTTCTGTTAGAGGCTGAGTCAACCCCAGAGCTACAGTGCCACCAGAAGGATTAGGCCAATTCTAGAGTGATAGGGAAGAAGCGAATAGGTCAAAATGCCGAAGTTTTAGGAAGGACAAAAACAATTTATTTCCACAGCATTGTTACAACTATTTAGATCAGCCCACCTAGATATTTTTTCTTAGTATAAGATACTGTGTAAAAATATCTGGGTGGGCTGATGTAAATATTGTAACAATGCTGTGGAAATAAATTATTTGTCTCACCGAAAACTTTGGTGTTTTGACTTATTCGCTTTTTCCCTATCACTCTAGAATTGAAATATCTCAAAGACCTCATCAGGAATCCAACCCGCGACCTTCCGGTTTATATCAGAGTTCCTCAACCACTACATTATATATATGCACATTTGTTATATTTTGACGCATAGAAACAAATTAAGCACAAACAATATAAATACAACTGTCCTAATTTGATCTTGGGACTGCAGAGGGACAAAAAGTTTTGAAATATATTTGAAGAAAACCACAATGCCTTACAAGAAGGACGGATTGGTGATGGCGGAAAAAAGCAATAACAGTACAGTAATTAGAACCAGAGTGAGAGTAGTGATATTAATTATATAATTCAAGGTTAGGACTTAATCAAGATAGTAAAAACGTACATGGGTAGGGAGGAGACCTGAGATTTCACGGGCTAGCACTTGGCACATGACACTGTTGTGAAACACGGACCTCATTCCTCTCAAACAAATCACTTGGTGAGAAAACCATATTGTGCCTCAGTGACACGCATGCGGCCTAATTTTTCAAGCATTAGCTTAGACTCTTCTTAGAACACTGGGACAGACTATTCTTTTTTACCTACAACACCTGTTCAAAGTGTCAGGCTTGAACAAAAGTTCTAAAAATGTTGTCCTAATTAAATTTCTTATAGTGTCAATGTCGCTCAGGTAATTCTATTAGGCCTATTACCATGATTTTCAATTCGATAACGCACGTAAAAATAAATATATTTTATTGAATTCATAAATCACCTGATATTATTTTAAAAGTTAATATTATTATATTTTATTGTATGAGAGTGAACTTCCGTGTAGTGTAATATAGTAGTAGTTAATAGTATACTGTATGTGTATTTATTGCTCGGCATGCTGACCACATGCACCCCAATCCTGCCGTCTGCCTGTGGTAGATGACGCAGCGGTCGGATGGTAGGCGAAGACCCTCCAGGGATGTAGCGCCACGGAGTTTAGTTTAGTTTAGTATTTATTGCTCACAAAAAATCTTACATATAAACCACCTTATTAGCATTAACCGGCGCACGGGTCGGTGTCGACCATTACGTGCTCACTTCATAAACTTAAATTATTACCCATAAAAATGCCCAATTCAAAAATTATACTCTATTATTTACACAACTACGAGCATCTACAGACGTAACTCCCCACCCCCAATCAGTAAAAAAAATATCCTAGAAACACATAGACATTGTTAAGACACATGCGGTGTATTAGGCCTAAGTTAAAAAATGTAAAATACTTTAACATTAATTTATTAATGTAAGTTAACATTATTGTAAATATATTATCAAAATTAATTAATAATTAATAATATATTAATTAATAATATGTTTTAATGAATGGAGTAGTTTATTGTCTATTTGTATTACAATAACGGAAAATTTGAAATGTAATACAAAATTACAGAATGAGAATGACGTTTCGGTACAAGAATGAATAATCTATCAATAAAATGCCTGACCGGATGGTATTCATTCTCCTGTAAAATGGAGCCTCGATCCCGAAAAATCGGAATTTATCCAAATAACCACGTGGTTAGAAGCCTGGGAAAATATTCTGTGTAATAAAGCGGTTGATAGGCCTATATAGTATTATAAGGACAATTATGTTTAGATTTATAAAATGCTAAGCCATTCTTGTGATATAGGCCTACATGTTCTGAGGGAGTACATGGTTCATTATGATTACAGGACTCCCAGCAACCTCATATTAATTTATCTTCAACAGATTCGCCATGAACGCTTTGCATTTCATTTACAAAGTTGTCTTCTGCGATCAATAGTCATTTAATCATTATAATTAGAAATTCAACAATTAACAAATTATACAAAAACAATGTTTTTCGCTTGCTTTGGAACAAAACATATAAAGTGAGTAACCTATCCTAATGGTCTGTTTAAAGATGCAAAAATCTATTTCTTTTTGCAATGTTTAGCTATTTAGATTAAACAACCTAAGCATCAGTTTGTATGTAGGCTATATGTCAGTAAGGACACATTGTTCTCGTATGTTGCGCGCATCGGGGAGGAAAGACATAGCTCAAATATATTGACTGGGGCACTCTACGGGAAAATACCACTTGGAAGACCTAGACGTAGGTGGGAGGACAATATTAAAGTAGATCTAAGGAAAGTAGGATTTGCGAAGGTTGGTTGGATGCAGTTAGCACGGAATAGGGTTGAATGGGGGGCTCACGTAAGCGCGGCAATGAACCTCGAGGTTCCATAAAATATATAGAATATTCCTTTATGTTGCTGAGGAATTCTCTATCGCCATTGATTAAGAAAGTAAGTATGTAAGTAAGTAAGTAAATATTGGCTTGGTTAATGGGCTCGGCTCATAACGTCCTTTCGTGAATACCTAATAAACAAAATATTCACTCATTTCTTGCCGTAAATCGACATGTAATAATGGGCATTTAATCATACAAAAACACCAAAAATTACCATAAAATACTACTTAAATAGACCTATATGTTGTTCATGCTAACTTATAGTTGTTGCAACAGTAAAAAATAGGCTACTTTTCTTCAGAACTGCGCACAAAGAATTTAACGATTTAACTGCAAAAGGACAAGAGAAACCTTCCGACTAATGTGAGTTAGGCACGTTACCTCTTTCCATGTTTGCAAATTCATTGGATGGACAAAAGGCATGCACATTGCCAGTAGGATCAAAAGAATGCGAGGACTCTATAACTAAGAGAAAGGCTAAAGTGTGAGTTAGACGATCTGCAATTAAAATTACTAAAAATACAGGACATGATATTTCTTATGTGACTGATGATTGATCTAGTTTATTTAAAAGTATGTCAACCTGTAGTATTAAATTTTTAAAAATGTTGTGAAACTCATAACTTTCTCTACCCAAATAAAAGTTTGGCACTTATATAACATATTCTGTATGGCATTCTCTTTATGTAAATATATTGTAAAAGTGAAGAGAATGTCGTTACTACATGGCATCGCATCTCAGAAGGATACACAACCCAAATAAAATCTTATTAATGTACTCGCGTAATTTTCTGCACCCTAAGCATTGGCAATACACCATTCTCATTTCACATTGATATAGAATTAGAGGCCGTATTGCAGAGAGCACGTATTCAGTTGTTTCAACCTGATGCAAAACTTTAACCTATTGTTCACCAGACAATACTGAGTTTCTAAAAACAATGGGTGGATTACAACTACTCTTCAGAGAAGTTTTGCGAAAAAATGTTTCAAATAAATGGTTTAGCTCTTAGATTATAGGACTATCTCATGTACAAAATTTTAACAAAATCGTTAGAGCCGTTTTCGAGAAAATTGCGAAATACGACATTTCTAAAATGTAAAGTCCCTTTAAAAAAAGTCGTCGCCTACCTCCGTGTCACATCCCCAGAGAGTACCGGACAATTAAATAATGATACGAGTAGAGAACTCAATGACATAGAAGTACCTTTGAGAACATAATAGATCGTAAAATTACTCAAATCTCGAAGTATTGGAACCTAAAATTCAACAAAACATTTAACTGTCACGTTTCATTGATGTGCAACCTCTTCGACTAATCTTCTTTGGCAACCGAATCACTATTTCAGTATACTTTTGAAGTCTTCATTGCTCCATGCTGTATAAATAACAAAAACATATCCTCAAATATTGCGCAAGCTTGCCAGTTCCGTTTTTCCACACCACAGACATGCTAAACGAGTGGTTACCATATTATTCTGACGATGTGTTTCATTAGTCATTACACAACGTACTCTAGTGGGCACAAGTTCTGTTGTGGTATAAATAACGAGTGTCCTTGGATTTGTTAAAGGTCTGGCTAACGTAGTAGCTCATGTAATTTAAAGCTCCTTTCTGTTTAGAAACAATTAATCCAGAGCAGTGGATCGAAGTTGAAAAAGTCAAGGCCCACTGCCAATCAGAAGTAATACATCTATATTGTAACGACACTTAAGTAGATTTAGGGATGTTTACAATCAAATTAAACTAAGTACGATGGAAATAGTAGGCTATGTTATAGTTAATGGTGATATAATTTGACGTTTATGTATTGCTAATGGGTGGTCTTGGCATTAAATCGTTGTCTTTCACATGTCTATTGCAATGTTTATTTACAAATGCTGTAATAAAGACATTAGTAGCAAATGAACTCTCTCATGTGTCTATTCGAATTGTTACTTATACGGTTAACATCATTTTTAATCGTAAATATTGTTTATGTTATTTGGATCGTAAACAGAACTCTCTCCGTCTATGTAAAGTTTCATTTTACGGGCCGAGCCCGTTATGGCAAAAATTTAGGTGCTAGCACGTTACCGTATAGAGATTATACAGGTTGTCACCAGACGTCACTATTTCCCTTTCGTAAAATTTAATAATTATCCATTTCATTCATTTTAACCACTACAAATACTACTATTATGTTTCGTGTACCTATTAATTATTTACAATTCAAAACAACATGAATAACTATTTGTCTGTCTGGTCTGTCTCTCTGGAACCCTATAGCCCCTATGGTGGGGCGAAGGGGCCTCCAAGTGGAAGTTTCTGTTACCGATGCTAATTTTGTTACGCTTATTTTCATAGAGAGGGCAGAGGGACAGGTGGTAAGCCCATCGCCTCTTAACCCCCTCCGGAAACTAAGGTATTACTTGGACGGGAAAGGGCCGAGAAATTTTGTCCAGAGGCTCTAATTTAGGCTCGGAGTTCTTTTACGTGCCGTAAATTACGACACGGGCCCCCCAGCTTAAAGTCCCTCCCGGAGGACTCCGTGCCCAGAATTTTTACGTCCTGAAAAACCCATCGACCGTGACCGGGTTTGATCCCGCGACCTGCGGATCTAGAGGTGGGCACGCTACCTCTAGACCAAATAACTATTTAGGCAATAAAAATTTGGTCAATAAACTAGAATGTTTTTGACAATACATAGTCGTAAGCCAACACAAGATACTTAAAAGACTTACATTTCTCCCCCATTCATTCAAAGTCTGCAATTCCGTAACATTGCGAAGGATTTTTCCACATTAGTTCTTTATTAGCCTATTCTATAACTTGAGGGATATTATAAATAAACTTCTATACGAATAGATCACGATTTAGTATTTTCAGCAAATATAGAAGCTATGTTCATTTGTTTTCATATATGATTTGTTTCCAAATAAATTTTTGCCAATCGAAAAAGCCTGAATTCCGTTACAACGATATTACTAAAAAGTGTTTTGATTACAATTCTAAGCAAAAACGAACTGAAATTATCCGATTCAAAATAACATAAAACGTCGTACAATGTTCGACAGTTTAAGAACTTAAAGAGGCTTTTACGAATAACAAAACGAGCAGTAGCGAATGTTAAGTTCTTTATAACATCGTAAAAATTATCTACTCTTATACAATTCAACGGCCCTAAATAGCGTGCTTGCTCGCCCGCTTCGTGAGACATCGGGTATACTCGGCGATGTTCGTCTCTCGCAGTCTAAACTTTCATGACGACTACAAAATTAGGAAGGAAAACCGTTTCTTTATTATATAAGGCCTAAGTGAAATGAACACAATGGACAAATATTCTAATTTTATTTTTACTTATAATTTTCATAGCTCTGAACCACAAACATTTTTAATAATCTACCAGTGTAATTTTCTTAAAAATCCTGGAGTCAATGAATAATGGCGGGCGAAGCCGGGGGCAACAGCTGTAAAATATTGATGGTTTTATCTCTTGAAATATCGCTGATAATAATAATCCAAACAAACCATTCCTTCCCTTGAAACATTATATAATTTCTGAAAATTACACTGAATTGATAAAATAAAATTCACATCATATTCATGTCAATAAACAGCTGAGAATCAATACGTATTATGTGTTCACAGGTTCTTTGGAACTGCATAATCGATTCTGATATAGTTTTCCCAGGGGGCGCTTTCATGTCGTTGAATGTACTCTAAAGCAGGAATTTTAGCTGTTTCATTAATTATTAATGGCTTAGTTTATGAATGATTCGCGTGCAAGTGTTAATAAATATAATGCTTTACTAATTATTATACTCTTAATTTTTAATTTTTAAAAGAATTATCGTGGCGAAGCTACGGGCACCTCCTAGTTATAATACATCTCGATGAATTGTTAAGGGAACACTCTATTACTTTTGGAAAATTTTCCCTATCGGACAAAACTTTTAAAAAATGTTCAGGGTAATCAAGATGCTGTGTGCAAAGGACACAACTTACAATTTATCAATTAGTTAGCTGCGATAGTTTTGAAAATAATTTTAACATATTTTATCGTTAATTGAAGGTTAATTAAAATATTTTTTTAATAATCTAATTCTATCAAACGGCGCTTTTGTCTATTCATTCAAACTGACTATGGGAACAATCCTCGGTATGGATTTTGTTTTATCACAAACATTAGTAGAAAAAAGAAATCAAATTTATGTAATAAATATTATCTTTCTTTTTTAAAGACATAACATGAAACTGGTAGACAGTTTTCTTACATAATAAAATCAGGTAAACTGATGTAAAAAAGTGCCAGTATGTTTTTGTTTAATCAGTTATGACTGCAATTATGATATGCAGAATATGTTTTTTTTTTTTTAAATTGATTTCCAAGTTAAGCTCCAGATTTATTCATTAAGCAGGGCTTACGGAAGAAGAAAGGTCTACCATCTCGGCCACCTGGGTCATTTTAACGGTCTAGTTGGATAAGTGCATGTAAAACAATTGTGTTTTTTGTCATAGCTACCTGTATTTTAATTTCCAAGGCCTTATAAGATCACAGTAAAACAATAGGCTATGTTGTCAAGATAACTGATTTTCATTTTTTTAATAAATTCTTCCGAATACGTATATTGCCATAAAATAGGCACTAAATTGAGCATTACTCCGAAACAGATCAACCGATTTTATCCATTATGAATAGACGTCTTCCCACGGACATTGTAAATGTGTATACCAAAGTTCATAAAAATCCGGTAAACCGTATTTGAGTTACCGCGTCTTTAAAATATACACTAAATTGGGTTTTACTCCGGTACCGGTCAACAGATTAGGTTCAAATTCAATAGGGCACTTCTCATGGACGTCATAAATGGGTATACCAAGTTTCATGGAAATCCGTTACAGCGTATTTCAGTGATGGCGCCTTTCTATTAGAAAGGCGCCATAATCTATTAAAATAGGCACTAAATTGGGCATTACTCCGGTACCGGTGAACCGATTTGGTTCAATATCAATAGGGTTCTTCCCATCGACATTATGAATGTTTATACCAAGTTTCATGAAAATCCGAAAAAGCGTACTTGAGTTATGGTGCGTACAGACACACGGACAGACGGACAGACAGACGGACAGACATTTTTTCGTCCCCCACACAATCTCATAAAGTACCATACTGGCACTTAATAATTGTGTAGGTTCTGCAGAATGTTTAACTATTTTAGTAAATATTTACTATGAAAAGGTGATACCCCAATAGTTGAAAAACGAACTTCCGATAAATCGCAGTCAAAAATAAAGTAATTACTCTTGTATTAATTTATTTTGAATTTATTTTTAATTTGAATTTTATTTCACATCTAAAAGGAACTTTACCACCGGAAATGATAGTAGCTTAAATATGTTCTCTAGAACTTGCTGTTAAAATAAAACAAAAGTACGATATTCGATCTGCCGTTAATGAATAGTTCTGTCATCATTTCTTAATAGATAAGAAGGTTGTTGGTTGGTTATGGTTATTGAACGAAGTATGTGTATTGCTTATTAAGTCAATAACCGTCGCTGGTGTACCGGATTTTAATCCGCAGGAGTTATTTTACATGCCTTTAAATTGACAGAGATGGGATTAAGGCATTCACGCACACAGGCCGACAACAATAACGTTTATCATCATAATAAAATGTACTGCTTTTCTTCCATAGACTATATACTCGTCAAGGACAATAAAATTTTGGTATCAAAATCTTCATAACAATTAGCCAGGAGTAACTTGGTTGTATCAGGTCAAGGATCCAGTACTCAATGTGAGAGAAGCACTACATGCCTTGTCAGTTCCATGTTCTGGTTTTCACGGTGACGTTGACAGAGGTTCGTGTGTTCGAGTACTTTAATCTGCTTTGTGGCACGTTTTATCGAGTAAAAACTGTTGTGTCACGTGGTATTGAAACAAATGGCGCATCGTAACAATGGAGAGCAAACGACCAAAAATACTCAAAGCGAGTAAGCAAGCAGAGAGGATAAAATTCCTGCGCTCTGTGGCCTGGCCTAATGTTATCTCAAGTGGATCCAAGCCAACTCGAGGCTCTCTACAGTCCCTCGACACTTAAGTGCGGTCAAACTTTTGACTTTACTGCTGCTTCTAGTACATGGGCTTCGGCATGGGGGGGCAAGGGGACAACTGCCCCTCTCTTGAATGCCTTAAGGATTCATTAATTTTTTGGTACGCTTTGTCTGTCATCCTGCAGCTGTTACGTGGATAATGACAAAATATAAACATTTTTACAATGAGTTTAGCAAATATTCACTTATTATAAATATAACTGTCTCAGTGTATATAGAATAATCTTTCACCCATGCTATTGCTCAATATAACGTAATCTGTTCACTTAAAATATTTGCAGCCTCGTCGAATTCAGCTGAGTTCCAAAACACGGAGCGGGAAACTATGTGAGTATTAATTATTTAGCCTAATCATTTTAAATTGAGGTCCGAAAATGATTGTAGTCAATCATAGTAAAATATCATTGGTATCACTTGAATGTAGATTAACTTATTCTATGAAGTGGCTCACAGTAACTTATTTAAATTATTTTCGTAATACCACTAATTGTTCATGATATTAAGTTAATTCTTTACTGGAATTATATTGAGCTTGCCCCCTAATAAAATTCCTAGCGACGCCCCTGTTCTGGTACATTACTCGCAGACCCATAGGAAACACTACTATGAAGTTATTTTTAATGGTGAATTCTAGAATTGTTCCACGGAAATATATTATCCAAATTAATCAAAGTGACATCTGTGGGTATTAAATAATTGTTTTAACTAGAACTCGAGAGGCGATAGATTTCATATTTTTGCCGTTAAAAGTCCGAATAGCCCACTCACAGTATCGCAGCTAGCACATTTAAATGAGAGTTTTCGCGGGGATCCCCTCATTCTTCGGGTGAATACCAGATCGGAGACACGTCCCTCGCGACACTAGACATGATCAAGAATCAAATTTACCAAATCAAATCCACCAATCAATTTCCCTGTGTTCTACGATTAAGAGAAGGAGAAAAGAGGGTCGTAGGATCTTCTGTTGAACAGGAGATATAGCATATGGCTCAGGCAATCTGAGAGCGGACAACGGGGCCAAAAATATGTAATTATTCCATATATGCTCTTGTTGAAGAAGTGCAATTTTTATTCATCTCTCATTTTCATCACAATTATTTTCATGTACCCATCTATACGTTTGGATAAGTTATCATTCGAAAGATTTTGCTCACATGTTGTGTTTTAATTAAAATTTCGGCTAAGATATTTAATTTAATCTATGAAATTTGTTATTTGGTATACGAAATACATTTTAGGTATAAAATTTAAACTTTGAAAGGAATGAAAGATACTACAATATAACAAGAGTTACGAAGTTATAAGCCTCTTGAAGCCAGAAAGAAAGAAATTTATTATAGTTATAATATGAAATAACTTTAAACACAAGTAATGCTTCATCGTTCATGGCCCGTAGGCTATATGTAAAAGATAGTAACTGCATTAATGATTTTCATAAATTAGTTTCATAACAGGTTACCAACCATAGGCTAATGTTGATGGCTACATGAATTACGGGAGGGATAATAGTACCGATGGTTATTTCTATCGGTTGACTATAGTTAGATATTAGTTGGACTGTACCGATACCTTCTAATATATATGTGTCCGTAACATACGACGCTCTTGCTTGTTCATCATTACATTCGTCAAATATATTTCTCTCTACAAAAGGTTTTTATTTACGTTTCTAAATATTGGCTTAAACTATATAGGATTAAAAGAACTTCTTGTGATGAAGAAGAAAAAGAAGAAGACATAGATGTGGAAATACAGCAGTCAAATGGAATAGAAGAAGAAACATTAAAGAAGATCCAGAAAGAAAACTTGCCTTCCATAACAGAGGATGTGGATACAAAGACAGAAGAAACTCCTAGGAAATGGTGTAGTATAATGTGAAGAAATGAAGTTTTTTTTTTTTATATGATGATTACTCAATAACAAAATGACAGTCGTTCATCTGTTACAGTTCCTTGTTCATATTCCTAATAGAGATTAAGAATGTCATATTATATTTGTAAGAAGATAAGTTTTTACTCCTCATTTGTATTCTTTAATGGTCTATTTGTTCCCCAACAAAATAACTGCCGTAGAAGATTGAAGAAAAAAATATCATAAAGTTACAATTTTGCCAATGCTATTCTACATTGTGTTGTTGCGCTTTCACTATAAATTGTCCATAGACAAAACGTCCATTAAGAGAACTTCACAACAGAAATAATAGAGACCATGAATAGTTTCGTGAACTTCTTTCAGAATTTGTAGCGGTATTTGCATGTATTCTTAAGGTTTTCGTACGTGCCTGTGTACGATTGTATTAATTCCTTGGCATATGCCTACATCAAAAGAGGAGAAGTATAAAAGCTTCCCACGGCTTTACAACTAATGGCTGATTCTTTTATTTTGTTTTATTTATAAATTTCCGGCTGTGTCATAATGACGATATTTTTATTAAAGGCTTCTGTCCTGGGCGGAAATCGAAAACCTCAGCTAACGCCGTGGCTAACCTTAAGGAGTCGCGCCGCGGTGGAAATTACAGTCAAGTTTCAATCAATACAACTTCCTATTTAAAAAATTGTAATTGTAACTTAGGAATAGCTTCAATAACTAACATTGATGTTGTATGTATTTCCTCTAAGTATGTAGATTTCGAAGAAAAATCTACCTATTGCAATCGATACCATGTCATGACTTTCGAAAAATTCTTTCATACGTTTCATGCCTCCCTAAGTACGAAACCACCGCCTGTTAAAAGAAAATTGTGATATTTATCCGTAATTTTGAAGATATTTGAACAAAATGTTATTATGTTATTTCTAGGCCCAATAGTTCGGACAAGTTCGTTAATGAGCAAAATTGGCCCAAGGGGGCGGTCGGGGGAGGGGGTTGAAATTTTAAAACATTTATATTTCGGCCCCTATGAAGTATAGAGGGAAACTTTGTTTGAATAAATTAGAGTACTACCTATGGAGTTCACAAAGACACCAACGATTTGGGGGTTTTGGGGGTACGAGTGGTGAGGGATGGGAATTCGAATTTTTTTAAAACTACGTCTTGTGGGGTATCGTTGAAAAGCTCTTGATGAGTACTCTACAAATCAATAACTAGTTTCTTGATAGTACTCATATAAGGCGATATTTGAATATTTGAAAAAGTGCTCTTTCCTCTTTTTTGCAGATATTATTGCGGGTTTTTCATGCCAAGGCTAAAGACGAAGAGTGCTACGCAGCGACAATAAATTAAACCAAAAGCACTTCGAAATCTACCTCAGCCTGTAGGCTTGCCTAAAGGGATTTTTTTTTGTATTCGATTGTATTTATTAAGTATACTAGGTGTTTTTTGTATAGTGTATAGTAATTGAAACTGTATGAATTGCATTAGTAAATCTCAATAAATGTATTTGTTGTGTTAATTCTTAATAAAATGTGACTATTCAGTGACCTCACTAATCTGTCCGTCTTGCTACTGACTTCTGGATTTTCAAGAAGAGGGTGGCATTAGAGTTTGGCCTCTAGCTTTCTTTTGCTTTCTTGTATGAATTTTGTCAAGAAGTAAGTCAATTTGGCCATAGCGCGACTATTAGTGAATACTTGAAACTGCTTTCTCCGGTAAAAGGAATCGGGTTTTGAGAGTGGGTGTTTGCAATATGAATATCATAGCCTAATTTCTCTCGCGGACAATAACTACTCCTCAACTATCTCCATTTTACGAAAGTAAGACAATAGATCGGTAGTTTGTAAAGCAAACGCAAGTGAATAAAATAATTACCTTAAACATAGTTGAATTTTTTACATACAGATATCGCAAATTTCATTTTCTACTCTGCAATCAAGGTTTGAAATACAATTCCACGCATAGGCGTACCGAGGGGGGGGGGTTTGGGGGTTTGAACCCCCCCCCCCCCATTGATTAAAAAAAGGAAAATTGTATATTTTTTTTTTAGTCTGCCCATAAATTACCTAATACAAGTATAAAGCGTGGGAAGCTTTAAACTCGTTATTTTGCGTCTTAATTTTTAAAATTTTCCGGGGAGAATCCCCGGAAGCTTAAAACTCGTTATTTTGCATCTTAATTTTTAAAATTTTCCGGGGGAAGACCCCCGGACCCCCCTCTCCCTGGGGGGTATTCCATACCCCCCAGACCCCGCGGATGTTATAACCCCCCCCATATGGACGGCCTGGTTACGCCTATGATTCCACGTACTCTTGTAGAAAAGTTATTTTTAGCTTTTTCGTGTACATTGTTTCAAAGAATTATATAAATAATTATTATAGTTTTAAATATGAATATAAATAAAATACGAAGCGATCAGAAGCACCGCGCGTGACCTTTTACGTTCCAACAAGTTCCGCGACGTCGTAAGGATTAAACAAAACCTGAAGATTTGTTTTGAAATTACAATTACCACCTATGCTCAGTATTTAAAACCATAAATACTGAGCATAGGTGGTAATTGTAATTTCAAAAGAAATTGTATAGCTCAGTATTGAGAGAAAACCTGAAGAGTTCTCAGCTAGCAGTAATATTTAAGGAATATTAAATTAAACAAGAAAATAAATCTTCAATTTTCTATAACGGTAAGTTCTTAAGAATAATCATTCTGATAACGAGATACGGTTCACAAAATAGTTATGTGTAATCCTTACAAGTTTATTTTGAGTATTTTTTTGAATGAATGTAGGATTAATAATCTAGGCGAAGTCGAGCTTCTTGATTACAAGAGTTAAAGAAATTAGTTTCGGAATATGTGTCAAAAACTGTTTTACCAAAGTATTCATTATTATTTACAGTTATTAAATATTTAAATATGCAGTAAAAAATATCTCAACATAGAAAGGTTATAAGGCAACAATTTCATGGTCATCTGAAATTTCAACAGACAAGTGCATTTCTTTCGTACTTAAAATTAATAACAGTGCGGAAACCTGTAGCGTGTTTCTTTGTATTTTAAAGGCTCACCTCAAGCACTAACAACATATGCTGAATTGCAACTTTAAGCACTATGATAGAAATATTCATTGCCCACACCAAAGTCAGAAGGAATTCTACTTTCATTTTCAAAGTCACCTTCCGTTTCACTTCTCAAGAAATCACCAGCTTCTGTTTCAATATTTTTCCGTATTAAACTTCTAGCATTGTGCTGTACGACTTATTTCTCAAGTTGAAACTACTACCTAGGAAGGATATAGCACTTATCTCAAGAAATTGAGTCAGCTGGGATAGCATCGTTTTGTATGCTAACGTAATACCTCCCACGAGCCCTTTCTAACTTCACATTCAAGCGTAATACAACACAGTAAAGTGTCTACCTAAAGTGCTCAAGAAAAAATTATTTCGGCAAGACTTGCATCTTCTGAACACGTCATGCAGTTATGATAAAACTGAACTTGTACCAACACGTGTACTTAGTCAAAGCTGAAAAGTGTGACGTTCTCACAGAAAACCCATCTCTAAAATATAATTATACATTAGAATCTAGCATATTGTTAATGCATTTAAATTTTCTAGAATTCATGTTTTGGACCACAAGCCGCATGAGGTTTACCGATGTATTCTGTGCGGTCTGCTACCCAGACTTATAATCAAATAATATTTAACATTCTTCGATTAGTACAACTCGTATTTTGAGTGTACGAATTGGTACTATTAAGTAACTATAAATTGCATTAACAAATAATATTAAAATATATATGAGTGATGAGAATGTGGCGCTGCGGCCAAATCAGAGTTTTTATTATTATTATTATTATTATTATTATTATTATTATTATTATTATTATTTTATATACATATTACATATAGACTTCACGAGGTTGATAACGATAAAAGATCCTACAGACAACCATTTTATGCGACGTTATAATATAACGGTAGGAGCTGAATTTATGTATAAATATGGGCCTAAGTAATCACCTAGTACGAATTCCTCACTTGGATTTAAGCTTGAAACCAATTAGAAACATTTCAGTGAAGTAGCTTGTTTCCATAAATGGCAATCCTGACTTGAGAATAAAAATCCTTTTTATTTTGTACTAGCTTAAATGGCCCGGCGTCGCCCGGGTTTTGTATTTTGTAATATGAAATTAACTTAAGGAGGACTTTCAATGTTGGAACTCTAGGTCCTTATATAATATGTAAATAGAGTTCGAAATGAGGAAGAACGACATATGGCACTCAGACTATTCCCTCAGAAAACGCTAGATAAAGCTTTTTATGGCTCATAGAGGATGTAGAATTTTGCATTCCATTGCTTCTACACACCATGCCTGGGAGGACTGCAAATAAGAAGAAAAGGAAATTCCGGTTACATAAGATTGCATTGTCTTGACAGAAAATTGTATTTCTCACTCTCATATTACCGTACAACCGTTTCGGGGCTGAAGTAAAAAAGAAATTCAATATCACTTTCATACTTTCCTTCCGAAAAACCTGGGACATAATATACTGCGCGCGCAGGACTGAAAATGTTCCATCCCATTTTGTCTTCTTTTAGATGCTTAGGGCCTCTGGTAAACATCCCTAGGCCTATTTCTCAACTAATACAAAGCCTACAGCTATGAGTGACGTATCAGTGGATAGGATTTGTTACCGACTTCCGATATAGCATATTCACTGGCACTCACTTAAGTTGTCCCTGCAATACGACCGCTTATTTTACATCAAAATGTGAAGTGATAAAATTATATTTTCCATGTCGAGGGTAGAGAAAGTTATGTGACTGCTTTATTTTGGTAGATTTTATTCGTCAAGAATTATTTTCACAATTATGTATTAAATACTTCGATAGTATCAGCATTTGTTAAAGCCCAGTATTATAATATAGTATCCAAAGCCCTATGTAAACATCGTAAACAATACTTTCGTTATGTAAACAATTGACATCAGAACTCTCTAACTTTGCCTCATTTCACATTTCCGACTTTTCCCGTGGATTTTCCAAAAATTTTCTTTCACACAAACCTTGTCCTGACAATTACGAACACAACAAAAAAAGAATCAGCCAAATCGGTCGAGCCGTTCTCAAGTGATGCGGCAACAACCCTTTTGTAAATTCATTTTTATTAATATAGATAGATAAAGCCATAGCCATAGCCTACTCTATTTATCTTACATTAAACTTTCAGATGTCGAATTTATAAACCAGTAGCATTGGAAATGTTAACACGAAATTGTAACCACTGGAATCTGGATTCAGTGAATATGAATCCTCTTCGTTTAAAAACCGGAATGAGTGTATGACTTCACTTAACAATAATACTGTCAACAATCTGATTGGGCTGTTGAAATTTTCAAGTTAAAGTTCGGCTGGCGACTGTTATCAATGAAATATTCCAAGTAGATAGGCCTAACCTCATTTATCATAACATTGTTTAATCTTTGTATATTAGTTAAAGAAACGCGTTGTATTTAGGTGGCTTCAAGCAAGAGACTATTGGGTTATGGAACCAACTATAGGCTACTACTATTTTACGTGTTTTGTGCATATCTCCTGGGCAGCAATTCTGATACCTCCTAGAATGTATCGGCATGCAATTCGGTTACCTCTTAGAAAGAGCTGGCACGCAATTTGGGACATTTCTACTTGCCGCATGCAATTCGTAAACGCTATTATTTTCAATACCGATCCTTCAATATCCTGTTAAGATTTGTATCCCGGCTGGATTAGACTGGAGCTGCGAACTCATTAGGTAGTGCTGGGTATCATATTGTCACTGAGATAACACGAGTGGGTTGATTTATGAATACATAATTTACAAGGGAGGTCTTGATCCCTAAGTCTTGTCATGTAAGCTAGGGAAGCCTATCTATGAAAGATAAGGCATCCCATAGTAGGATCTGGAATCGAATCAGAGCCCTTATGATTATCAGTCGAAAGCTCTGACCACTTAACTATTAAACTATTCAACAATTAATATAGCTGGTAAAGGATCAAGAAAACTCCATGGAACATCTTAAAATGTTCTGCTTGCGTGCTATATTTGAATCCCTTGATTTATACTTCCAGTAGATCTTTCAATAACAGTTACATCTTAACAGTTTTACTTTGTACGCAAGGTATGGGAAGATATAAACAGACAGCTATTTTCGGTCTCACTTCAGCTTTTGAGAGCCTGCGTATGTTTATCTGTGTATGTGACTTCCCATGCACTGCTTTAATGCTCTAAAATTACTAGATTTTCAGGAATGTGAATAAAATTTATCAACCATACTCTCAAGAGACGAGTGAAAAATGTAAAACGATGTTTAAAATGTGTTATGTATTACTAGAGTAATAAAATTTCCATATTCTGTATGTGTTCAGAAACTGGAATACTAAAATCATTTGCATAGCAGCGGAAATAAAATCATTCGCCTACATTAATCTAAATGATAGGACATGGTGTATGAAAATGATAACTACTTAACCACATCGGCCATGAATAATATCAGATGTATATACTGCAATAATAAAGAGAGGAATATATACAAAATATATCACACTGATTTCTGCAAGTCGCATGAACTGAGATTTTTCATGTGCTAACTGGATCAAATAAAAGTGTTCTAAGTAGCAATATCAACATTTCCCCTTCCACACTACATTCAGGGTATCCCAGAATTCAAGGAAAAATTTGGAGGGACTGTAGAGTGGATTTAGACAAACTTATGGTCTACATGGCATATTTACTGAGCTGTGATGCTTTTTTGGCATACGATATTTTCACTGATAATCCATAATTATGGAATAAGTAGGATGATATATCTTCACATTCTTCGTTCCAATGACAATGAGGGGAAAATTAATTTTTAAATCTCATTAAACAGTATTGTGAAAATTATGGGTATTCTTGTTTTGGTAAAATTGGCTTTTCTGAGGGAGTATGCGCGCAACGAAGCAAATTCGTGTACTTAGCACGACTGACTGTCATTATACGGAAACTGATCAAGTCCTCGTTTTTAAACAATGAAGGCTTATGTAGTGTATTTTGTTCGTTGTTAGATAATAAAACTTAAAGAGCTAATTCATATTTTTGATGCATTGTAAATAACAGTTTTCATATTAAACATTCGGATCAAATTACAGAGACTGTTTCTTACTAGGTAAGATTAGCTTTCATTATGCTTCGTAGGTAAACTGCAGAATATGGTCTTTAGTTACATACATACAGTAAGTCTTTCTGCATTTACGAGCATGTTATGCTGTGATGGGCTGCAGTGATATCTCGTAAAATCACGATGGTACATCTCCCTTCCAACAGTTTCAATTTAGAGGAAAATAATATAAGTAAATCACGATCGCATTCTGAAAGCCTATTTGTTATTAATATCACTTGCACTGTAATTTACGAGTTTCTCGTATTATTGTTTACATGTGCGACACAATCATCTGTTTTCACTACGTTAGTTGGACGTGTAGTCAGTGGCATGCAGACCCTTAACACATTTTAAGCTATTGCGTTGAATTTTGAATCCATAGGCCATAAGTTCCTTACATGTTTGTCTGAGTAGACTCTACAATCCCTCCATTTTTTCGGTTGAATTCTGGAACCCCTACATTTGCCTGTCTATGGCCCGGTTGCATATAGTATCAAATATCTATTAGACAGTTATCCGTTCTGTAATTCTCATCTGTTGGATAAAATCCTACCCGTTTCCAAAAGCGAACACGATCGTTAGAAAGCCATCTGTTTGATATGTGTGGTTTCATAGTTGCTGTGATTCCTATGGTCAAGCACTTAGCAAGAGCTTTCACCGATTTAGGGATAAGGAACAATTTATTCTCAAAGAGAGCGGCTTGGCGATCTCCCCTGAAGGAGGCTGCAGCAGACTGATTATTAGAATTGTAAACAATATTTTAGTAGAGTAACTAAACAACGCTAAAAATATACAAGTATTTTTTCTATAGTTAAAAAAAATACCCTACCACGTAAAATCTTAAGCCATTCTCAATGTCCCACCCCACAAAAAACCGGAGCAATAAACCAATATGCATTGCGTGTGAATCTAAACGAAAAAAAATATATCTCCTTCAACTGATCGGTTAAAAATTTTGGATTTCACAATGACTGAACTCTGGGCTGCACAACAAAAATAAATTACATAATATACGGTACATAAATTGCATAACTTAAAAAAGTTTTCGTTAAAACGGTTAAAGAATTTCCTCCTCCACTCACTGGGACAGCGCCTACATCATGTTTATGAAGAGTATTCTGATACAATCAAACTAATGGCCCACAGCATCGCAGTTACGAACATCTGAGGAAAACAGTCACAAGAACACGATTTCATAGAGGTAAACGTAAGCTGTTTGGCCTGAACGGCTGAGGAAGAAGTACATATTTATCTCAAATATTTGTATGAAGGGATTTGTCAGTATTTTTTGCTGAACAGATTGCCATAAAATTACTTGTAATGGAGCCAAGTTTCAGAGAGATTTCGTTCAGTGCCCGGATATAATTCACATTGAGAGGCGTCCAGAGGGAGTGAATAGATAGATTTAATTATACTAGTTAAATGCCAAAGTGAATCATACTCCTACATATGCCGTGTGATTCAAGGGTTCTTGGGAAACCGTATTCCAAGAAAACACAAAAATACATGAAGTTCTTTCACATCATGCGACCGCTAACTCCGTGTATTTCTTTTTTGTTTAATACTCACCACATACTCTCTGTGGTCTAGTGGTCTAGTGGTCTAGTGCTTATAACACTTCCGAGCTCATCACTGTCTACAACTCTGAATATTCAATTTAACTGAAGATTACGAGAAGACCACTTTGGTTCGGATTCGACTTTAAATTATATGCATAAAAGCATTCATGAACCAAAGATTATTGTCTCTGTTGGACACTTCATGAGAATATTATAGGAGAAAAATTCCTTCGACAATGGGACTCGAACCCAGGACCTTCGCCTATCCTTGTTGCCGCTCTACCAACTGAGCTAGACAGAGTTCGATTCACAAAGCCAGATGGAACCTCTCTCCTACGAATAATTATCCTTAATGCCCGAACTCTGGCTCAGAAATAGAATCCACTATCTAAAGCATTTACTTAAAAGTACACAACCATTACACATCAAGAGATAGATCTACTCCTCCATTATAAAACTTATGTGGATGAATGGATTCCCTATCTGGGGTTCAAGCTTCAGACTCCCAGGTGAAAATAATTCAAACCATCCAGAACCGGGTCCTAAAGTTAATCGCGGACGCACTTTGGTACGTTCGCAATGACACCCTCCATCACGATCTGCAAATCATTAAAGTCGACTCCTTTCTATATAACAACTAAAATAGACTTCACCATTCCTTCCTGCAAAATCACAATGAACTGCTCAACCAGATTCCACACCAGATGCCAACACAACGCAACATTAGAAGACTAAAACGTAAACGACATACAGACTTACTTGACGATTAGAATAGGCCTATAGTGCAGGCCTATAGTCAATGGACTGAAACCTTGCATCTTGTTTAAAGTATATGTATTTTATGTATATGCAATTATTAATGTTATCTTAACTGTAATATATTTGTATACTTAAATTTAATTTTTTTTTTTATGAATGCATGTATCCATCTTGAATGTTATTGTATTTTTATACAATAACAGTGGAAGCCCGGTCGCAAAAATCACTATTTAGTGTGCCTCATAGTATTGTATATGACATAACTTGTCTGCCAGTCAGGTAATCATTAAGGGTAATTAATCATAGAAGAATCGAACTCCGGCTAGCTCAGTTTGTAGAACGGCGCGGATAGTCAAAGGTCTTGGATTCGAGTCCCAGTGTAGGAGGGATTTTTCTCCCTTTAAATTACGTGCCTGGCTAATAGTGAACATAAACGGTGGGATTCTCTCTATCCTTTATGGGTGCCAATAAACATATTTTATGTAATGAGTAATGACTAATGACAGCTTGGTAGGTACATGTGGTGAAGTGTAAACAGGTCCTAGGTATTTAAGAAGATGGTAAGAAAGAGACGAAGAAGACTCGGAACGAAAATGGTTACATTACTCTGTATCTGTTGGGTTTATTGACATTTATTTCCTATTAACCATATGTTTAACAGATAACTCATACTTATTTTGTGACTAACAAGGAACAGTTAGTTCCTATCTGATGTATGAGGAACAAGTAACACTGTCTGTAAGCTAAAGAACAAATAAAATTTAATTCGTGTCTTGCGTATGATGAACAAGTACCACGTATTCAGCTGAGACCTATCATACGACCTTCTATCTGACAATTGGGACTATATAACATTTAAATCATGTGAATAGCAACATTATTTCATTTCCTGCTGTACAGAAGAGCAGCATATAACTTATTTTCTGCATGGCGTATAAATAAAATAAAGCTTTTTTTCCTTCCTTACAACTGAGGAATAAGAAAAATTTATTCCCTGTCCCTGAGAAACACGTATTGCACATTTAACTTCTGACACATGAGGAATAATGAGGAATAAGTAATATTTGATCCAAGACTTACAGGCGAGAAACAAGTAAGTATATTCGGTCTGATAGGTGATAGCTATGTCCATCGCACAGTGAATTATTATCATAGGTAACCCAAGGAGAAATTACGAATTTATCTGTTGAAACTCGTAATATCGAGTGAGATATATTAAGACTATTTCAAGAATAAAATGTAACAGATTAAATAAATAATTACTTTCTTTATTGTACTTTAAAAGATCAAAGCCCCAATGTGTCATATGTCAGATCACGGCATACTAAATGGATGCACAATAGAATGTGTTATGGAATGCTAACCAATGCTACAGCAGCAAAAATGAATGAGATAATGGTTAACAAGGATAATTAACATTAAGATAAAATTAAATCAGTGCACAATAAGCATTTTTAAAGGACCATAATTTATTTGTAAACTGACACTAATTGAAAGCGCATTGATTAAAAACACAATTTTCTAAGTTGAATGTTGAAGAAATCAAAAAGGTTGACGTAGCCAAATAGCCACTGCATTTATTAATACAATGGCGGTCCAATAACAAGCTGATTTTTTATCAGATAAAATCGCATCCCTGCGATTCTTGCAAGCATACATAAACATATTAGTCGTTTTATTTTTTGGTTATATTGTTTGTAATATAATAATATTTTTAAGCAAGCATATAAGAGAAATACGGTGACTGATCATCGATATCCGAGGTACTGCTGAACGTTATTGGTCAATATCAAATATTCGGTGTGTGAATGGTATAGTCAATATAAACCTCAGTATTAAGGTATTAATAAGATGCGAACCTACTATTAGTTTTTCTTAAATACGTTTTTGTTAGGATTATGATTCATTGTATCCCAAATGCAACGTCATCCAAAGGATTAACGTCTTCAGTTCACTATCAAAAGAAAGCTTTCTTTGAGTTTTAGGCACTAAGGAACCCCCGCCCTCAGTTAGCTTGCAACCGTGAACGTTGGGCCTAATGGGCATCACTAAAAGCTACCAGATGCCACTGCACACTGTTCTCTTTATAGAAATCGAACATTCCAATGTGAAAATTTCTCGTAATAGTGGAAATCCCTTGACTTACCCTCTGAATTTCATTCGACTTCTCACCTGGATACCCTGGCACTAGCTTCACTGCTATTTTGCAAACAGGCCTACTATAACTAAGAATTTCATTTCTTTTAAATTACCATAACAATACAAATTCATTAAGGTATTATATCATCACGGAGAAAAGAGATTTAAGCTCTATGGGAGCCATATTATACAATATGGTTATAGTTTTAATCGCTCAAACAATGAAGGCGAAATTAAGCCCAGCAGCGGGGCTAAGTCCAACAGGCCGCTTATCGCATCACTTGACACTTCCTTCACAAAATATTTCCATTTTCCCGGCAGAGGTCCGGGGCTTTAGCACAATTATAGCACAATACTGGGAACTTCCCAACTGTAGAGCTTTATAATTTATTGTTCCTCTACACTACATTGTTCTTTCACACCATACACAAGCTCTAGAGGTCTTGGAAACAAAACATGTCCACTCGTCAAACGCGTATTGTGTAAATAATGGTGGCACTATACTGTACATGATAGTACAGAAGAAAACTACAATAGATTTTTTAAGAAAACCATGAATCTTTATTTGAAAGATTTTTCGTAAAAAATTATTTTAAGGGTAGTTATAAGCCAAGGTAATATCATAGAAACTAGATCCTGACTGACGAGCAACAAAATCTTTGCATCAGGCTCAAACAATTGAATACGTACTCCTTGCAATACGGCCTCTTGTTGTATATAAGAATGTAAGTTCAAAAATATTTATAGCCCATGCTTAGAAAGTTATTTGAGTGCATTATCTCAAATTTTGTGCGATATGTGCACCCTTCGGGGATGCTAAACGAAGCGTGGCACGACATTCTCTTCATTTTCACGACTTTATATTAAGATAATTTCATTTCTTTTTTCTGGAAATCGGCTTTAACGATTTGGTTAATCAATGTCATAGTTTAAGGTATATTATGTATTATAATATACTATAGTTAGACCAAACCTCTCGTTTGAATTTGTCCCAGTAAATTCTCTGAAGGCTAGTAAAATTTACTCATTTCATACATAAACTTGGGTTTTAGGTTTTGGCTCGCAAATAATTCGGCTGTGAATGAGGCTGAAATAACTCAATTCGCACTACTGCAATACAGCCGTGTACTCAACATTGGAATATGTTAAAAATAGAGGAAGTTACGAGCTTAATGTGATTTTTACCTTTAGTTTTACGAATAATTTACCCTACAATTTAGTATTATGAACAATTTATCCTACAATTTGTAGAGCTGAAACTATCCTCCACATTTACAATAAGTATTTACTGGCGTAATCACCGAAAACATTGTGTTCGGGGTTTATTACTCAATGTATTTGCAGATTATTTTTATTTATTTATTTATTTATTTATTATTATTACAAAAATACAGATGTATTTCTACAAAAATGTTCTTGTAAGATACAAAATCAAACAATATAATTTGTTTACCCCCAGATGAGCAAAGGTATACCTCTCACTACTGTTTTTATATGAAAACATCAATATTCTGTGGCTCTTGTATTGTTCTGCCGGTCACTAATTGCATCTACTTTTAATTATTACTAACAAGTAGCTATAACATTCCATTTCAGGCTTTTTGTTCACGAAATACAGCTCTCCTCTCGTGCAATTTAAATTACAGAAGGGTAAATGTACTGACCACATTTCGAGTAAATATGATCTGTATTGTTATCTTTCTTTATTCTATAAAAATATAGACATACTCAGAGTAAAACTGATGGGAAAACATTCTTCACTAAAAATAAGACTCCCGTTAGTACAGTGAGTCCATTTTATGAGGAAACCTCGCATCACTGCCCCACTGCCGCACTAGCATCGCATTGCATCGCAGTTGTACAAAGCATACAAGCGGTTAGTTGCTTCGGTGTGTTGTAGTGAGACGCTTGTCTATTGTTGTCGTGTGTTACATAAGACAATAATTGAAAATTTATGTGGTTGAACAGCGAATTTATTTGGTGGAATGTTACTTATTGAGAAATAACCATAGAATTTCGGAGATTTTCTCGTAAATATCCTGACTGTACCATCCCTACAAAATCATGTCTTTCGAAGTCATTTTCAACAGTATCTCAAATAAATGGTGAGTAATAAGCCTCTACATGTAGGCCTATTTTGATAATAAATTGGTTCAGTTATTCTATTTTGTATTGTTTCTAAAGTCTTTATTTGCCGGTAGTAACGGAACACGGTCCCCGCCGGTGCAAGCACAACAGCGGGGAAAGTGTGAGCAGGGGCAACGCTGTTAAAAAGTTTCCACATAAAATGGCCTCCCTACACTGTGCAAAATTGTTCCCAGACAAGTTCGAGCTTCCCACACTAGTTAGTTAGGCCTACAGTGACAGTAAGTAGTTGGTAATGTGAATAGCTATTAGCTACAGAATTATTATCGTAGATTGTCGTATTGTCATGAAGGAATAGGAATATGAAGTAAAGTTTGGGTGAAATTTCACCCACAGTATGTTTCCTTGTTTAATTTATAATGTAATCAGTTCGCTGAACTGTCATTTCAATGCATCACAAACGTTTTGTTATGTGCGTTTGATGGGCGTACTAAGTGCTTTAATTTACCCTGTTTCGAATTGAGGAGATAAATCTCAACAAAATTGCTGGGATGCACTTAACTCAAATACACGGCTTTACCACAGTAATCAGCTTGATGTACACTCTACTAAACCGCGAGACAAAATATAATTCTGCAGTAAAGTTAATTCAAATGCATTTTATATCCCACACGATGTGAATAATGATTATAGTATTTAAAAACAGAACAACCACCAGTTCTGATCTTTATAGTGCTTAAAAAAACTACTGTAGTCTCCTAAATAATCAGTAATTTTTTCCCTTCTGCGGGTTACAATTTTTATGGATCAGGATCTGAACTTGATTCACAATTTATTAATCAATGAACACGAAAGAACAACATGAAACATGAAAAATTTAATGCCAACTAATTCGGTTTTATGCACGTAAAGCAGTAATAAATTCATGGAATAATTTATTAACGAGTACACTTGATTCACGAGCGGAAAGTTTAGCGCAAAAGGTGTGATAATCCAATGTGCTAATTTTGAAGTAGGATCTGTTTACTCTTCAGTTTTGTACACTGTTTTAGCCATTATTAAAATGAAGTATTTAAATCAATTAAATATGCGAAAATTTCATCGTGTGAAAATGTCATCGTTGTTATAAAGTGGGAGACATTTTTCGTTGTGGGCTGTCGAGAAAATAAATACATTTTTCGCTCACAAAATGAAAGCTTTTTGTTATTACGAAAAGGTTTTTGTGGAGGTAAAAGTCACCAAGTAATCACAATTAATCTATGTAACTTTACTAGAGCTAAAATATATATTTTTTGTTTATTACATTTAAACATGTTTAAAGCTTTATGTAAACTTATTTTCCATAAACAGTTATGACCGAGCGAACTGGTATATACTCAACTAAATACTGTACTGAGGAACATCACACTAATATGAAAAAAGGGGTAAAATATTTTTCCGCCTAATCACCAGTAAACGTTTATAAATTGAATTCCAAAAAGGCACGTCAAAAAATTTACAATAACTACGATATACGTACAGTTTTTTATGTGTCTTACATTTCAATAACATTGATATTTTAATGAAATTGAATAGCCTAGATCACATCTAATCTGTTTTTCAATTTGGCTTTAACCAAATATTGTATATAGACATAATATCAGTTGTATATATCATTTCAGGTAATTATATTTTAGAGCACTATAGGCCCGCATTATATTAATTTTATAGAATCTAACTTCTATTGCAGTGTGATGTGATTTTTTAATTATTCATGTTTATAGAATAACTTTAGGTAACCATTCACACAATGTTTAATCGATAAATGAAATATAATTAGAAGTAAAATAAACTGACTTAGTTTGTTAATGCTGTAAGAAATGTGTACATACATTTTTGTAATATATTTCATTCGTAACAACTCTGATAATAAATACCACTCACTAAAATAATTGTAAATTCTTCGACATGCCTTTTTGGAATTGTATTTATAAACGTTTAGTGGTGATTAGGCGTAAAAATATTTTAGCCGTTTCTTTCATATTCTATCGCACCACTAAGGAAATGAAACTCATCATCCTACTAATATTTTGCATGTTCCTTATTCGCAAGGAAATCCTTGGTGTACTTTCACAACGATTAAGCAAACATCGATTAAGCGAGGGTCGATATTATCCAAGATAATTTATAACTACATACAACAACGTTCATTTGTTAATATGTAGTAATTGATATGTTAGTTCTGTATGGAGCATGTGTATAAAATACTTTTAGATTAAGTTTAAAGCCATATTAGCCTATAGTAGGCCTAAGTGTTAAAAGTATGTATTCGTACGCTTCTTTAACGTCCTTACATTAAAGTATATCTTTTAAGGATTTTGATAACCCTAGAATGAAGTAAGCAAAAATGGAGGTATGTATATTGTAGTTAGAATTTTGGCAAGGCCTAGGAATGTCAGTCGTCTTAATCATTTAAACAAATACCAATATTCTGCAAAATTCTAGTTTTAAGTTCCACGAAGTAGCCATGGTCTACATTAGTTCGGATAATCGACTTACTTTTCGGATTTACTTTTTATAAGAATTACTTTATGGAAAAGTAAGAAAGAGAGAAAATGTGTTTATTTATTCATACACCTATTCATTTACTCTTTCATTTTTAATCATACCTTAGCCAATGTCAATTAAATCATTGCCCCACGTCTCCAAGTTTCTTCTATTTAATTTTTTTCAGATATTATGTATTAAATAACTAAGAGACTGTTGTAATCTTATTTATTCAACATTGTAATGTCTAGAACCTTTGAGTAGTTGTACAACATACTTTACTAAACAGTTGACACAATTTCTCCAGATGTTAACCTAGATAATGATGTTTGGTTTGACGTTAATCCTATGAATCTAATTTCGGGATGAAAGAAGCAGCAAGATGAAAACAAATAACTGTCGCTCAGAATCGAGAGAACATATTATGATACGTTATGAAATGCTCTGATATGTATCCTTGGAAACATGTAAGAATCTGAATGGAAGGAAAGCTTTGGTTTGCTTTTTACACAAAATCATATATGCGCATACGTAAATGCTTGAATTTTATTTCATATCTCTAAATGTATAAAACATTTCCGTTCTGTGAAACTGGGCCCACCTCCTTACTTAAAATGCTGGAATCATAAGTTTTCTTTGCTTCAGGTTTTAAGTGACACTTCTCTTCTTCTATGTCAACATTTCGCCCACATGAATTTTGATGCAGCCCTTCTTAAAATATCCTTTTTCTTTGTCATTCCAGAATATAAATAACGGTTTGAACGTGTCTAGCAACTGTTTGAAGGCCTTCCTCTTAAAATCCTTTGTTTACATTTGAATCCGTTAAACATGTTACATCAAGTTGGAGGGTCATTTGCAAAGTTTACCTCGTCTATAAATAAACAGCATTATACGACATAACAGGAAGCATATTCAACAAATTGAACAATGATGTCTTCAGAATATATTTTTCACTCAATTATATATTGGCAATTTTTTTTTCCAGAATAGGACATTACCGGTTGTCGACCAAGAGCTAAGCTAACTTAGCTTATGTGCGGGATTTCATATGTAGTTGTGCCGACAAAACTACATATGAAATCCGGCACAACTATATATGAAATCCCAGCAGTGTAGTTGTACCGACAAAACAACATATAAAATCCGGCAGAACTATATATGAAATCCCTCACTGCTGGGATTTCATGTATAGTTGTGCCGGATTTCATATGTAGTTTTGTCGGCACAACTACACATGAAATCCCGCACTGTATGTGAGCTAAGCTGAACTAACTTAGCTTAGCTCTTGGTCGACAACCGGCATTAGCATTTCAATACTGTGGGAGTTGTGACTAAGGATTCCTAGGCTATGAAATATCACGTTCTACTTTAAGCTAATGTGATTTCGAGTCGTGTAGATGGTAAAATTTACAGCCTACATAAGAGACAGAAACAAGCAGTCTAATCAGAAATTAGCAGTATTATGCCTCAATTACACTGTATGAATTACTCGTGTGGCTCGGTCACATCAGCATATTGCATAAATATCAAAATAATTCACTCCATATTTCAGTGCCCCGTGTGACTGGTTAAGGTAGAAGATTCTTTTCAAAACCCCTCAATGTGGAACCTAGTAGGGCCAGACCATAGAGACCCAGATTTAAGGAAGACACGGAAGCTATTCAAACTTGGACTCAGAACGGAGTAACCATAATAGGTTCAAAGAATACAGTGATGAATTATGATATGTGTTTATAATATGGGAATGAAAATATGAAAACATTATCATCTTTTTTGGTCGAACAGAATCAAACTTGAATTCTGTATGTAATAAGTAGGGCCCGGATTTTTAGGTTTTTATAAACCCTGGTTTAGTTTTTTGAACATATCAGTATATTTTCACTTTCTTTACTTGCCATTTTCAGACGATTTTTAAGTTTCCCTATAATAGGTACAATAATTAATTGAAAAATATATTAATTAATTTTATTTTTATTTAAATTTCTATGGCTCTGAACCATAAAACTTTATGAATACGTTTTGGTTGATTTTAGAACTACCTCTGTCATTTGTAACTCCACCACATAAACTCAACAAGAACGTTTTTCAATTAATCATCCAACTATTAGAATACTTAACTTTCGGCGTCTTGCTGGAGCAAACACTGTGAATAAACTGCAAGTATAAGCTTCTTAAGAATGCCTTTAATTTGCTTTTTAAAGAAACCGGAGATTTCGGTTCACTTAAGATTTCCTTTAGCGGGACAATGGGGTTACAAAATGACAAAATAAAAAACGCAATGCTATATTTTATCTTACAAAATAATATACTGGCAACATTGAGCAAGACGCAAAATTTTGGCAGACATTTAAAAGTAATTTTTTGTAGAATAATAATAATTTTATTAATTATTATAATAATTATTATTGTTATTTTGTCGTATTTTACTTGAAAAACAGTTTTAGCCATTTTTAGTTTTTAATGTCTTATTTAGCCATTTTTAGGTTTTATAAGACTGGACTATGTGACTTTCATAACAATGAAGCGGATAATAATTATGTTAAAATATCACAGTTATCTAGCAAGGAAAAAATAGTTTAAAACCCAAGAATCCGGGTCCTAGTAATAAACAACAAAATGACAATCTAACTCGCTTCGTATCAAGCACCCACTATGGTCGTTCTTAATCACCTTCATATGGTAAGAACAAAGAAGAACCAGAACTTTATGAAAAAATAGTTAGTAAGACTTGTTTGTTTATTTGGTGCTCAGAAATTCTTACTTGTATACACACCTCTGAAAATGCCTGGAATACTGTGGCATTAAGCAGTGTATGTAGTAAGAGTTATGAGGATATCAGCGATATAAAGTGTTCAGCTAAGTCATTATATTTTCTAATTAAGCTGGGAGCAAGTATACACAACACATCAGTTGAGACTGACACATATCCTCAAGACAACGGATTAGGCCTACATGCATTCGTTTCTGTTTTCCCTTCGTCGGTTGGTATTATAAACCTTTTTAAGTGACGTCGGTATTTCGATAGTCGCGTTTCTTTCGAAACGGAATAATAATTATTTATTGTTATTAGGCATACTGATGCCGTTCTTTACAATTTATTTTTAACACTCTATTCATGCACATCTATTCAACTTGAAATGCCACAGAGAAGTTCTTGTTTTTGTGAATTACTCACTAGTGTTTCAAATTAACTATAGGTATAAGCTTCATTGAGGAAATCTGGAGTACCGGTAGTTAAAAAATACGTTAAAAATCGTCCGTAACTGCCACAAATCTGTAGGACTCATACAGGCTTGGAACTTGTTCTTCTTTCTGAAGAACGTACTGATCACAAGAACAGACGTATGCAATGCAAAATGGAGGCCACACAAGGCTCTACGGTGCAGTGAAAATGAAATAAAGGAGCCTTCATTTTAGTGACACCGATAAATTTAATTTCGTTATTCTGGATTGATTGATGGTTTGTGAATATTATATTTCGTTCGTTACCCGTTTTTAAAAAAACTGTAACTGTAGTATGCTGAAATGAAATTCTAAATTATAATATCACTATTTTCATGCGCATCTATTCTAAACATTTTGTACGGTGTTTAATTATTAGGGCAAGGCATTTGATGATTTTGGATCTTTTTTATATGAAGATTGAAAGAAAGCTCGAATTATATACAAAGAGGTATCAATAATTAATTGAATTAATAAGGGCTTTTCTAATGCATTATTTTGTATTTTTCGTTAATTTCAAGAAATAGGTTATTTTTCTTGCATTTTAGGTTATTTGCGGCATGTTTAGAACTCTAGAACTCTATTTTATTTAAAATGTTGCATTATGTTATATTTTGAATGTTACATTATTATCTGTTATTAATGCTTATTTATTATAACTTTATAAGAAATAACATAAACAGAAAACAAAGCAGACTTGCAGCATAAGTGGAAGGAATATTCATTTTGAAATTTACTACATTTCCAAGAAAATATAGTATAAGCAATACCTACTTCCCCTACTTTTAAAGAATGTGCATTTTGAACTAGACTACATTTCCGAAAAAACATGGTATAGGCACCCCTAATTTAAAGGAATATGCATAATGAACTCATAGGAGCATGTTTATTGTTAATCATTTTCAGATATATCAGAAATATTTTCAATCTGTCATTCATTTGTATTTAAGAGTTGAGTAAGTCAGTTCATTTTGTTCCCCGCAAAAGGTTGTCGTTAATAACAAAATATGAATGTTTTACGAGTATATCGAAAATTTAAATTGCTCTTTAAAATCAACTCATTTCTTCTAAAAATCTAATTATAAGTAATAATAATGGATAATTTAATGGGTTATGTTGTTAATGTTATGTCATTTTAAAATTATTTTTAGGGCATGGCCTAAATGCATTTTTATTTTGAATTTTTCACTGATTTATGATCATTAAATGCCTTTCTCTAACAATTATAATTTATAATGATAAAAAAGTGTTGTTACCTGTTCTGACGAGTTTGAAGGTGACAGAGTTGTGTGCCTTGAGCGCCTCGTTCAGCTGAGGATGACTGAGATCTCTTAGCGTGATGTCTCCTCCTGTTGCCATGCTGTCTTGGTCCTCTTCCACTTCACCTTTACTGCCTGGTCCTTTCTTAGTTTTCTTCCCTGGCTTCTTCTGATGTTTAGTTTCCTTTGTTTTCCTGGGACTGCTACCAGGCACTATTAAGACAACAAAAGGCATTGTTTTACTTGCTTGCAAATTCTGTCGTACTACATGTCAATGCTTCGGAAGCATTCTAAGCAAACGGAAACAATATTTCTTCTCAATCTATTTTCAACAGAATAAATGAAGTTCTGAACGTAGTTAAATATGTTGCATCATTTAGTAACACAGACAAAACTATCATAATTAAACGTATTATTAATTAATTCTTATCACTGTTATTAATTATTTACAAATTATTTTATTATATACTAAATAATACTTTTTAATAATAATGCACGCTCATAAAATATACTGAAGATTCCGTTTCTCGCTTACACAATACTTATTGAGCTATAACGATTTCGAAGTACAGTTGAAAAAGCTAAGTAAAATGTTGAGAACAACAAAATTAATGAGACTTCAGTTCAGATATATAATTCCTGCCTTCTATAGCATAGTATGGGATCCAAGATTCTTTACTTCTGAACCGAAGTTTGAGCTAATATATTTATTTGATTTCCATTACATAACAGCAATTTAACCCAATCATGTATTCACGGCGTATCTTATTTTGTAAAATGCTACCCAGCATCCATATAATATTAAGCCACATGGCTTAAGCCACTACTTTAATGCTTACCGACTTCCAGATAAGCTAGAAACTTGAAATTTGGCACACTTATAGCTTTTAGACTATAACCGATGGATTTTTTTAAAATTCAAAATAGCAGACATAGCTTTAAAGTCGCCGCTCAGTCCTCAAGACAACAATATTGTCTGCATTGTTCACATAGGACTTTGGAAGTTGCAAACAATTTTGACAAACAATTACACATGCTAACGATAAAAATAATTTCCGTAAATCAATAATGGAGAGTGAAATCCACGTAAATAAAATGTGTCGGGTGTGATGCGTCACATAACTTTGTCTACCCTGGGCATAAACAATATCATTTTCTCCCCTGACTCACTCACTCACTGACATTAACGTTTACCCACTTCAAGATGAGCTAGAAACCTGAGATTGGGCAGACTTTAGATTGTAACCGACGGCAAAATTCCTAAAAAAAGTTCAAATTTTAATTTTTTTACCCAGAAAATCCTAAAGTCTTCCCGCATTTTTTTAGGTTTATTATGGCTAAACGGTAATAGGCTATAAGGTAGTCTAAATACATCTACTCTATCTCCGATATGGTGTAAGTTCATAAAAAAAAAACCCGAGAACCTCAGTGGGAGTTTGAGGGCACAGCCTAAAACAAGGAAAGTGAGTATATCATGGACACTTCTATGATCTAACAATCAGACTTCCTGTCTCTTTACATATGACATGCACAGGGAATTTGTCTAATAAATATTTCTATTTGAGAAGTCATAAGAAAATTGTCTCAATCAAGAAGCAATGGATTTTACAAATGAAAAACAATGAAATCCATGGTACCGGAAATAAATTCGTGTTTAATTAATAATTTGCTAGTATGAAAACTAATTTCAGAAATGGTTTAAACATCCCCAGAGTTATGGAGTGCAGTTTCTCATAGTCATTACTGCTGTGGGCAGCAAGCTGCAGGATGTACACCATAGTTATCTCACAAATAAATATGATCAACAAACTAATTAACGTTGAATATACAAGTTTGTGGTTCCTACCTTCCAGCCATTATAAACACAGGAACAGCAACAAATATCAGAATCATATTTAAAATAAATGCGCCCTATCACTGCTTGTCATTAAAACATAAGCTTCATTAAAATTTTGAATTCACAGCGTCTAAAAATTGTTATATTAGGAGATATACTGATTGTTTTCACTTCATAAGGCCAATGTAGGCTATATATCATATAATGCAGCATATACATCATTTATCATATAAAGCTACATATAAATAAACCTGCGACGTAGCTGTCTATGCTGAGGTCCTACCAACTGAGATGGCCAGACTTCGTCATACGATGGCAGACGAAATAGTTATCCCCTTTATTATCCTCAATGGTCGACTTGCCACACAGCCTATATTATGTGGAACACTATATTTTCCAAACTGTCAAGTCGTATTCAGTAAACTGTTATTTATTTTTTTTTTTTTATTTATTTATTTAATAATAACGAACATTACAGGTATAAAACCCAATTACAATGTCCATGCCAAAAATACAATGCATACATACAAAATAATTAAAACATAAGATACAAAAGATAAGAATACACAAAAGATAAAAGTAAAAAGTACACAAAAAAAACTTTACAAGCAGAAAAATAAATTCCTAGCTACTTCTGGGTTCCAGCAGTTGCCAGGTTATAATCACAGTACATAATGCCTTTGAGAATTAAGATAAGAAAGAAAGAAAGAAAGAGTGAGGAGAATGTTTGGCATGATACATTAAACCAATACACTAACTACAATTGATTGTAACTACGTTTAGTGATTTTAATTCAGTATTAAATCAACTTCAACTAAAGCTTTTTTGAATTCATTTTCGGACATGCTAAGTATATCAAAATTTAAAAAGTGAATTTTATTATACAAAGTGGTTACTTTATTTAAAGGTGAATTTTTATGAATATCAGTATTTACCCTGGGGGTAAAAAATAGCTTCCTGTGTCTACTTAGTTTACATGGCACGTAAAAATAAATCTTCTTAACAATATTATTATCATCAATTTTTGAATGCAATAATTTGTGAAGAAATATTAAACCTTGACTATTTCTTCTAAATTTTAAACTTTTAATATCATATAGTTCTAAAAGCGTTTGGTAATTCAAATATGTTGGATAATGGCCAGTACTTCTGAATATCAAAAATTTGTAAAACTTCGATTGTATTTTTTCTATTGAATCAGAAAGTTTAATAGTCATTGGATTCCATATGACTGTACCATATTCGAGGTCTTTAAGGTGACTGAAATAAACAGACAATTATCCAATGTGGAATGTATCAAACAATAATGTTTGGTTAAGGTTCCCCTAGTAAGATAACGAGAAATGCATTACGTCTAATTAGGTACAGTTAAAAAAAAGTCAATACTTCGAAAATTTTAAATTACCTGATGAAAGAAATAATTTAGTTAAATTCACTGTATATCAAAGGAATCTTTTGAAAAATGAAGTAACTTAAACGTGAAATTAGTTTAAAAGAAAACCAATTACATTCAAATGGCATTACTTTTGTGTAATAGGATACATTTATTTCAGAATGCAAGAACAATTATTAAATGTTCGGTGGCATAGGCACTGTAATTATTTTTTAGACAGCTTGAATTAAAAGTAGAATTTCTAGCGCAAGACACAGGAAGTATAAGTTGCACATTAACGCACTAGTGTTATAAAATCCTTATACCGCTCCATTGGTACCAACTTTGGTATCCGTCACATGGAAAACACTCATTTAGTTTAAAATATTTGCATATGGTTATTAAATAGACCCAGTTTGATAAAAATTGGCAATTTCAAAATTCACTACACCTTTTTAAATGTGAAATTTCAAACGGTGAATGCAAAATTCTTTAAATTTTAGGGTGAAAAAGTTTTCATTTTGGCAACAGAAAAACAGAAAATCAGTAACAGCTATCAGCTAGTGACGCACTGCAAGATGGCTGGCTCTACGGTCCATAATTCATTACAGTAAAATTTATTAATTCACAAATGTTAACGGCTGTCTATAAAATAGTGTATGGCACTCGTGTTAAAGGAATTGAATTTTGCTCGCAAGATTGCTCAACTCTCTACGCTCCCAGAATGGAATCTTGCTTGTAACCCTTATACCATAAATAACTATTTATTACCTTAATTATTATTCTTATTAATGTTACTTAAATACAATAAAATTATAATAATGTTTACAAATTTCAGGTTTTAAAAATGATTTACACCCGAAAAAGTAAAATGCTCTGTAGTTCAGTTCCAAAATGTTCAATTATAAACCGTAAAAAATTGGAAATGCAAAATATAATTCATTATTATTATTATTATTATATTAATTCTAGAGTGATAGGGAAAAGCGAATAAGTCAGAAAACCAAAGTTTCAAGAGAGAGAAAACACTGTTTATTTCCACAGCATTGTTACAATATTTAGTTCAGCCCACCCAGATATTTTTACATAATATAAGATAGTATGTAAAACTATGTGGGTGGGCTGAACTAAATATTGTAACAATGCTGTGGAAATGAATTGTTTGTTGTCTCTCTTGAAACTTTGGTTTTCTGACTTATTTGCTTTTTCCCTATCACTCTAGAATTGATATTAATGCTATTTGAAATTTGCCTCTGCTCAAGAAAATCGCAGTCAAAGTGAAATAATTTTACATAAGGATATAGGCCTACTTTACGTCATTGAATTCTCAACTTCTGATGATCTAGTTAACATAAATATGGAAATTCAATATCAGTTAAAATGAACACGCCATGAAACAACGACAACAGAAACGGACACAGCAGTCACAAGCCATATACTTAAACCCAAATATCCTAAACACATGATATGAACTCGTAGTTGAAGCGTGCGTAAACAAAGCTGAAATAAAATAATGCCGGTTGTCGACCAAGAGCTTAGCTTAGCTTAGCACACATACAGTGAGGGATTTCATATATAGTTGTGCCGGACTTCATAAGTAGTTTTATCGGTACAACTACATATGAAATCCCGCACTGTATGTGAGCTAAGCTAAACTAACTTAGCTTAGCTCTTGGTCGACAACCGGCATAAAAAGTATGCCTCGGGCTTTTCTGTTACTAGACTTTCATCCATTCGTTATTAGTTCAGTCTTAAGTGAACATTGCTCGCTTTATTGAAAGCACATGTATATCTATGAATGGTAGAGACGTCAGTTAGTTGTAGAATTATTACTGTTTAGTCATCATTAGTCTCAATTATATTCCTGAAGAGATACTAATTTTATTTTCATATAAAAAAACATACAGACGACTGAGGAATAAAACAGACTAATATTAATTTTACGATGCTACATTATTAACAAGTCGGAAGCGTGGGTTACCTGCAGACGAGATTATTCAAATATGAACTTTTCTCGTACGCCAGAGTAATTATCAATTTTTAAACATCCCTGCACTCAAGCCAGGCAATACCGATTTAGCATTCACTTTTTTCTCTCTCAACTATGCGCGGTCTGTAATATAACACAAACTCTTATATAACTTGGGCTACTGTTATATTTTAGCGCTTTACTCTTAACAGAAACCATAGTAACGATTTCTGAGCCTGCAGTGGATGGAGAAAAGTCGCTATAATATCCAAAAATATTTTATTTTATCCCAGTTAGATAGTATACCCAAATTAATCTCCTTCATTAGAGCTTGCGCTACACGATCTATATATTGTAAAATACTGGATGCCAGGATGATTTGATCAATGGGTGATCTATTTCGCCCAAATCCACATTCGTGATATCCAATGATTTCGCCTGCATATGGGGTTAATCTTGACAGCAGTATATTATAAATTCCTCGATAGTTATTACATTTTGCCCTATCTCCCTTTTTATGGATTGGTATAATAACAGATTCTTTCCATTCCTTTGATAATTCCTCCTTTCTCCAAATCATAAGAATGAGTTTATGGATCTCTGAGTTTAATCTATCCCCACCTGCCTTAATTAATTCTGCTGGAATTTGGTCAACGCCTAAAGATTTGTGTGTTTTTATTTTACCTGTATCTGTTTAGTGGATTAAAATATTGAAGCATAATAAAAGTAATTAAACGGAATGAATTTGGTCAGTATGATAATATAATATACTATTACGTCTAATATCTTCCAAAACAAGCAAACACAATACCGATTATATAATATACCTTTCCCATGTATTAAATAATTTTTGGAAGAATCGGACGGGTGTGAATATGCGAACCTAGGATCTAGAGTTGAGCACGCTATCTCTCGACAAACGAAGGATTGCGAAAAAGTATTATGAAAATGGAATAATTCGAATGACCTCATCGGGATTGTACCTTCCTGTTTGTAGCTGCAATACGCATATCCCCTTAAGTTTACTGTATTCTTGAAAAAGGCAAGAAATATATTTTACCTTCACTATAGAGACTACTTCCAAGCCTAAATTAGAGCCTCTGGACAAAATTTACCGTCCCTTTCACGTCCAAGTAATACCTTAGTTTCCAGAGGGGGGTTGTGCGGCGATGGGCTTACCACCTGTCCCTCTGCCCTCTCTGGGGAAAAAAGCGTAACAAAATTCTCATAGGTAAACAGAAACCTCCACTTGGAGGCCCTTCGCCCCAACATGAGGACATAGGATTCGAGAGAGAGAGAGATAAAGATTACGTAACATTTTGGTAGTTTTGTATTAGTCTATAAAAAATACAACATAATTCGTTCATCGAATAAATACTATTCTCTAATAATACTACTTTATGTGAGCAAAAAGAAATCAGAATTGTAGTACATAAAATAGAAGTGGTATAACTGGGCAATAAACTTAGTGTACATTGTTTGTAAACCCAATGTCATCAATTTGATTTAATCCCTAGCTTTAAACAACGAACTGGGTGACAGTCATCTGTTTTGACAAGTATGACATTCAAACATTGCAACCATCCAATATCGATGGAGTTTTTTTACAGTCAACTCATCCCGTTTATCAGACACACTCTCCATACTGAAGAACTGTAACCTGATATGATATAGAATCTTAGAGTTTGCAAGTATCTAGTTTAGATTATAATTTGTTATATATTTTTATATACTTTGTAATGCATTCCTTTTGGTAAATCTTCCGAATCATTAAATTCTCTGAATTGGATAATCGAACATTACATTATTACTAATTAAATGGTTGCTTAGCACAATCTTCTTACAACGAAGAGAAAGAAAAGTATTTTCTGACTATAATGACTGCAATGTAATAGTATTTGGTGTAATTTTTTCAACTATTATTCCTGAATGGTAGGTATATATCCGATTTACGTTTTTTTAATACTTCTTTTCGCTACCATACGTATTAAGAATGAATGAATAATGGAGTCTGTACCGTCTTGCAGCAGGGGAGCTCTAACTAGAAAACTCACATGGTGAGCCGGTAGGTGAGTTTGCACATGTCTATATTATTTCTTCATTACTTAGATCCTCACTTACATTGGTAAGTGATTCTTATATTTAGTTTAGTTTTTCAGATAGTTTTTCATAGTTTGTTGCTGCCTTCTGATTTTCTTTCACACTGTGTACCATTTAGGGTTCCATCAAGAAGTCTCTCTGCCGCATTTGATCCGCTTAGGAATTCAGTCGACAGCGTTAGCTGCAAACATTTATGAAGTAAGAAATAAAAGGGTAACATAATATTCTCCTATTTACAGAAGATGTTGAAAATGTTTACTAGAGATCATCTCATTTACTTATCATGACTCAGTGCCATTATTTGATCCTGAATCATATTCATTGAAATTCAATATCAGTTGAAATTACGAGAAGAGATAAACACATAAATAGTTCGGGTATATTTGCTACAAGTCCGAAAAAAAGATAGGGGGAAATAGCCTTCAAACCTTCACCTGTGTGGCGACATAATTAGAGCTGCGGAGAGACTTATTGATAGGTCCCGTTAATTATCATCACTAGATGCTTCGATATATACGTATTAGTGAAATTCCTTCTTGCATTATAAAGCTATGTGCACCCAATGATTATCCATCAAAACATATAATATCGTGCACTATAAAAAGCACACTTTTTCTCTCAATCGTTGTCAAACAGTGGTTCGCTGCATGAAGGTCTGCATGCGAAGGTCTTCCACAGAATAGCCTACTTTGTTTTGTGTTCTAGGACTTGAATAACGCCGGCCCTTCAGTAAATTTGAGTAGTCCAGTCTCGTTTGGGTTTTTTCTTCAAAAAATGTAAAATGGAGTTCTGCTTTTTGTGATTTTAAACTCTTCGGTTAAGTTTTTTTTAATTGTTTAAATGTTTTTAGTTTTTGTAATAATTGTTTGCATATTTTTTTTATTTCCACTTTATTTCTTATTCAGATATAGGCTATGATAATTGCAGCCACTAAACACGATCTTTGCTTATCAGAAGGCTTTCAAAAAAAGTACAAAATACGACAATGTCTGATAATCGAGAATATAGAAATCAGTGGATTTCATAACTCGCATTATTTACTCAAAGATATTCTGAAGCTATGAAAGTTACATCTACAAGAGTAAAAATTAAAGAAGATACTGAATAGTAAATGAAATGAAAAAAATTAATAGGAAAAAGCTAAATATTTTGTTAATAATACCATAACAGTAGCCGTGATTAACAATCATTTTAGGGCAATTTATGTAACCTACTGGGCTGGGCATTAAAGTCGGCACATTGTGAATGTGTTCAGGTGTGGTTAGCGCTTAACATAACCCTGAAAAATTTAGATCCATACAAATCTTCCTCTAGTCGCTTGCAAGGCTAGTCACTCTACCAAATCTGCAGCCTAAACCATCGTTAACCACAGGCATCCCTTGAGGATTAAATCATTGTTTGTCCATTACGAAGCGGGAATGCTAAGGAAATAGATCGAATGCCATACAATTCACACTTCACATGGAGTCCAAGCTTAATAAAATTTTCAAAAATTGATAATTTCCTTCTGATTGCGATCGAAATTCTATTGGCTGTAAAGCAAGTTCATTGCCCATGAAACCAGTGGAAGACTCGAAATTTACAAGCTTATTGTCCATGACACCCTCCAGTTTCTAGTTCTGCCTGCCTGCCTTTGAGTTTAGTGACTAACGTGGATTTAGAATGCACTTATATCATGCAGCATACGAGGGATTTAAGGGGACCTTGTTAAGATCAGATATCCAAACAAAATGTAGTATTGGAACTTCTTTGGTAATATCGAAGTGTAAGTAAGCGGGATCAATCTTTATTTATTTCAAATTTGTACACATTATGGAGCTTAATTGGACCACTAAAATGGCGGATATCATGAATTCGCTTTCTTACTGGGGAGAGACAGATTGTGAGATTAAGAAGTCTTGAGTCAGGGAAATCTAGATCCCATGGGATTTGATGAGAACTGCGTAAGAAGCAAGGAAAGCAATATGTACCCATCCCTTCCCTTTCCTTGTGAAACTCTATAAATTAATGTTTCCAATCTCAGTCATGGCTGAGCAAACACAGGAGATAGTTCTGTTCCGTCTGTCCTGATAAGCATCGCCAGAGAAAGTAAGGTTTCTAAAATGTAATTTTTTATTTGTTTGGTTCTAGTAGTCCCATGCTTAGTGAACGGACAACCCTCAATAGCGGGAAATAACTTAGAAGAGTATATTCTGA